>OY992532.1:77894855-78076785 GCA_963921185.1 Dasysyrphus tricinctus | reverse complement strand
GCTAACTTGCAAATCCAATTGTCCAATATGGTGAAGCCCCTCTTCCAGACCCAAAGCAGAAATAGCATCAGTTACCAGAATCAGACCCTCTGGATGTGTTCTGTGCGCAATACGCAATGCTGCCGGATGCGTATGTACTCCATCAGCTATGATTCCAAAATACATTGTACGATTGGGTGGTATATTTTTTGAAGCCAGTAAACCAACAAGACCAGGATCTCTGTGATGAAACTTGTAAAAATAAAATGGCAATATTGAAAGAATTTTCAAAAATATATCAAAATGTTTAAATATTCCTACTGGCAGCATTGCATTGAATAGATGTGTAATAAGAGTGGCTCCATTTTGTGCAGCATTTTCTCCTTCCGACAGACTGGCCATTGAATGACCCAGAGCTACAGTAATTCCCATAGACGTCAGTTTCTGGGTAACTTCTCCTGATATATCGTTTTCGGGAGCCAAAGTTACTATTTTTACGTTTTCTAAAGTTCCATAAGTGGTAAGTAGAGTTTCGAAATTCTATATGAAAAAAAATATTATTTTCTTTAACTTCCTCTGTTTTATCATAATGATTGCAAAACCGTATTGCAAAAAAGAAAGTCAACGAGAGGGAAAAAATATTCTGTTCATCAAAGTCTTGCAAATTTAAAACACATAGATTTGTTTGGATAAAAAGTTTTTCAATTTTAGATTTATAAATCCATAGACTGGACTTTTATTAATAAATGATACAAAAATATTAAAATATTATTAAAACTCCATTGGTTCCGACTCAGTAATAAATCAATCATAAATTATTTGAAATAAAGGGCAAATATTGTTTGTACAAATCGATTGTAGATTAAATTGTAATGAACTTAAATTTCTTAGTTACCCAAAGGAAGACAAAAAAATGATAAATTATGTAGGTAGGTAGGTCCAGTAAATTAGATAAAACTGCAATGTTTTATTTGCAAGACCACATTACAAATAAATTAAACATAAATATTTATTTATGTAAATATGTAGGTTAAAAAAAGTTTATCATAATACAACCGTTTGCTGAAATTTATTTACTAGATAATAAAAAACAAATTTATGATTAAATAAATAGGTACCTATACCTTTTCTAATTTTTTTAAACAAACTTCAGGATGTGCGCCTTTTTTCTGAGGATTTATGAATGGCCCTTCAAGATGTACTCCTAAGACGCCAGCGCCGTTTGAAATATGAGCTGGTATATGGGGCAGAACCTTACGATATATCTCATTTGGAGAACTAACTAAAGTAGGGCAAAATGAAGTTACTCCATTTGTTATCAGTCCCCGTGCCACTTTGGTGACCCCTTGTTCTACAGTGTCGATGTCATATGAGAAATCAACACCGTATCCACCTGAAATACAACTCACATCAGTTGGGGTTTTTCCTACGAAACGAACAAAACTAATCGGAACCATAGGCAAGCATATTTACCATTTATTTGTAAATCTATGAACCCTGGGGCAATGATGGCATTGCCACAATCAATCAGCCTTTCTGGTATTTTTTTCTCATCGAAGAACACTGGTTCTGGATTAATAATCTTCCCATTTCGCACCAAGAGATCCTCTTTGAAGATGGAATGGTCACGTAGAAGGCGGCAGTTAGTGAATTGGGTTGATTCGAGGTCGTCTTTCGTCATTTTACACACGAAATAATACGCAGAATACACTACACTACACCTATTAATTGAACTAACTACGAATTTTATTTATGTAAGTGCTTGGACGGTTAATTTATTATCACATATCACACTCATATCAATTTATTTCTATTTGGTTTGTCTGTTTTTGATAAGAAATAAAAATGATCTTCGCTATCCGTTCAGCAAAAACAAAAATCTAGAGCAGAAGTGTCAAAGTGACAGTAATGTCGTTTTCCATTGGAAATTCAGAAGCCTTCCGAAGCGTCCGGAAGTCTTCTGAAACCATTCCATTGGCACAAAAATCCTCTTCTGACGATTCTGAGAAGAGAATTTCGCTTCTTGATTTGAAATCAGAATCCACTCCAGAAGCACTAATACATTCAAACTCAAAAGTCAAAACAAACTGCAGTGCAACTTCATATTTTTTGTTCATCCCATTTTAATTAATTGTGCACTCGAAAGCACTGAATTTAATAAAATTTAATAAACAAATTAAGAAAAACAAAAAGAAAAATTATTATTGTAAGTAAGGGGTGGATACACTATTGTTTTTAATTTCATTTTTTGGGTGCCAGCAAAAAGTTTCTATTTAATGATTCACTAATACAGAGACGAAACTTCAAAATTGAGTAGAAGTAACAAGCACTGTTCCATTGGATTCAGAATGAGTGTCTTCTTGAGTGAAACCAATGGAAAACGACATAAGTAAATAAACACAGCTGCGGCGTTTTTTTGGGCTCCCATAACTGAAGCTGTGTTCATGGAGTAGACTAAGGCATGGTACACATTAGCCGCGTTTTATTATCGCTCATAACCCATATGGTTCACCTCGTGAAAATAAAACGATGTGGGTTAGTGCAAAAGCAGTGCTGTATATCAGTCTCTTTTTTTCTTATGTTTATTTGTTTTTCATGTAAGCACTTGTCTCTTTTCCTCTCTATTCCTTATACTGCTCACAAATCGCTGACATCCATTCACAATGGTAAATAGCCCTCTGCCGGCCAGAGTGAAAACCTCTATCTGGGTTATTGAAATTAACCTCGATAGAAACCTAGATCCCATGTTGTTTTTGTAATACATGTTAAAAGATAACCTCGACCCAGACCCAGAGATAATTAGGCCTATTCTGCCACATCTGTTATTCTGCTATGAATTTTCTGTTATCAACTATAAAAGATATTCACCATAAAAGATCTTTTATAATTGGTATTCAGGAGTTCGATCTTTTATAAATTTCTGTTATGAAACTTCGAAAACTGAATCTGTTACCAAACAGACCTAAAACCTGTTGTCATAATCAGCTGATCTGTTATGAATTAAAATGTCGTCTGACAAGAAATAACAAAATGGGACAACATTTATTTACATTTCCTTTTTATTTTTTAACTTGTTGCCTGTATTTGAAACGGAATTGTTTTATTTGTGGTGCGTGTAAATTTTGCAATTTGTAAATAAGATTTTGAGTGACTAGAAGAGCAAGTGCCTACTTTTTTCAACTATAGTTCCATCCAGTGTTCTGTTTTCGTCTTTAAAAATGTTTTTGTTTTTATTTTCTTGTTTGCTTGAATTTATGTATCTACCTATTTCAATTTATTTAATAAAATAATTCGTCTGAAAAATACTAAGATGTTTTATTTATTTTTTTCTAAAGATTTAACATGTGTATTTGAAACCAAATTGTCGTATTTGTGGCTCGCAATTAGCTTATTAAAATGCTTTCTTTAAATATATCCAATTCGAGAAGCTTCATCGACATAATGTACATCGGGAATATCAAAGGGATTACTTTTTTTATCTTGGTTCCATCAAGTGTTCCTGTGTTTTCATAAACAAAAATAATTGTGTTTCAATTACATACCTACGCATTTTAATATATTTTCTTACATTTCTCACCTTTTAAAAATATTTTGTTGACGAAATAAAAGATAAATTATACATTTTTACTTTATATTCCTGCGTACTGTTGAAATCTTTTATGATAAAAGTCAGAAAAGTTTGTCTTTTATTCTTTTATGATTCATAACAGATTTTATAGCAGAACTTGGCATGCTGAATACCAAAAATGCGATTTGTAAAAGATTTTGTTCTGAGTTCGAAAGTTTGGCAGTTCATAACAGATTCCTTAGCAGATTTAATAACAGATTAAGCATGCCGAATACCAAAATTATAATTCATAAAAGATTTTTTGACAGCTTCAACTTTTGTATGGAAATCTATAGCAGAATAACAGAATAGCAGAATAAAAGATTACGCCGAATAGGCCCAATAAAACGCAGCTATTATCAAACCTGAGTGTCACCCGTGTTGGAATTAAACCTGCGTGAAAGTTTCGGGTACACACTTATAGCCATTCCACACTATCCCACTGAGTATTAACACTTGTTAAAAAAGTGGGAAGAAATCATGTATAATAGTGTGGAAACAAAATATGAAATTTCATCACACACAAATTGACAGCGCATCCGACACGATTTGACATGTGTTTATACCTGAAAATATTTAGGATTGGTTCTAAAACCATCACACATTCTATCCCACTTGGGCGTTTGAGGTTATGGTGAAACTGATTTGTTTTGATGCAAGTGTGGAAGCAAAATATGAAAATCATTTTCATCACACAAATTTGGCAGTCGTATGAAATTCTTTCCCACTTTATTCTGACATGTGTTAATACTTTGACAGAGTTCACATTGGACTGACTCCTCCGACTTATTTTGACATTCATCCAACTTCTTTTGTTCAGACACAAACTAATGTGAACACCCACAGACTCACTTTGAAGTTGAGAAGTCGTTTAAAGAAAAGACAAATCTGAGCTCGTTGAGGGATTAATAAATTTTTTTTTCATTCCAAAACTTTAATTTCATTTATTTAAAATATTTTCAAATGAAATAAAATTGAATTGTGCAGTATTTGTTTGCAAAAGAAAAAGTACAGAGAGAGAAAGCAGTTGTCACAAAAGAAAACGTCAAAAAAAATCCATAGATTTTCAAAAAATTAAAAATATTCTGCCTGTCCTTCCCATCTCCTTCTCACCATGAAGTGGGAGTGAGATAAAGTACAGAGACGTCAAAAAAAGTCGGAGGAGTCAGTCCAATGTGAACACCGTCTTTGTGGGATAGTGTAGAGGCACTTTTAGCGCCATATTATTCACACACACTCTGGATTTAAATTGGATTTAAAGCTCAAAGTGCTTGCTTATACTACGTTTTCATTAGAGCTGAAATGGGGTAACTTCGCAAATCACAGAAAAAGTGTTTTCATTTGTAAATTGGTAATTTCGTTTGACAGCTCATTTCGTTTTTGAATTTCAACTGGCTGTTAATCGTTTTTTGTTGTTGTTTTCTTTTGTCTCCTTCTCCTTTGACTCTCCTTTGACATTAGCCGTTTTCCTTTGGAGGTGGCGAAGTACTTACGAGTAGATGAAAACCCTAATCTAGTACTACCAACTGCACATGCTCTCATGCGCGAGTAGATACATTTTACATGGGAAAGCAGTTTGATGTGTTCCATTGAAAAAAGCTGGCAAAGTACTTGCAAGTACTTCGCCACCTCCAAAGGAAAACGCCTATTGTCATACAAAACCAATTCAGAGCTCTTCAAACTGTGGCTAATTGGGTGTGTTCGTTAGATTTTGACTTAATTTCCAACCTAATTTCGTGCAAATTTGGTTGAAATTATCTCATTTCGAAATGTGAATTTGTATGGGAAATGAGATGATTTCGTATCGCATTTGGAAATATTCAACGAAATTACCTCATTTGGCCTAGTGAAAACGCAGTATTACACGTGAAGAACGAAAGTGTTCAGATGTGAAGAAAATTATTCTGCAGATTTTGTTTTCCTCTTTGTGTTCCTCGTAGTTTCATAATGAAAGACACGATTTGATTGGTTGAATTGGATAGAAAAGCAACACAAAATAAGAGAACGTCAATTTTCTACACCGAATATTTTCAAATATTTAAAAATATTTAATCCCCCTCTCTTTTCTGCAAGTTACCCCGGCTCACCATCAAAAAACGCAGAAAATGCTTGATTTTCTTCACGTGTGATCAGGGACAAAGAGCGCACTCGGAACAAACTCAGAACACACTCAGAACGAAAAAAGAAATACAAATTATTAGTTCTGAAGGCTCAGAGCTAAAAATGAAACACAACTTTTTATTTGAGAGTTCAGGCTCTGCTCTGAATTAAAAAAGAAAAACCCCTATATGGCCAAGATTACACATTTAAGTTTTACTTACCACCTACCCTGAGGCCACACGAGCAACGCAACACACTCACATTTTCTTAGTGCCCTATTACACGACGACTTTAGAGTCATGACTTTTTTCGAAATTCAATGGGTGCGAACGAGAAAAAACATCTGATCTCACCTTCGCACTCATTTAATTTCGAAAAAAGTCATGACTCAAAAGTCGTCGTGTAATAGGGCACTTACTAAGTGCCCTATTACACGACGACTTTTGAGTCATGACTTTTTTCGAAATTCAATGAATAGGAACGAGAAAAAACATCTGATCTCACCTTCACACTCATTTAATTTCGAAAAAAGTCATGACTCTAAAGTCGTCGTGTAATAGGGCACTAACACATACAAACCTGAGCAACTGGCTTGCCTTTTTCGTAGCCAGTTGGGAAGCCAGTAGAGCAGCCAGTAACAGGGTTCGGTAGTACTATTTCGTAGCATATTTGGAAAAATAGGACTAAAACTTAAGTTTACTCACATTTTCTTTCAAAAAATATTAATAAAATAAAAGTCGGGAGTCCATATGCCCATAGCCATTCCACACTATCCCACTGAGTATTAACACAAGTGAAAAAAGTGTGAAGAAATCATAAATAATAGTGTGGAAACAAAATATGAAATATCATCACACACAACTTGACAGCGCATCCGACACGATTTGACATGTGTTAATACATGAAAATATTTAGGATCGGTTCTAAAACCATCACTTTCTATCCCACTTGAGCGTTTGAGGTTATGGTGAAACTGATTTTTGATGCAAGTGTGGAAGGAAAATATGAAAGTTAGTTACATCACACAAATTTGGCAGCCGTATGAAATTTCTTCCCACTTTATTCTGACATGTGTTAATACTTTGTGGGGTAGTGTAGAGGCACTTTTAGCGATCTAAGGCCCAATTCACATAGAACTGGCTTGAGGTTTTGGTGTGGTTCTGGCGTGCTGCATGCATATTCCACGTTGTGGAATTCACATGGTCTCTTATGAGATAATACACACACAGATGACGAGGCGAGGGTATGGTGTCACATGCCATCGCCACACCATATTGAAAACTCCAGTGGCCTACATAAACGTCACGCCACAATGAAATCTCTCAGTCAAATGTCAAATTGTCAGGCATTAAAAAAATTAAATGTGATTATGAGTTCAATAAAATTTATAAAAACTGAATTTTGCAATGAAATGCAAATACTTGAAGATTTATGTAATTACGGGAGGACAAAATTACTGCAACAGGAACCAAACATGGCAAAAAATAGCCCAACAATTCAAGGCAATTGTTTTTTTATATTTCATTTATTTTCTGTGTAGAAGCCATTTTCTTGTGAAGTGTTCCTCTGTGTTTGTGTGTGTATCTATTGCTTTTCTGTGAAATAACCATTCCCTGTCACTTCTGTGTGAACAAAGCTCACCACAACCACACCACGCCCGTAGCAGGCCAGAACCACACCAGCACCATAAGCCACTTCTGTGTGAAATATTTGAAGATGAATAAAGCCAGAACCACACTTGTCTCGTCTGTCGTGTTCTGTATTTCCGTTTGACAACAAAACAAACAAAAAAACGGCGAATGAATTGATAGGGAATTTTACGAATCTGTCAGTTTTAAGAGTGACAGCTTCCATTGAGGCGGAAGTGTCAGATTCCAATGTGCAAAGCAAACAAAAAAATAATTCCACAGCTAATTTCGATATGATAAACTCCCATAGTGCTGATTTTGATGTTTGTAAATGAACGAAAGAGTGATGTTTTGCTATTTGTTAAAGTGCTCTATTAAAGGCTTTCCCAAACCGACGCGAAACGTTCTTGGCCGGCGACAGTTTTTTGTTGTTGTTTACCATTGTGTTTCTGTCATATTTTGTATCGCTGCACACGAAAAATATAACAAGAGTTTTTACGATAAATATTATTTTGTGATAAAAATAAGTAAAGGCTCTCTAAAATCAACGCGAAACATTAGTAATGACAACAAAACTTTGGATTTTGTTGTTTTATGCTAGTGATGTTGCAAGGCGTCTGTGCCTGTGTTTTTAGTGCATTTTTATCTCCACATAAAAAGAAGAAGCATGTTAAATACAACAACAATCCGGTATAGTTCCGTATTGTTGTTGCATTTAACATGTTACTTTTTTAAGCGAAGTAACAGTAACAGGGTTCTACGCAAAACGTTCGCCGAAGACAGTTTTTTGTTGTTGTTTACCATTATTTATCTGTCGTATTTTGTATCGCTGGGCACGAAAAATAAAACAACAGCTTTTACGATAAATATTATTTTGTGATAGAAATAAGTTATAAGGCTCTCCAAAACCAACGCGAAACATTCGTAATCGTAATGACAACGAAACTTTGGATTTTGTTGTTTTTTGCTAGTGATGTTACATGGCTTCAGGGCGTTTGTTTTTAGTGCAATTTTAACTCCTTTTTTTTTATAAAAAGAAGTAGCATGTTAAATACAACAACAATCCGGTATAATTTCATATTAGCTGCGTTTTTTTGTTTGTCCATATGGAGTTTGGTGAAAAAAACGACATCGGGACATTTCAACATTTGCCTTGGTCTGCCATTTTGTTTTGAACTATCTTACCAACAAACATTTGACATTTCTATACAAATTATCGATAACACAACACAATGGTAGTCTGGCAAAACCGTTTTTATCGGGACAAAAGTTAACTCCAGTTAATTATCTGGACTTAGCTAACTCTATATGGACATAGCTGTTGTTGTATTTAACATGTAAATCGTTTTGCTTTGTTGTTGTTTTTTTCACACAGTTTTATTTGGATATGCAAAAAAACACAGCTATTGTTGTTGTATTTTCCATGCTTCTTTTTTGTAAGCGAAGATAAAAATGTACTAAAGGACAAGGACAACTGGCTAGCCAGTACTGGCTCGTGTGGCCTCAGGGTTACGTAAGTAACTTCCGTAAGTAAAACTTACATGTGTAATCTTAGCCTATGGTAAGGTAAGATTCTGAGAGCGCACAATCAATCAGAAACTTGAAATGTCAAGAAAAAGTGAATTATATGAAATTGTGTTTTAATCTGGATTTAAACTGACCTCCGGAGGGCAGTTTAAATCGAATTGGATTTATCGATATTGGATTTAAAAATTGAATTTAAGCTTGGATTAAACGAGTGAAGAAAAGTGCTTCCACACTATCCCACAAAGTATTAACACATGCCAGAATAAAGTCAGTATTCATATCTCGCTCCCACTCCTTAATTGAAGTGAGATGTGAATGCTGAAAAGTCATTAAAAATCCACTTTTTCATACCCAATGTGGACACCGTCATACAAAATCTTTTCAGAGCTCTTCAAACTGTGGCCAATTGGGTGTGTTCCTTAGGTTTTGACTTAATTTCCAACCTAATTTCGTGCAAATTTGGTTGAAATTATTTTATGTCGAAATAATAATTTGTATGGAAAATGAGATGATTTGGTATCGAATTTGGAAATTTTCAACGAAATTACCTCATTTGGCCCAATGAGAACGGAGTATTACCAGTTCTGTTGGGTGTCAGGCAAAGAAACTCCACTACTCTCAGAAAATTGTTTCTTTGGGGTATGGGGTTTGGTGTGAAAAGCCTATTAAAGAGTTCTCAACAAAATAATTGCAGTCCCTTATTACACGATGATTCTTTGCGTCTGACTTTTTCGAATTTTCATGAGTGCGAAGGAGAAATAAGATCGGATTTCACCTTCGCACCTTTTGAATTTTGAAAAGAGTCAGGTGCAAAGAATCATCGTGTTATAGGGGATAAAGTGACTGCGTTTGTTAATTCATTGGAATATTCGGAAACGGAAAGTTTTAAATTCTTTATTTTTATTCCATGTGAAAGGTGGAAAAAACAAATATTATATTTATCTTTACGTTTGGTGTTATTTATTCAAAAACTGCTTTTTACCTCACCGATTTCACCTCCAAACCGTCGTAATGCTGTAGTTAAACCAACAAATCTAAACAGTGTCCTATGTCCGGGCAAAAAGAGAAGGGTAGATGACACTCCTGTCACCTAGGTCCTGTTCGTTTTATTAATTATGATGATCCGGATCAGATCATCTGGATAATAAAATGCGGTTAATGTAATTTTTCATGCATTCTGCTCTGACAAAATAAATAAATTACGGGGAAAAAATATATTCACTCAAAAAGTCAAAGAGAGCAAAAGAATAGTACAGTTATTCGGTGATAAAACAGTTTTTTTTTTATGCAGACATGGTTCAAATTCGGATCCGTGGTCCAGCAATTTTAATTCACTGATTAAACGATTTAGCTGAGGTTCAACGATGGGTCAATGTTCTAGTATGACTGTGTAAATTAAATTAATTAAATGCTTGTTGAAGCTTAGTTAACTCACTGAAATTGATGAGTTAAAATTGCTGAATTACGGATCCAAATTTGAATCATGTTGTTCAAATTCTGATCTATGGTTCAGCTATTCTAAATCACCGATTTCATGATGTGAAGTGAGTTAACTAAGTTCAATGTTCAATGATTGTTCAAGCAATTTATTGATATCTTTCACATACCAGAATCTTGAACCATCCATCGCTTAACCTCAATAAATCCTCCGAATCAGTGCGTTAAAATTGCTGAGCCGCGGGTAAAAATCAACCATTCTTGGCATGTTACTTGAAACTTCAATTAGCGTTGAACCTAAGTTAAATTGTTGAAATCAGTGAGTTGAAATTCCTGAACCATGAATTAAAATTTGAACCACGTTTGTACAATTTGAACCCCGTTTCAACAACTGGCCCTAAATTGTTTTAACATATCACACCGAACAACTGTACTATCACAGGCAATAAAACTAGTGACATAGATATCACACACAGAGAAAACAAAAAATGACTAATTTCTTATCGTGGGACGTAGAGCTACGTCCCAATTTGATCAAATTTGTGTGAACTGTAACTAATGGTTTTAAAAAATATAGATGCACACAAGTCAACTACAAGCCATCAGTTCTTCGAACAATTATTGGAAAAACAATAATTTTTAGTTGTATGATCTGCATATATGAAACTCTATTACCTGTGGTACTTTTCTTTTCTCTATAGTTTTGTTGTTGTTACTTATTCCTTAAAGTTATAAAGTTAATTTAAAACGATAAGAAACTAAATATTATTTTCCTTCCAAAAAAACAACCGGATTTGAGCAACTCGAGATGAATCATCTTCATAGTATTAAATAGTATATAACCATCAATCATAACCTTTTAAATAATTTTTATAAAAATAAAATATAAAATTAGGCTCCTTATGTGCCAAAAAAATTAAAGTGTCAATGTAATAACAATATAAAATAGAATTAAGAATCAATGTAAATATTAATTTCCGTTCAATAAAGACCCTCTAAGAGTACTTGAGAGTGCTAGGACGCCATGTGGCCCTAGGCTCAATGATAGGAAAATCCCTATGCACACCTCCGCGTGGTAGAGGGCGGGAACGCTAACGTGCAGGGAGACCGGATGGATGCTGGGATAAGCAGACAACCTAGCAATGTTGGTCAGGGCACAAACTTGTCCTTGGGATGGTTAAAAGCCCCCGGAGGAGCTTTTTTTGGTAAAAGTCCAACGGCAGCAGCAGGTAGCGTCTGTAACCCATATTGGGCGGCTACAAAAGGCGTCTGTTTTCCCATAGTGGGCAGCCTCGAGCAGTTATGTGTTTGACCATACAAAAGGCGGGTGTGCCTGTCAAAGCTGAGCTTATGTATGTTATTAATCGTATCTCGGAAAACACCATGATGGAAGGATATATGCAAATAGGTACATGAATTATGACAACAAATGGAAATGAGTCCCCAAGAGGTAATCTTTTTATAGAAAATCCTTCTGTTACTTCGGTTGCAGTAAACCGCACATCGGATTTGGGGGTGCGGCATCTTTCATGTACGAGCGCCAATCAAGACGCCATAGTAATAAATGAATCGTTGACAAATAGAAGATGTCTTTCAAGAAGCGGAAATGTTACTTTTGGCTACCGCATACGTACGAAAATCGGGGCATGGAACGTTTGATCCTTGTACAGCGATGGTAGATACGAGCAGGTTGAGCGTGAAATGCTTCGCCTAAACATTAGTATCCTGGGCATAAGCGAAACTAAGTGGAGAGGCAGAGCTGAATACAGATCAGACACTGGACAGACGAGAATGCTGTATTCCGGGGAAGATGAAAGAGAGGGTGGCCAAAGACTGCATGGTGTCGGAATTATGTTGAACGAAGAGGCAAGGCGTAGTTTGATCTCCTGGGAGCCCATTTCTGCGAGATTAATAACAGCAAGGTTTCGTCCAAAAATTCGTAACGTCACAATTATTCAGTGCTACGTCCCCACAAATGAAGCGACCGAGGAAGACAAAACCGCGTTCTACACTTATCTTAACTCGGTTTGCAGTATAGTGTTCCGAGAGCAGACATCATAGTCGTTATGGGAGACCTTAATGCCTAAGTCGGTTCACACAATTACGGACTGGAACGCGTGATGGGAAGAAATGGCTTGGGGTCACGAAATGAAAATGGTGACTTGCTTGTCGACTTTTGTAACGCAGATCGTCTTGTGATAGGTGGGACTGTATTTAAGCATAAGACGTGCAACAAAATTACTTGGGTGTATCCAGATGGTCAAACCGAAAACCAAACTGATCATATCATGATTCAGCAGCGATGGAGGAAGTCTAGGTGTGATGTCCGGAGTTTAAGAAATGCCGATGTGGGAAGCGACCACCATTTGGTTCTGATGAGTCTCAAACTACAAACCGCTGCCTTACAAAAACCAGCGCAGGACGCAGCAAGAAGCTCAAAATTCATTACTAATGCTTTAAATGACCACAACATATGTCGAAACTATGTCACCACCCTTAACGACAGAGCCTCGTCATTAAACGGAATCCAGCATTCAACAATTGATGTGGGGGGAAATTAAAAGTGTTTTTTGGAGGCTGCATCCGAAACTGTACCCAAGCGAACGAAACGTAGAGACTCTTGGATATCCCAATACACCTGGGATAAGATCGAACTTCGCAAATCGTTGAAAATCCAAATAAATGCCGAAGCAGATGTTCAACGAAAGGCTGACTTGCGAAGAGAGTACCGCATTGCGCATAAGATGGTCTATTGCTGTTTTGATTTGCACAATGGGCAGCTATCTGACTCCTTCGTAGTGCAACAGGGTGTGAGACAATGGGATGTTCTATCGCCAATTCTCTTCCTGCTGGCGATGGACGACGTATTGACGGCCAGTCAGTGTCCCCAGACTCTCATAACCTTTTTCCCCTGTATTTATCAGCAAACCCAATTTTGTTCCCCTAATCTCCAAAAAAATTCCCCTTTTTTTCCCCTAAATAAAATTTTCGTGAATATGCATGGAAACAAAAATAAAAATTATATATTTCTTAACAGTTTTAGTTTTCGTAATAACCTTAAAGTAACATAGAAACATTAGTAATATTTGTGCATTGTATATTAAGGTTAGGTACCTACTAGAAATAATTTCCTTTATTATAAAAAATAGTTAAAAACCAACTTCATATCTTCATTTACAAAATGCTAGAACAGCTGAATTTCTTTTTCCTCCTGACATAGCAAGTCTTCTGAAGTCCATTGCTTCAAAATTCAAATATCTATTTCTGGATTTTACTTTCGAAACGAAGGAAAACCATCAGAAACTCAGAGATTGTAAATGGGACATTAAATGGGTTATTAACTTGCGAGATTAAAATTTAGAAGACAATGTTTAGATTGAACTTTTTCTTTTTGAATGAAGTTTGAAAATATTTTATAATGAGAATACGTTTTTGAATATTTAATTTTTATAAAAAATGTATTTAAAATGCTTCATTTAATAAGTTTGTCCTTTATGAATTTTTTCCCCTTTTTTAAGCTTGTCCCTCGATTTCCCCTTTTTCATTATAAAATCAGCAAAAGTGGTGCTTTTCCCCTCAATCTGGGAACCCTGGGCCAGTGTTGGTACAGCTGAGTGAAATGGCATTCAATGGAGTTCGTTCGAAAGGCTCAGTCATTTAGACTATGCAGTCCCTTATTACACGATGATTCTTTGCGTCTGACTTTTTCGAATTTTCATGAGTGCGAAGGAGAAATAAGATCGGATTTCACCTTCGCACCTTTTGAATTTTGAAAAGAGTCAGGTGCAAAGAATCATCGTGTTATAGGGGATAAAGTGACTGCGTTTGTTAATTCATTGGAATATTCGGAAACGGAAAGTTTTAAATTCTTTATTTTTATTCCATGTGAAAGGTGGAAAAAACAAATATTATATTTATCTTTACGTTTGGTGTTATTTATTCAAAAACTGCTTTTTACCTCACCGATTTCACCTCCAAACCGTCGTAATGCTGTAGTTAAACCAACAAATCTAAACAGTGTCCTATGTCCGGGCAAAAAGAGAAGGGTAGATGACACTCCTGTCACCTAGGTCCTGTTCGTTTTATTAATTATGATGATCCGGATCAGATCATCTGGATAATAAAATGCGGTTAATGTAATTTTTCATGCATTCTGCTCTGACAAAATAAATAAATTACGGGGAAAAAATATATTAACTCAAAAAGTCAAAGAGAGCAAAAGAATAGTACAGTTATTCGGTGATAAAACAGTTTTTTTTTTATGCAGACATGGTTCAAATTCACAGTTTTTTTTTTATGCAGACATGGTTCAAATTCTGATCCGTGGTCCAGCAATTTTAATTCACTGATTAAACGATTTAGCTGAGGTTCAACGATGGGTCAATGTTCTAGTATGACTGTGTAAATTAAATTAATTAAATGCTTGTTGAAGCTTAGTTAACTCACTGAAATTGATGAAATTTGAATCATGTTGTTCAAATTCTGATCTATGGTTCAGCTATTCTAAATCACCGATTTCATGATGTGAAGTGAGTTAACTAAGTTCAATGTTCAATGATTGTTCAAGCAATTTATTGATATCTTTCACATACCAGAATCTTGAACCATCCATCGCTTAACCTCAATAAATCCTCCGAATCAGTGCGTTAAAATTGCTGAGCCGCGGGTAAAAATCAACCATTCTTGGCATGTTACTTGAAACTTCAATTAGCGTTGAACCTAAGTTAAATTGTTGAAATCAGTGAGTTGAAATTCCTGAACCATGAATTAAAATTTGAACAACGTTTGTACAATTTGAACCCCGTTTCAACAACTGGCCCTAAATTGTTTTAACATATCACACCGAACAACTGTACTATCACAGGCAATAAAACTAGTGACATAGATATCACACACAGAGAAAACAAAAAATGACTAATTTCTTATCGTGGGACGTAGAGCTACGTCCCAATTTGATCAAATTTGTGTGAACTGTAACTAATGGTTTTAAAAAATATAGATGCACACAAGTCAACTACAAGCCATCAGTTCTTCGAACAATTATTGGAAAAACAATAATTTTTAGTTGTATGATCTGCATATATGAAACTCTATTACCTGTGGTACTTTTCTTTTCTCTATAGTTTTGTTGTTGTTACTTATTCCTTAAAGTTATAAAGTTAATTTAAAACGATAAGAAACTAAATATTATTTTCCTTCCAAAAAAACAACCGGATTTGAGCAACTCGAGATGAATCATCTTCATAGTATTAAATAGTATATAACCATCAATCATAACCTTTTAAATAATTTTTATAAAAATAAAATATAAAATTAGGCTCCTTATGTGCCAAAAAAATTAAAGTGTCAATGTAATAACAATATAAAATAGAATTAAGAATCAATGTAAATATTAATTTCCGTTCAATAAAGACCCTCTAAGAGTACTTGAGAGTGCTAGGACGCCATGTGGCCCTAGGCTCAATGATAGGAAAATCCCTATGCACACCTCCGCGTGGTAGAGGGCGGGAACGCTAACGTGCAGGGAGACCGGATGGATGCTGGGATAAGCAGACAACCTAGCAATGTTGGTCAGGGCACAAACTTGTCCTTGGGATGGTTAAAAGCCCCCGGAGGAGCTTTTTTTGGTAAAAGTCCAACGGCAGCAGCAGGTAGCGTCTGTAACCCATATTGGGCGGCTACAAAAGGCGTCTGTTTTCCCATAGTGGGCAGCCTCGAGCAGTTATGTGTTTAACCATACAAAAGGCGGGTGTGCCTGTCAAAGCTGAGCTTATGTATGTTATTAATCGTATCTCGGAAAACACCATGGTGGAAGGATATATGCAAATAGGTACATGAATTATGACAACAAATGGAAATGAGTCCCCAAGAGGTAATGGCCACGTTCAAACACCGAACTAAAGCGATCTGGATAGGTTTGTGTTGTTGTAATCCCTTGTTAAAACACAGCTGATGACGAAACAGCTGTTGGCAGAAAAGAGATCCCAAGCTATCCTAAAAATTTTAGGATACAAAGCTATCCTATGAGAAATGTCAACAACAGCTGACTTGCGTTCAAACACATACATGTATACAAAGCTATCCTAGATAGGCTATCTATTCAAACATTGAACGCGCCCAATCTTTTTATAGAAAATCCTTCTGTTACTTCGGTTGCAGTAAACCGCACATCGGATTTGGGGGTGCGGCATCTTTCATGTACGAGCGCCAATCAAGACGCCATAGTAATAAATGAATCGTTGACAAATAGAAGATGTCTTTCAAGAAGCGGAAATGTTACTTTTGGCTACCGCATACGTACGAAAATCGGGGCATGGAACGTTTGATCCTTGTACAGCGATGGTAGATACGAGCAGGTTGAGCGTGAAATGCTTCGCCTAAACATTAGTATCCTGGGCATAAGCGAAACTAAGTGGAGAGGCAGAGCTGAATACAGATCAGACACTGGACAGACGAGAATGCTGTATTCCGGGGAAGATGAAAGAGAGGGTGGCCAAAGACTGCATGGTGTCGGAATTATGTTGAACGAAGAGGCAAGGCGTAGTTTGATCTCCTGGGAGCCCATTTCTGCGAGATTAATAACAGCAAGGTTTCGTCCAAAAATTCGTAACGTCACAATTATTCAGTGCTACGTCCCCACAAATGAAGCGACCGAGGAAGACAAAACCGCGTTCTACACTTATCTTAACTCGGTTTACAGTATAGTGTTCCGAGAGCAGACATCATAGTCGTTATGGGAGACCTTAATGCCTAAGTCGGTTCACACAATTACGGACTGGAACGCGTGATGGGAAGAAATGGCTTGGAGTCACGAAATGAAAATGGTGACTTGCTTGTCGACTTTTGTAACGCAGATCGTCTTGTGATAGGTGGGACTGTATTTAAGCATAAGACGTGCAACAAAATTACTTGGGTGTATCCAGATGGTCAAACCGAAAACCAAACTGATCATATCATGATTCAGCAGCGATGGAGGAAGTCTAGGTGTGATGTCCGGAGTTTAAGAAATGCCGATGTGGGAAGCGACCACCATTTGGTTCTGATGAGTCTCAAACTACAAACCGCTGCCTTACAAAAACCAGCGCAGGACGCAGCAAGAAGCTCAAAATTCATTACTAATGCTTTAAATGACCACAACATATGTCGAAACTATGTCACCACCCTTAAGGACAGAGCCTCGTCATTAAACGGAATCCAGCATTCAACAATTGATGTGGGGGGAAATTAAAAGTGTTTTTTGGAGGCTGCATCCGAAACTGTACCCAAGCGAACGAAACGTAGAGACTCTTGGATATCCCAATACACCTGGGATAAGATCGAACTTCGCAAATCGTTGAAAATCCAAATAAATGCCGAAGCAGATGTTCAACGAAAGGCTGACTTGCGAAGAGAGTACCGCATTGCGCATAAGATGGTCTATTGCTGTTTTGATTTGCACAATGGGCAGCTATCTGACTCCTTCGTAGTGCAACAGGGTGTGAGACAATGGGATGTTCTATCGCCAATTCTCTTCCTGCTGGCGATGGACGACGTATTGACGGCCAGTCGCCAGTGTTGGTACAGCTGAGTGAAATGGCATTCAATGGAGTTCGTTCGAAAGGCTCAGTCATTTAGACTATGCCGTAACATATGTATGTCTACTGCCAAATAACATCAGTGGGCTGAACGGGATGTGCCAAACACTGCAAGTGAAGGGAGAGTCAAGTGGTTTAAGAATAAACAGCAAAAAGACAAAAATGACGCTCCACACAGCAGCGTATTATTCTACAGGAGACGCCAGTTGAAGTAGAAGAACAGTTGCATGTTGCATGTTGCATGTTGCATGTTGCATGTTGCATGTTGCATGTTGCATGTTGCATGTTGCATGTTGCATGTTGCATGTTGCATGTTGCATGTTGCATGTTGCATGTTGCATGTTGCATGTTGCATGTTGCATGTTGCATGTTGCATGTTGCATGTTGCATGTTGCATGTTGCATGTTGCATGTTGCATGTTGCATGTTGCATGTTGCATGTTGCATGTTGCATGTTGCATGTTGCATGTTGCATGTTGCATGTTGCATGTTGCATGTTGCATGTTGCATGTTGCATGTTGCATGTTGCATGTTGCATGTTGCATGTTGCATGTTGCATGTTGCATGTTGCATGTTGCATGTTGCATGTTGCATGTTGCATGTTGCATGTTGCATGTTGCATGTTGCATGTTGCATGTTGCATGTTGCATGTTGCATGTTGCATGTTGCATGTTGCATGTTGCATGTTGCATGTTGCATGTTGCATGTTGCATGTTGCATGTTGCATGTTGCATGTTGCATGTTGCATGTTGCATGTTGCATGTTGCATGTTGCATGTTGCATGTTGCATGTTGCATGTTGCATGTTGCATGTTGCATGTTGCATGTTGCATGTTGCATGTTGCATGTTGCATGTTGCATGTTGCATGTTGCATGTTGCATGTTGCATGTTGCATGTTGCATGTTGCATGTTGCATGTTGCATGTTGCATGTTGCATGTTGCATGTTGCATGTTGCATGTTGCATGTTGCATGTTGCATGTTGCATGTTGCATGTTGCATGTTGCATGTTGCATGTTGCATGTTGCATGTTGCATGTTGCATGTTGCATGTTGCATGTTGCATGTTGCATGTTGCATGTTGCATGTTGCATGTTGCATGTTGCATGTTGCATGTTGCATGTTGCATGTTGCATGTTGCATGTTGCATGTTGCATGTTGCATGTTGCATGTTGCATGTTGCATGTTGCATGTTGCATGTTGCATGTTGCATGTTGCATGTTGCATGTTGCATGTTGCATGTTGCATGTTGCATGTTGCATGTTGCATGTTGCATGTTGCATGTTGCATGTTGCATGTTGCATGTTGCATGTTGCATGTTGCATGTTGCATGTTGCATGTTGCATGTTGCATGTTGCATGTTGCATGTTGCATGTTGCATGTTGCATGTTGCATGTTGCATGTTGCATGTTGCATGTTGCATGTTGCATGTTGCATGTTGCATGTTGCATGTTGCATGTTGCATGTTGCATGTTGCATGTTGCATGTTGCATGTTGCATGTTGCATGTTGCATGTTGCATGTTGCATGTTGCATGTTGCATGTTGCATGTTGCATGTTGCATGTTGCATGTTGCATGTTGCATGTTGCATGTTGCATGTTGCATGTTGCATGTTGCATGTTGCATGTTGCATGTTGCATGTTGCATGTTGCATGTTGCATGTTGCATGTTGCATGTTGCATGTTGCATGTTGCATGTTGCATGTTGCATGTTGCATGTTGCATGTTGCATGTTGCATGTTGCATGTTGCATGTTGCATGTTGCATGTTGCATGTTGCATGTTGCATGTTGCATGTTGCATGTTGCATGTTGCATGTTGCATGTTGCATGTTGCATGTTGCATGTTGCATGTTGCATGTTGCATGTTGCATGTTGCATGTTGCATGTTGCATGTTGCATGTTGCATGTTGCATGTTGCATGTTGCATGTTGCATGTTGCATGTTGCATGTTGCATGTTGCATGTTGCATGTTGCATGTTGCATGTTGCATGTTGCATGTTGCATGTTGCATGTTGCATGTTGCATGTTGCATGTTGCATGTTGCATGTTGCATGTTGCATGTTGCATGTTGCATGTTGCATGTTGCATGTTGCATGTTGCATGTTGCATGTTGCATGTTGCATGTTGCATGTTGCATGTTGCATGTTGCATGTTGCATGTTGCATGTTGCATGTTGCATGTTGCATGTTGCATGTTGCATGTTGCATGTTGCATGTTGCATGTTGCATGTTGCATGTTGCATGTTGCATGTTGCATGTTGCATGTTGCATGTTGCATGTTGCATGTTGCATGTTGCATGTTGCATGTTGCATGTTGCATGTTGCATGTTGCATGTTGCATGTTGCATGTTGCATGTTGCATGTTGCATGTTGCATGTTGCATGTTGCATGTTGCATGTTGCATGTTGCATGTTGCATGTTGCATGTTGCATGTTGCATGTTGCATGTTGCATGTTGCATGTTGCATGTTGCATGTTGCATGTTGCATGTTGCATGTTGCATGTTGCATGTTGCATGTTGCATGTTGCATGTTGCATGTTGCATGTTGCATGTTGCATGTTGCATGTTGCATGTTGCATGTTGCATGTTGCATGTTGCATGTTGCATGTTGCATGTTGCATGTTGCATGTTGCATGTTGCATGTTGCATGTTGCATGTTGCATGTTGCATGTTGCATGTTGCATGTTGCATGTTGCATGTTGCATGTTGCATGTTGCATGTTGCATGTTGCATGTTGCATGTTGCATGTTGCATGTTGCATGTTGCATGTTGCATGTTGCATGTTGCATGTTGCATGTTGCATGTTGCATGTTGCATGTTGCATGTTGCATGTTGCATGTTGCATGTTGCATGTTGCATGTTGCATGTTGCATGTTGCATGTTGCATGTTGCATGTTGCATGTTGCATGTTGCATGTTGCATGTTGCATGTTGCATGTTGCATGTTGCATGTTGCATGTTGCATGTTGCATGTTGCATGTTGCATGTTGCATGTTGCATGTTGCATGTTGCATGTTGCATGTTGCATGTTGCATGTTGCATGTTGCATGTTGCATGTTGCATGTTGCATGTTGCATGTTGCATGTTGCATGTTGCATGTTGCATGTTGCATGTTGCATGTTGCATGTTGCATGTTGCATGTTGCATGTTGCATGTTGCATGTTGCATGTTGCATGTTGCATGTTGCATGTTGCATGTTGCATGTTGCATGTTGCATGTTGCATGTTGCATGTTGCATGTTGCATGTTGCATGTTGCATGTTGCATGTTGCATGTTGCATGTTGCATGTTGCATGTTGCATGTTGCATGTTGCATGTTGCATGTTGCATGTTGCATGTTGCATGTTGCATGTTGCATGTTGCATGTTGCATGTTGCATGTTGCATGTTGCATGTTGCATGTTGCATGTTGCATGTTGCATGTTGCATGTTGCATGTTGCATGTTGCATGTTGCATGTTGCATGTTGCATGTTGCATGTTGCATGTTGCATGTTGCATGTTGCATGTTGCATGTTGCATGTTGCATGTTGCATGTTGCATGTTGCATGTTGCATGTTGCATGTTGCATGTTGCATGTTGCATGTTGCATGTTGCATGTTGCATGTTGCATGTAGCACGTTGTACATCTGCGTATATCTGTGTCAAACTACGTATATCTGCGTATATCTGCGTTTAAACTGCGTATATCTGCGAATAATTGCATACATCTGTGTACATATGCGTATATCTGCGTATAACTGCAAATATCTGCGTTAATATGCGTTTATCTGCAAACGGTGGTATAGATCTGGACGTTAAAAGTAGAATAAATAAAGCTCGTGCTGCCTTGGGTACTCTGTCCCCAATCTGGAAATCCAGTCAAATCTCCTTACGCACTTAGTTGAGATTCTTCGAATGCAATGTCAAATCCGTGCTGTTTTATGCTTGTGAAACCTGGAAAGTCACGTCTATCATTACGAAGAAATTGCAGGCTTTTGTGAATCGCTGTCTTCGCCACATCCTAAAGGTTCGATGGCCACAAATAATATCAAATGAGGAATTGTGGCGCAGGACAAGTCAAGAGCGGCTGGACGTCGACATAAGAAAGCGTAAATGGAGTTGGATTTGTCACACACTGAGGAAACCAAACGATGAAATTGCAAAGCAGTCCTTTGAATGAAATCCTTAGGGTGCACGGCGGCGGGTTGGAAGACCAAGAACAACATGGAAATCAACTGTCTTAGCGGAAGCAGATTGCCAGAGAAAGACGTTGCCACAACTAAAGTACCTTGCAGCAGACCGTGAAGGATGGTAACGTTTTGTTGACGCCCTATGCCCCAGCCGGGGTTACAGGACACGATGATGATAGGCTAATAATGTAATGTAAAATGAAACTAGATATTAAGGGTATTCATACAACAGCGTAAAGTCGTCGTAAACGTTGTAAACTTTTAAACTTCGTAATTCTGTCACAATTTGTATGAAAAATTTGACAGATTTACGAAGTTTAAAACTTTACGATGTTTACGACGAGTTTACGCTGTTGAATGAATACCCTTATTATTTAAAATAAAAAAAGTTGAATTCAATTTTATAGACAGGGTGTCTCCAAAGTCATGAATAACTGTCATATATGATGATCAACTTGTCCAAAATCAGTTTTTTACAAAACAAAAATTACAGCTATGATATATAAGGATCGCTCGAAAAGCTATGCAGTGCCTTTTCAACTCAAAAGCTGCTGGCTTCACCACCGCTGGAAGTTCATGAGAATTTTTTTTCTTTAACTCTTTATATTGGCTATTACTGTGTTGACGATAAACTTTGCTGAAACCAGTTTTGCTGACTATTTTTTTTTTCTAACTGGCTTTATAGAAGCTGTTATTTACTACAAAAATAAAAAGAAACAATGCAAACGCGCGCTGAATTTGATGTACTGCACCCAGGGCCGGCCCGAGCGAAATTAGCGCCCTGCGCATACTTCATCATTTCCGCCCATCAATTGCGGTCAATGGTGGAAAAAATCATCCTCATTTTACCCAAGGGGTAGACTTTGCAATGCTTTTTTTTTATTTTATACTTTTTTGTGCCTACCTACTTTCTTAACTATGTTGGTAGGTACCTAGGTTGTAGATGGACACGACACTTTTGTAAATACATAATAAAAACTGAATTTGTTCGAACTATGTAAGAACCACTTTTATGTTCATTAAAATATACAAAAAGATTTTATACTTCAGGATTATATTCAGCCTTTAACAAAAAAGTAAACACCTAGCGTGTTTACTTTTTTTTTTACGTTATATTTATAAACTAATGACTACTGGACTCTGACTCTACGCATAACAGATCTACATATATACTCTCAATATAGATTCTTTTTTCCCTTCTTTTGTTTTGAGTTTTTTAGTTTGACCACAATAAGAACACGACTGGGACACAAATAATGTAATTAGATAAGTCAAAAAATCCTTTTTTCTTAATGATAATAATAATTGAATAAACAAGATTCCCTCATTAACGACAAACATCATCATAATCATAAATCATTGCATCATCATCATTCATTATTTCCATATTTCAATCCTTTGTTTCAACACACAATAAGACAGTGCTACAATTTCATGTTTCACTCATCAATAGAAGCCAATGCCAAAATAAAACAAAAAAAACACTCAACCGGAAGAGTTTAATTCATAGACGCAAATTTTTAATTTGCGCGCTGTTATGCCAATGAGTATGAATTTTTCACCTTAGAATTTCTGTTAAATTAACATTTCTGACTTCGATTTCATATAGAAGAACTGTTATCGCGCTCATGTTATCACCATGCTAGCTGTTAATTGTCTGTATTTGCAGTTGAAGAATTTTGTTTTGTGTTGCACAGCATAAGGGTGGGTTTGGGTTATGAAAATAAAATAAATGCCTTCACGCACACAGCACACACACGATGGTGAGCGAGCTGAGAATAACGTCGACAGTTTGAAAAACAGAAAAATAGCAAATAGGTAGGTATCTGTTGGTAAAGGCGAACAAAATCGTGCACATTTCAAAGATTTTGTGATGTAGTTTTTTGTTACTGTGGGTGTGGGTGAGAATAGGAAGATAGACATCGACTTATTTTTGGAATAGTAGATAGATGTATGTATATTATAACTGTGTTTAAATTCAGAATAAACTGGTAGTTATGTACTGGATATCACTATTGGTGTGAGAAATAAAAATTTAAAAAATAGGTAGGTATAGGTAGTGGTTACGAGAAGTGGCTTTGTTAATGCCTGCTCAAGGCGCCCCTTGGGTTCAGCGCCCTGTGCATTTGCACCGCTTGCACATATAGCTTGTCCGGCCCTGACTGCACCCTTAATTCAAAAGCAGAGCATTTTGCAGCTCCAAAAAGTTTAAAGAATAATTTTGTTCGTGTAGCTGTTAATATAATTTATCGCTGTAGCACAAGCTGCAGGGTTTAACCCCGCTGAAAGTTCAGCGGACTGTTTGTGTAACTGTTTTCGATAGCTCTCACTGCACCAAAGCTCATCACTTCTGAAATAGTTTTTTTTTCGTATTTTTGCAATGTCTACATGAGAAGCGGACATTATCCCCCCACTCTAAGTTCAGTTGCTTGTGCTTTTTCGTTTTTGTACGACACGACGCTGTAAACATCTCCACAAAAGCTCATCTTTTCTGTAATTAGTTTTTTTTCATGCTTTGGCGGCTGATTTTATCCTTTAACCTTTGTTTGGTCAGCTATTATTAGAAGACATTCCATAATTTTGATATTGTATTGGCTTTCCCAATATTCTAGACTACTTTTTTCAACTTAAATTCATAAATTTAACATCTTCAAATAAACTTCCCGTTAAAACAGAAACCCAAACCGTATTTTCAATGGAAAATTGGAAACACTAACTTGTCAATGCAACAGATTTATTTTAAATCGCTGAAATTTAAGTTGGCTTAAGTGTTTTTCTTGATAATCGAGTATATAACAAAAACTAAGCACTCCAAGCCCATATGGCACACAAATGGTAGTAACTTGTCAATTTAAATCTATGGCACTAAGTTCATGCAACGCAGTTAGAAAAAGAATTATAAAAACAGGAAAAAACTTTTTCAATCTATAAAACGAGCACTTTTATCCATTCGATGCATCAAAACCAATAACCTATCCAAATGGAGGGGTAGAAAGTGAAATGGGAGTGACCGGCCCCATTTCCGGTTTGCTCTAAACGTTGTCAATGTCATTTTACTGGCATTAGATTAGGCAAAACTACTGTATGTAGTATGAAAATGTGTATTATCGAACAGAAACGGGTGCCTTCATTAAGCCATACTAGCCGTCGCGCCGGATCTTTTTCTAACATCCGCATCCTTTGCCTGTCCTCGCCTGATCCAGCACGTGACATCCATTAACTTACCTTCACTTCGTCCTTAAAATCATTTTTTGCCACTCTCGCTTTTAAGCCATGCACACATATGCATATATAGGCTTATACATAGGTGGATTTCCGTCCATTCAAGTGCACTGGTTTAAAAAATTCACTTAATGTTTTTTTGTGTATTATATCGCTCATAGTTAAATGCTGAAGTTTGAGTTTATGTAGATGAACAGGGTGAGTCCAATTTAAGACGAAACGTTTCTAGTGTTGACAGGGGGTTGAAAAACCTCATTAGTTTAAAAAGAAATTGTTTGGGGTAATCCTCAACTTTGTTCTCAAAAAAAGGAAAAGAATTGTTTTGGATTCATGTTCTCAATAATCATGTCACTTCTCTAAAAATGAATTGACTGACACAAGTTAATTTATTTAATTTAATTTTACATTTAGATTTTCATTTTTTTTCCCTTTTTTAAAGCCTTTGATTGGCCAGAATTCAGAGATCTGAATATTCAGTACTGAAATTGAGGTAATGAATTGTCAATTTGACAAGGTCTCTGAGAATTTGTAGCAACAGCCTTACATAAAATATATACTTGTTTTGGAAATAGTATATCAAACAATAAGTAAGCATATATTGCCAAGTCATAATATTTTATTTCATTTAATAAAAACACAGTGTTTGAGTTAGTTGCTTTCGATTTCTCCAGAGTGCAAGTTCAATAATAATAATAAAAAAAAAGAAGTAATAAATAAATAATAATTATTGTGTTGTGAAAATTTGGATATATATACATAATATATGAATCCAGAACAATCTTCTATATTCTTTTAATAATTTGGAAATAATATCTACCATCAGAAAAGGTAATGAAAGGAAAAGATTTCGTTTTATTTAATTACGTTTATTAAAGTCCATGTCGTATCCTTTTTGTTGGTTATGTAGTTATCAAATATCCGAAATAAGAATTCCTGGCTTTATTTCTTGGGGAATTCAATACCATAAGGAACATTGAAGCAAACCTCAAGTCAGTAGAAGAAGTTCTGGAATAATTCCAAGATAAGATCAACTACCAAAATTGGAAAGATAACCTACCTACAAAAAAAAAACAAAAAAGGATAAACCGTATGTATCCGTATTTTCAACTACCTATTAAAGTGTGGGGAATAGAGCATTGGCTACAAGAAAAGAATTTTCTCGATGTTTAAAACACCGATGTACATAAAAGGAAGTTACCGATTTTGTTTTGCTGTAATATCTACGTTCTTTTATTTTAACAATTTATAAGATAATTTTCGTAATCATTTTTTTTTATCTTTGTTGGCCATAATTGGCTTATTTTCACATAATTTAGTGTTACCACTTTAAATATTTCTTACATTTTCATTCATCAAGTTACATAATAATTCCTTTGTTAATTTTGTCCAATATCATTTTGCAATTTATTTCTTTTTCAACATTTTTTTCAAAAAAAAATTTCTTAGACGAATAAGATTCTTGAATTTATAAATCCATTTTTTTTTTCTGATTTTGTTTTTGGATGAATTACATCAGATGTAATCCTAGGAGTTAGGTTGCGCAACGTAGCTTTGGGGAAAATTTAGATTTAGATATTTTTTTTTTTGCTTTTATTTTATTAATAATTATTTTTCTGTTCCATTCTAATTCAAATTCTTATTATCAAATTAAGTAATTTTTGTTGATATTTTTTTTATATGATATGAAACCATTACACCAACTTGTAAAATACAATTTGGAATTTTATTTGACTTGAGGATCTATAGATAAGCTATGGAGTAAATTAAAATAAAAGGTGAGATATGCGGTGAAAGAAAGAAAAGGTGAAATTTAGTTTTGTAAGGGGTTATTTGTAAAATCATGGGATACAAGTAACATGGTGTGGTATTTATACCATACGAGGGAGGCATGCCCATATCAAAAGTACTAACATCTATACTTTTGAGTGTATGAGTTGATAGGCAAAGTTGAAAAGAAGTATCTGATAGATAAGGATTGTTATTTTATTCTTCCGATAAGTCAAGCAAATTAATACTGTTCTTGTTTTCATTTTAACTTGTCATTCTTAAATTTGTATTTGATCTTTTGGTTTTTTTTCGGTTTTCGTAATTTATAATGGCACGATTTTTTTTTCTGTTTTGTATGTGAGTTGCAGCAAGATCCCCGACCATTACGGCGAGCTTAGCCGAGCTTACGCCAGCGTGCCAGCTGCATCATTATGCTCATTACAAACATGGCGCCCAACGACTTTGGCAATTTTAATCGAAAGATTGAGATGTGTTCAAAATATTTTTTTTTAGGTTTATTTCATTTAATTTTACTTTTCATTTATATTATATTTTATTTGGCTTTCAAAAGACTTTCTAAATTAATTTTGCTTACAATTAATAATTACTGGTTTGACTTTGAAGAGTTATTTTAAATGATTTTACCTACGGATAAGTTCTGTGTACGGATTAGTCCAAGAAAAATAATAGACTGTTTGTAGGAGGTATCTAGGTTGACCTTTATAAAGAGATATACCATAAGGTTAACCATTATGAGTGAGACCTTTATAAAGTAATACCAAAAATTTAATAGAATGAGTAACAGGCCTGTCTAAGATGATCGCTGGAAACATGCCTTAAGGTCGTACACAATTCATACACATTTGACTAGAATTTTCACCTTTTTTTATAAGCTGCATATCTCACACTGAAAGGTCGTTATAACATAGAATTTAAAAATACAACAATTTTTTTTTTAACAACAAAGAATTGATAACATAAATTAAATATAAACTTCTTCAAAATGAGTAATTCAAAGGGTGCAATTCCAAAAAAATCTTTAAAAAAAATAAATAAAAATAGTAAAGAAAGGGTAACGAGAGCAACAAATAGAGATTTAAGTCACGAATTCGAGGAAGACTTAGATAATATAAATGCCTCAACTGTAGGACAACGGGTAGTGCATTCACCTTTAAATCGTTCCATGAATCTCCTAGAAAATGAGCATATATCAAATCCTTTATCAAACACTTTAAATATTTCCACAAATATATTGACAGACCCAATCGATTTACTAAATAAATCCAATGTTATGCCAGAACCTTTTCTTCAAAATAATACTTCGTTAATTAGTAAAAACCAATCAGATCATAATGGTGCTACTTCATTGAATGCACAAATCAAGACCGTGGTAGATGCCAGTATGGCGAGAAATCAGGATATTATTATGAAATCTCTTATGGGTGCTATGAAACAATGCATTCAAGATTCGCTACGTGAAAATAATTCAGCTAGAGACGAAATTCGTAAAGATACAAATCTGAATAATAATCCTCAAGATCCAACTCTTGTTCCAAATTCTGATGAATTTAACCAGACTTCAAAATTAGGATGCCTGCCAAAATCGGTACATAACATTCAAAATGTAGTTCAGTCTTCCGTCCATAGTCAAATGAACCCAAACATGTCACATATTCAATTCCAGTCGAATAACCCAATTCCTTCGTATGGCAGAAATGAAAACCAGCCGAATTTTGGTTTTCAAAATAATAATCAGTACATGCCAGAAGATTTCCCAAGACAAGAAATTCATCATAATCTTGTAAATCGACGAGTTGAAATTGATCGATGGGGAATCAAATATGATGGAGCTCTTAAATCAATGTCAATCCAAGATTTCATTTTTAGAATTGAAATTTTACAACAAAGTCACAATTGTGCATGGGAAGAGATCCTAAGAAACTTTCATTTGCTTTTATCTGGAAATGCACAAGAATGGTATTGGCAAAACCTTCGCACAAATATCAGACCGGATTGGCCAACTCTTAAACAAGCTTTGTATAAACAATTTAGAAGTTATGATAGCGACATTGAAATAATCCAACAAATCACTGAAAGACGTCAAAATCCTCAGGAAAGTTTTGATGATTATTTCAATGCCGTGCTTCATTTGAAAAATCAACTAAAAAGACCAATGTCCGAAAGACAATTGCTTCAAATATTGAAATCCAAGGTCAATAACAGATTATTCCACCTTATTTATCCTATGCCTATTTATTCACTCGAACAATTCAGAGATGAGTGTAGAAAAGCTGAAAAATTAATTCATTCTCGTGATCAGAATAAGTATGTTCGACAACATAATATAAATGAGGTGGAATATGAAGAAAGACCAGTGGATTTTCAATATAAGGAAGACACGACTGATGTATGTGCAATTCAGGAATCCAGTCATAAAAAAGACCAAAGAAACTATCGTTGTTTCAACTGTAAGAAACAGGGTCATAGTTTCGTGAATTGTCCATCGCCCACAAGAAACTTGTTTTGTTACAGATGTGGTGCAGATAATGTGACCACTCCAAACTGTCAAAACTGCAAAAATAAGGAAAACAAGGGATCGAACGAGATGAAATTCGGGGAGTCCCGTTCGAAGGAAAACCACCCCGAAAATTAGACCAAGAACCACCCACACACACTCAAACAGAAGACACATCTAAAATAGTTCCAATTTCAAAAATACTTACACCAGAACAGAATTCAGAGACTAAAATACAAACCAATTCACAAACTAATTTAAAAAAATCACAGTTAATACCCTACGAAACACGACTCAAAAGATACAATGAAATAAAAGCTAGAATTTTTCATCTAGATGATTTAAAATTGTCGTCCTGTCCGTCCAAACCTGAAAAGTCTAGAATAAGACATCGAAAACGAAAACTGTTTAAGAAAATGTTGCAAACATGTGCTTTGGGGATTGATGAAGACCCAAGGATATTTACAAACGTTGAAATCAAGGGAAAAATAATATCTGGCCTCCTTGATAGTGGAGCCACAATAACATGTCTTGGAAAGGGATGTATAGAGCTAGTTAACGAACTTGGATTTGAGATAATTCCCAATATAAATTTCATCAAAACGGCAGATGGAAAAGAACAAAAAGTTATCGGCCGCATTAGAGTACCTCTCAAGTACGATTCCCTAACGGAAGAAATTGACATCTACCTTGTGCCTAGTCTCACTCAATCTTTGTACTTGGGTATAGATTTTTGGAGGAAGTTTAAGATTATACCTTCTATAGTTAGCGAGTTGGACGTTTCTCAAGATAACGATAGCGCAAAACCAAAACATGATCTAACCAAAGAACAAAGAAAAGAACTTGAAGATGTCGTAAAACAGTTTCCTTCATTTAGTGTACTTGGCCTAGGTAGAACAACGTTAGAAACTCATAGGATTGATACGGGTGATACACAGCCAATAAAACAAAGACATTACCCTGTGTCTCCGGTTATTCAAAATATGATTTATGAGGAAGTTGACAATATGCTTGCATTAGGAGTAATTGAGGAGAGCCAGAGCCCTTGGAGCTCTCCAGTGGTGCTCGTGCGAAAGCCTGATGGTAAAAATCGTTTGTGTCTTGATTTTCGTAAAATTAACCAACATACGAAAAATGATGCTCAACCATTAGCTTCGATTGAAGGATTGATTAGCCGCATGAAAGATACACATTTTATAAGTTCGATAGATTTAAAGCATGCCTTTTGGCAAATACCATTGGACGAGGAATCAAAGGAAAAGACAGCGTTCACGGTGCCTGGGAGAACTTTATATCAATTTGTGGTGATGCCTTTTGGGCTATGCAACGCATCTCAAAGACTTTGCCGCTTATTAGATAAAGTGATTCCTCCGGAGCTTCGTGATCGTGTGTTTGTGTATGTTGATGACTTGCTCATTGTGTCAAAGGACTTCAATGAACATCTTGAATTGCTGGCAAAGGTAGCTGATTATCTCAAAAAAGCAAATCTCACAATAAATGTTGAGAAATCTAACTTTTGTTGTAAGGAGGTTAAATATCTTGGATATATCGTAGGACAAGGTCACATAAAGCCTGATCCAGATAAAGTGTCAGCCATTAGGGACTTTCCTATACCAAAAACGCAGAAACAGGTACGTAGGTTTCTCGGACTTTGCGGTTGGTATAGAAGATTTGTTCGTAACTTTGCAGCAATATCGGCTCCTTTATCTGACACACTGAAAAAAGGAAAAAGCTTCAAAATGTCCAATGAGGCTTTGACGGCCTTCGAAGCTTTAAAGTCAGCCCTTATAACAGCTCCTTTGCTTAGTAATCCAGATTTTTCCCAGCATTTCTATATCCAATGTGATGCATCGAGTCAAGGAGTTGGGGGGGTACTCTTTCAATATGATGAAGATAAAAATGAAAAGCCGATTGCATTCTTTTCTCAAAAATTAAATTCATGCCAGCGAAACTACAGCGTAACGGAGCAGGAATGCTTAGCCGCTGTATTAGCTGTGAAAAAGTTTCGTCCATATATTGAAGGTCTTCCGTTTACCATTATTACAGACCATGCCAGTCTAAAATGGCTCATGAATTTAAAAGATTTAAACGGTAGGCTAGCACGATGGTCATTAAGATTGCAGGTTTTTGAATTTGATATTCAACATAGGAAAGGTCCCCAAAATGTTGTACCGGATGTATTGTCAAGGATGTATATGGAAGAAATAACAGTCAATAATGAAACAAATTTAGTAATCAATATTGAAGATGAAGCTTTTAAATCAGAAGAATATCTTGAGTTGGTAGAAACCGTGATAAAAAATAATGATGATTTACCTGATTTAAAAGTTTCTGAAAATTTGCTATTTAAACGTGCGTTTGTATCACAAGCGGATCCGCTAAACACATTGGAATGGAGACTTTGGATTCCGGTAGTTCTAACAGATTCTCTAATAAGAAATGCTCACATTCCACCTAATGCAGCACACGGAGGTATTGTTAAAACCCTAGCGAGATTAAAAGAACTTTATTATTGGCCTAATATGACAACACAGGTAAAAGAGTTCATCAGTAGGTGTGAACAATGCAAAGAAAATAAAGCTCCAAATAAAACGCTAAGACCTCCGATGGGAAAACAAATTGAAATTGAAAGACCCTTCCAAAAATTATACATAGACTTCATGGGTCCATATATTCGTTCAAAGAAGGGGAATAAATATCTGTTTGTAGTTTTGGATCATATGTCCAAATATGTTTTCCTGAAGCCAATGCATAAGGCATGTACAAAATTAATTGTTCAATTTTTGGAAAAAGAAGTCTTTCACAAATTTGGAGTACCGCAATTTATAATGTCAGATAACGGTCAACAATTTATTTCTAAAGATTTTCAACATTTTTTATCAAAATTCGGGGTAAAGCATATCAGGACAGCATTATACTCGCCTCAAGCTAATGCTTCTGAACGGGTGAATCGCTCTATTTTATCATCAATTCGGATGTATCTCCAAGATGATCAAAGAGAGTGGGATCTCCACATTTCAGAAATCCAAATGGCATTATGTACTTCGTTCCATCAATCTATCGGAACAAATCCCTATTATTGTCTTTTTGGTACTAATATGGTCACACATGGAAATATTTACAAGATTTTGGACAAACTCAACGTTATAAATGATAGTGAATCAGCTGAAATATCTCATTCAGGGAAATTAGAGCTAATTCGCAATAAAATTAATCAGAACCTAAAAATGGCTTTTGAACGGAATGAAAAATCTTATAACTTGAGAAGTGCAAAAGTTACCTTTCATCCTGGTGATGAAATTTTCAGACGCAACTTTATTCTAAGTGATGCTACTAAGAAATTGAATGCGAAGCTATGTTCAAAGTTCATAAAGTGTCGAGTTATCAAGCCTGTGGGAAACTGTCTTTATGAAGTGGAAAATATGCAAGGTAAAAGGATTGGTATATTTCATGCTAAGGATTTAAGGCAATAGCCCGGCTTAGTATCAGGGTCATGGGTCGAAGCCACACGTTGATAGTTAAATTGGCTGTGTTTCAATGGTTTTTTGTAAGTTCCACCGACAAAACCCATTGCTTTGTAGCAACAGCCTTACATAAAATATATACTTGTTTTGGAAATAGTATATCAAACAATAAGTAAGCATATATTGCCAAGTCATAATATTTTATTTCATTTAATAAAAACACAGTGTTTGAGTTAGTTGCTTTCGATTTCTCCAGAGTGCAAGTTCAATAATAATAATAAAAAAAAAGAAGTAATAAATAAATAATAATTATTGTGTTGTGAAAATTTGGATATATATACATAATATATGAATCCAGAACAATCTTCTATATTCTTTTAATAATTTGGAAATAATATCTACCATCAGAAAAGGTAATGAAAGGAAAAGATTTCGTTTTATTTAATTACGTTTATTAAAGTCCATGTCGTATCCTTTTTGTTGGTTATGTAGTTATCAAATATCCGAAATAAGAATTCCTGGCTTTATTTCTTGGGGAATTCAATACCATAAGGAACATTGAAGCAAACCTCAAGTCAGTAGAAGAAGTTCAGGAATAATTCCAAGATAAGATCAACTACCAAAATTGGAAAGATAACCTACCTACAAAAAAAAAACAAAAAAGGATAAACCGTATGTATCCGTATTTTCAACTACCTATTAAAGTGTGGGGAATAGAGCATTGGCTACAAGAAAAGAATTTTCTCGATGTTTAAAACACCGATGTACATAAAAGGAAGTTACCGATTTTGTTTTGCTGTAATATCTACGTTCTTTTATTTTAACAATTTATAAGATAATTTTCGTAATCATTTTTTTTTATCTTTGTTGGCCATAATTGGCTTATTTTCACATAATTTAGTTTTACCACTTTAAATATTTCTTACATTTTCATTCATCAAGTTACATAATAATTCCTTTGTTAATTTTGTCCAATATCATTTTGCAATTTATTTCTTTTTCAACATTTTTTTCAAAAAAAAATTTCTTAGACGAATAAGATTCTTGAATTTATAAATCCATTTTTTTTTTCTGATTTTGTTTTTGGATGAATTACATCAGATGTAATCCTAGGAGTTAGGTTGCGCAACGTAGCTTTGGGGAAAATTTAGATTTAGATATTTTTTTTTTTGCTTTTATTTTATTAATAATTATTTTTCTGTTCCATTCTAATTCAAATTCTTATTATCAAATTAAGTAATTTTTGTTGATATTTTTTTTTATATGATATGAAACCATTACACCAACTTGTAAAATACAATTTGGAATTTTATTTGACTTGAGGATCTATAGATAAGCTATGGAGTAAATTAAAATAAAAGGTGAGATATGCGGTGAAAGAAAGAAAAGGTGAAATTTAGTTTTGTAAGGGGTTATTTGTAAAATCATGGGATACAAGTAACATGGTGTGGTATTTATACCATACGAGGGAGGCATGCCCATATCAAAAGTACTAACATCTATACTTTTGAGTGTATGAGTTGATAGGCAAAGTTGAAAAGAAGTATCTGATAGATAAGGATTGTTATTTTATTCTTCCGATAAGTCAAGCAAATTAATACTGTTCTTGTTTTCATTTTAACTTGTCATTCTTAAATTTGTATTTGATCTTTTGGTTTTTTTTCGGTTTTCGTAATTTATAATGGCACGATTTTTTTTTCTGTTTTGTATGTGAGTTGCAGCAAGATCCCCGACCATTACGGCGAGCTTAGCCGAGCTTACGCCAGCGTGCCAGCTGCATCATTATGCTCATTACAAATTATTTTGTTTTTTCTCGTTCTCATCTGACAACCCGTTTTTGACAACATGCGCAGTATATTACCTTCAATATGTGTGCTGTGGGTATAGATAGCTGCCATATACAACGCAATTATAGTTTTTGAAATTTTCTCAAAAAATAGCAGCAACGATTTTGATTGAACTTCATAGCTGTAATATCGTTAGGTGATTGTAACAAGACGAATTTCTTTGAAGAATGCGCATAACGGAAATAAATTTTGACGTTTGCTGAGAAAATTGTTTTATTTTTGGGTTATTTCCGTATATTCCGTTAATAGCTCAGCAAATTTTGTTAAAAATTTACTTTCTACAAATAAAAACATTTTTTATAATCAAATAAAAAGTAAATGTTTGGTAGTTTTTCTTCAACAATTTAACTATGTATTATCTACTTTTTTGAAAAAAAAAAAAAATACATACATTCTTTATGTTCTCAATGTCTGGGTTATAGCCATTTGTAATAGCCTGGCAATTGCATCGTGCATATTTTTTCCCTACACCTCAAACAGCAAACAGGGATTGGCAAACGTAACACTAACCACTTATACTAGGTAATGCTTCCATCTTTAGATGTATTTCATCTCATTTATTTTCGATTTCAATGAAAAATTTTATCGAGCTAAATATAAAGATGAATCTTTGAAATTCACACACCGAATTCCTATGTTACTGCATGAATTTGAAATAGAGGACATTTTTAGAGAGTTAATAAAAATTTACAAAAAAAAAAAACAAGTAAAACTCATTTATTTGCAAAATACAAATAAACTTATTCCCCGTGATATCAAAATCAAAGCTCTGACAGTTCCTATATCGCCTCAAGGCATTACCAACAATTTCTATTCGCAATCTCTTGACTGTATCCCCAGAGGCAAGGGGTAGCACTTTAAAGCATTATACACCCTACAATTGTATGCAAATAAAATAACAGATTTCTGGTCCAGGCGGGGACGACAATGTTTTTTTTCTATTCTTTTTTTCCTGTTCCTCGTTATTGCGAGGACTAAGAAGAGTATTATAAGTATCCACCCGATTCACGAAAATGGAATGGCAGCAAGTTGATTAAATGCTTGTCTTGTATGGATGTTAGTCTCGTTATCGGTGCCCTTTGTGCTCTTCCTCATCTGTCCCATTTGCGATATAGGAAATAGAAGTGCTCCTGTAGCTCGGCGCCACACGTGTCCCGATCCTTAAAATGTTCAACTTTAAACTTCAACAAACGAACGAGTGTCGTAGTCATAGTCGTCGTCGTTGTCGTCTTGGTCGTATTGCACACGGGTTCCTGATTCTTCGCCTTTTTGTTGTTATCCTTTTTTTCCTGTCCTGTTGCTAGATTTTTTGCTGCTTTCATATCCAGCTATACAAAAGCTTGATATGGCTGGCTGGGCGCTGAGACCAAGAAATAGAAGGATATAGCTGCCAAAGGAAGCCGAAGCAGCCAAGAAGCGAAAGCTTATTTTTTGCTCCACATAACTCAGTCATCTCTTATTGTTCATGACAGATGATCAGGAAAATAGAATTTAGGAGATGAGCATGCATGCGATGTGCTTGTATCTAGGTGACGCCCAGATCCTGGAGCTATTTCGAGTAGGTACTTTTCACATAAGTGGATATTTGGATTTCTGTTTATTTCTTTTTTCTTCACAAAAGAGGAATAATTCAAAATCACTTAATTTTCTGTCAGACAGACAGACTACTTGCTATTTTAAACAAATGAAAATGCTCGTTTGAAGAACATTTGTATGTGTGTGTGTGTGTGTGTATGTATATTTGAAGCAGGAACTATATAACACTATCCTTTGCACGTACATATATCTACAGGTTCTCCACAGGAGACCAAATCTGACTCAGAAATGTGGAAGAGAGCTCACATCATTAACAAACAAGTAACAAGCAACAAAAAAGCTAAATAAGGTGAAAAGAAAATGATTACGCGAAAACATTTATCTCACACATCCAACACAAGCGATATAAGATCTGGGAACATAACAAGAATCACGGGCCAAGGCAAGGCAAAGGCAAAGGCAAAATCTTAGAGATTTTCATAGGCAACCAAGCATAATGGCAGAAAAGTTTTCACTTTAATTGGGATTTAACTTTATTCTTCGTGTTAATTCTAGCAACATGAACTTATTTTGTTTTGTAAATTTTAAATTCTGTAGGAATTTGGAGAGGCACAGTTTTATAGACTTAATTTGAAGTTGTTTTAAATACATATTTGTGGGTGTAGAAATTCAAGGATGCATGAAAATATGTTCAAAGAATAATCTGTTAAGAAAAAGTAGTCTACCACTTCTGATATTGTGTAGAAGTCGGATCTGGTTCAAAATCTTCAAAATAAGGTCCCAAGAAAGTATGTAGGTACGTGGAATTTATGCCGCAATTTACTTTCCCACGTACAAATCGTCTTGTTCTTGTGGTTCGAGGCTGTGCGAGTTTATTATGCATTAAAGATGTAAAGTATTCGGCTACAAAAGTAAATTGAAATATATTGGATTGGCATAAGCATCGTTTTATGTCGTTGTATCGGAAAAGCAGTAATGCAATAATTCACAAATTATATTAGTGTTTATCAATAGGTTTCCTACCTTTATTCGTATATGGAGTTTAATGACACAGTTTGGAATTGAGATAAATTTTGAAACAAACAAATTGAAATTTGGTAAGATTTCCAGCCAGAATTTCTGATTTGACACTTGCCAGGATGCCTACAAAGGGTTTATTCAGTCAAACGCGCTTAAAAGTGTCAGACAATTTGTGTAGTTTATGTTACCAAATCTTACTTTGCATATGTAGCCCATACAAAATAGACTTTTAGAAGGAAAAACATGTATTAAGTTTTTCCTCATTACTTATAATTTGAGAAAAGTCCTCAATTACCCGATTGCCGCTAGTTCAGTTATTAAGGGTCAAAGGTTACGAAAATGTTTTTTTTTCCAAAAATCTCGAACATAGGTAGCTTTAGAAAAAATATTGTAATACAAATAGATAGCTGATGTAACTTTCCATGACTAAAGAAGTTTGTTAGTAACATTAACCGTTAAGAAGTTATAGCACTTCAAACTACGCATTTGGTACTTGATCTCTAATAAAAGGGACGTTATTACACAATACAAGGATATAACCTGTCATTTCAATTTTATTATATTTGGTGTACTAAATTATTTCGCGTAAACTTGTGTTAGCCTGCGTAAAACTACGCATACTCTAAGCGGAGCAACGGAGTTGCGTGAGTGGTACAGAGGATGGTTGTAATTTTTCAGGCTTAACTTAAGTGTCAAAATTTGACCTATGCGATCTACTGGCCTGGAAGGCAATATAGTACATTACCAAATAGAAGTGCTTCAGAACGAAGTATGTTTACCTTAGATTTGGCTTGAATCTAGGGACAGTGCTTCAGTAAATTAATGTTGGCAGTGTTTGTTGAGTCTTACAACAATTTACAGGAAATCAAAGCATGACATGCATTTGCATCACCGGAGCAATGAGAACTAGCTCTTAAGCAGCTATGGAAGCCATTCTTGAGGTAGGCCAAACTTCTACTTAGCAATTACAAGCACAATTCCAATCCTGCACCACGCTTAAATAGAAATAGACTTTCTTTCCAGTTAATTTGAATTTTCAGCTAATTTGAAATCTAACCCAGCCAAATGGATAAGCGTGATGTGATTCGGTCATGTATGATCAGGCCAGCTAATTATAAATTATTCAAAAGATAAGAAAATCAACTTTCATTTGATTCTTAACAAATAATTAGATAAAGCATCAGAAGATACATCTGAAAAAATGAACTTCACACAGAAAGCCTCAAAATCCAAACATACGATTTTCATATTATACTGAAACTGAACGGTTTTAATGAACTAACGTTTAGTTTCGTTTCATATGCTTTCTTGAGTCAAATTCCATGTCTTAGGTGGTTTTGCAAAATTTATTTTTCTATCTTTTTCATATTCTTATAGTTTAACTCAGTCCACTTCGTTTGGAACAGCTGTGCTGGGGTCACGCCACCGCGAAATTGTTTCCAGAGTTTCCACAATATGGATGAGGTCTTGAGAAAATTCTTGTACACCTTCATACCGCTTTACACACCTGGTTACACATAGTGATGTTAGTGGATGGATTTGAAATTTGAAGAAAGCAGTTACCTCTTTCATAACTGCCACAGTGTCACGAACAGTGGCTACTTTGGACCAGCGTTTTTGAATTCCCTCTGGATCTTCGAAGCACAACCGTGAAAGAATAATGGGAATAGCACATAGGTAGGTCTTCCAATTCCCTCACATGACGTTTGAGTTCTAGTGAAAGTTTCAGTCTCTTCTTTAGCTTACTTACTTGCTCTCGATTCATGAAGGGTCTCTGCCTGAGATACTGCGGTCCTCCATCGGTTGCGGTCCCTCGCACGCTCCCTCCAGTCATCGAGACCAAGAGCTCGTGGCCGAGCCAGTGTAGTCAACGTGCTTTGGCTCTTTGGACTACATCCACATCTTATGGTACAGCTCGTACAGTTCACGATTGAATCTTCTCCTCCAATCGCCATCTTCGCATATAGGACTAAATATCCGCCGAAGCATTTTTCTCTCGAAAGTGCCCAGTATCAATTACCCCTTTTTACTTATCGTCCAGCATTCGGCACCCTAGAGTAGAACTGGTAAAATTAACGTTTTGTATAGCGTGCACTTTGTCTTTCGACAAAGTGTCTTGCAGGACATAGGATTGCCTTGTTTGTAGATTGGGCATATGGAGCTATCTGACCAGTCGTCGGGCTTACTTTCCTCCTCCCACACTTGCTTGATGAGCTAGTACACACCCTATACCAGGTCATCTCCTCCATACTTGAAGAGTTCCGCAGGTAGGCTAGCCAGCGGATTTTTTGTTCTTAAGCTTGCGGATGGCTCTCATAACCTCTTCAGTACTGGGTGTTGGTGGTGGTGCTAGACTTTTCGAGATACTTGAGCTGAGAGGTTGCGGATGCTCTTTTCTTTCTGCGCAGAGTTTTTTTTCTCTCTTCCCTTCTCTTTTTTTACGGTACTCCTCTCTTGTTGCTCTTGTTTTCCGTAGCAGCATTTGCATTCGTGCATTTTCCGTCTCCTGCTTCAGAACCGCGCATTCATCATCATACCACGGGTTCTTTTTTCTGGGTGGTTGATAGCATATGGTGGTCTTGGCTGTCTCCTTAATGATGTCGCGATACTGGTTCCACTGGTTGTTGACGCTTGTGACTGGGTGTAAGGCAGAGAGTTTCTCGGTCAATTGCTTACTGATGTAGTCTCTGGCTTTCTCAGATGTACTAAGACATGCAATGTGTGAATTTCTTTCTTTGGGCGGTCTTCATTTTCTTTTCGTTGGGCATTCGGGCTCTGAACTTTGTCACAACAAGAAAGTGGTCAGAGTCCACGTTTGCACCTCGGAAAGTTCGCACGTCCAAGATGTTCGATATGCGTACCTTGCGCCAATTGGTACGTACGTGGTCGATTTGGTTGGCGGTTCGACCATCTGGAGATCGCCAGGTTGCTGTGTGTATCCTTCGGCTGGGGAACCTAGAAATGGTCTTACCCAATTAAAGGCCAGGCTACATATATTCGAAAATGTATCTATGTATAAAATGCATTCGCAGAATGTTTTCAAAGGCAAACTGCAAGAAACTTCGAAAACGCAAATACAAGTTTTACTGCATTAGCTTTGTGCTCGTTAATGTAGATTGTTAAAGTAACATGTTCGAAAACATCATCTGCAGCGCAGTTCTGCAGCTAGAAAAATCAAGTTGAAGATACAAATTTTGAGAGGCCAGAGAACGTGTTCGTAAACGGCAAATGTGTTTGCCAGAAAATTGACTGAAGTTGCTCAAGTTCAATCCAACTTCTCCCCGGCAGTGATTACAGTAAGTCGTTTTGTGGTTTCTTTCCAATCTTCTTCGTCGGATTTACAATCTTCGCCATTTTGATTATATGAAAGTTTCTAAAACGCAACACAGTGAAAAAATTCTCAGGAATATTACCATCATAAACGTTACTCAAGGTAAGGCTCAGCTAGGAGAGATGGGATACATCCATATGCGTGAAGTTAGCACCGCCATTTCGGATTTTCAAAAAAAAGGTTGTGCTGTAATGTGCCAAACTTCTGCTGCTATGTGACGTATTTTTTTTAAGAAATCGTTCTAAGGGTTTGGTTTTTAGAGGGATTTTCTTAGCGTGAAGTTAGCACCGCCATTTTTGATTTTCGAAAAAAAAGGTTGTACTATATTGTGCTCAACTTGTGCTAGCATGTGCCGTAAATATTTTTGAAAAATTCGCAAATTTGCTAATTTTACGAATAAAATTTTTGCAAAATAAAAAAAAAAAAGTTGTGCTGCATTGTGCTAAAAAAAATGCTTCTAAGAACCAAAAAATTCGCATAATTGCATCTATTATGGCCAAAACTAAACTTTGCGAAGGGCTGTAGCTACTACCTACAATGCTTTTTGAAAACTTTGGAAAAATCGCGATTCTTGGTACAGCAAAGTTTTTTTTTTTTGGAGTGTATCCTCTTCAGAAGTTCCAAAACCTTACTTAACTTAAGAATTTTAATAATGCATGAAATTAACGGGACTTTACAGTAGCTTTTTAAAAAAAAATTGCCTCTATTCAAGTGAACCGCAGTATATGTAAAGAGAGAATAGAATAAAAATAGGCCCCGACTACATTGTTCAGACAAAAGTGATATGAAATAGCAAATTCGAAAAATATAATTATAAGAAAGTACGTATACGCCTGAGTGTACAGTTGAATCGGTTATTTTGAAAAGGGGGTTGGTCCAATTTTTTTGGCAAATTGAGTTATTTGTGGTTTGCGTGTAGGTCTTTGTGTTCTCCATACTCTTTCTAAGTTCCACTTATGTCTACTTATTCCCTTAAAAGAAATTAACATATTTATTTTTAAGAAGGTGATAAGTTCCTGGACTTAAACACTTTTCAAAATAAACAAATTTAAGATTAAGTACACTACCCTTATAGCCTGTTTTACAAATATCGATTTTTAATTTCTCATGAAAAAGCGTTAAGCTAAAATTGTGTATTTAAGCATATTTTCCATATGCAGCAAAACCAGTTACGATTTTAAAAATAAATACAAATTTTCTATCAGAACAATGTAATTTATTGACAACATTTTTGAACGATTTCCTTAAGGCCCCCTATATTATATTTTATCTTTCAAAACAATTCTTAATAGATATAAAAAAATAAAATTAAAAAAAAATGAAGAGAGAAGAGACGGGCTTACATCCCGATCTGTATAAAAGTATACAATTCTTTCAGATCTCCAATTCCCGTTGATGCAACTAAAATCTTAAACAGGAAAAAAGTCCTAAAGTTCCATCAGCTCTTTACAACGCCTTGAATTTTGCCAAAGACTTCGGTCTCAACCTAGTTCTGAACAAAACATTTAATTTAAATAAACATAAACTGTGTCTTTCGTAGGTTACTTCAGTTTAAATTGAGGATCTTTGGAATAAAAGGTAAAATTCATTCATAATCATCTTTTTTTAAAATTGAAAATAAACGAAAGTCAACTATGCTGGATTGAAGAAATTTTTCCAAAAGAAAAATATTTTTTAAGGTCCATTCCTGCCAATAATACGCACATAGGAATGGTTGAGAGTTGTAAGTCACTAGGCCCAGGTTCTCCACGAGTTGTTGTGCCACCCAATTAATTTATTATTTTTCTATTTTAAGTCAATTTTTGGATAGTTGCCTTTTAGCCTAAACTGGGAGGTATGATCCTCCCCTCCCCTCCCCTCCCATACTATTTTTCTATATATACAGTACGCCACCAGTAAAAACAACCAATAAAAATCGGGCTGTTGCTTTAATTGAGGTTGTTGCAATAACCGAATAGCAAAAAGCTGAGCCTTGGCTTAGAATATTAGCTGAACAATGATTAATTAAAAAAAATACATACATCTATGATTTACAAGTGTAAAATATTTTGAGAAGTAGCTGTTAAATAACCGATGAGAAACAATAAAAGTTAACACAGAAAACAAATTAAAAAACATATTGATCAAACGAAAGAAAGATATCTGGGGGGAAAATTGCATTTAAAGAGTCACACTTTTTTGAAGTTGCAATTACTGAGTCACTAATGGTAAATATTTTGTAGTACCTCGTGGCTTGATGGTTAGTGCGTAGGACTGTCATGCCGATGGTGTGGGTTCGATTCCCAGCCGTGCCACCTAAAAACAGAAATGTTTTATTCGAGGTACTGCCTCTTGCGAGGAACTGACAAATCCTCCAAGAGTATACTTGTCATGAAAAAGTGCATCTCATTTAGCCGTTCGAACTCGGCAAAAAACAGTAGGTCCCCCCCATTCCTGCCAACAAACACGCACACAGGAATGGTTGTGAGTTGTAAGTCACTAGGCCCTGGTTCTACATGAGCTGTTGCGCCACCCAATTTATTTAATGGTAAATATTTCGGTGTTGCTTTAGCCGAGGTATTGCGTTTATCGAGGGTTGCTTTTACCGAAGGTGTACTATATATTCTATTTTTTTACACAGCTGTCACGCTCTAGTTTTTGAAGCATTAACAAGAGACAGCTCCTTAAATTTAAGCAATAATAAATTTTTAACAACAGTTTAGTTAACAGTATAATGAAAAATTAAGAGTGCTTAGCATAGGATTGGGTACGATATGTCAACTTTTAAAATATCGACTCCATAAGATCGACCTTTAAAATTCCGACAGAAAAAATCTCGACTGGTTAAAAGACCGACAGATAAAAATATAGACACAAATTTTACCGAATTTTTAAAATGTCGATTCTAAAAATGTTGACAGTGATCGAGATTTTATGAATCGAGATTTCAACAGTCAACATTTTAAAAGTCGACATTTTGAAAGTCGACATTTTGATCAGATCATAGTTTAGGGAATGGTGTTTACAAGCGCGTGCTTGTATACATCATTCCCTAAACTATGATCTTATAATTATTATCTAATATTGCATTGTCATAGTTCATGAATAGCATTTTTTGTAATTTAATGTTTGTTGCCTCTTATTCACGGTCTGTAATGTGTTTTAATAATAATACAATAATAAAACATCCAGAAAATGAGGCAGTTAAAAGTTCGAAATATTAGGTATAATGTAAGTAGGTAGGCAACAAAAATGCGTTTCATTGAACTTTCTTGAAGCTAAACAAAAGGTAATATAAAATTAAAAACTAAACTAAAAATGTTGGGTTTTTGGTTTTGTGAATGATATTCAACATAAACCCCGACCTCCTAATTTTTTTTACAGTTAGTGTTTCCTGGTTCTTCACGGCCGCCACGGATATACTAGGCCAGCATCGTAAATAACTCAGAAAAATATTAACGGATGTGTACATTAGGGTAGCCCTTATTTGTACAGAGGAAAACAAATTGTTTATTTTTACTTAGCACCATTGTTTTGTTCTTCTACATTAAAAACCTGTACAAAAAAATTTGATGGTAATCGGATTGTATTAACACGTACCGCAATGAGTTTGAAAATATGAATTTTCATAAAACCGAACAAAACCGGGGCTATTAAAAATTTGATTTACAGAATTAATGAAGGACACTTTCAAATCTGTTACCTACTCTTGCTTGGAAAAAAAAAATAAAAGGCACGACTGGGTCGCACGTTCTTGCTCTAAAAGTTCGATTTGCTTGGAAACTAAGAACTTTTAAAAATATTCAAGTAATTATACATACAACAAATTTTTAGAACTTTTATCGAAATCAATTGAGCCGTTTTTATGATAAATAAGCTTTTCCATAACGGTTGTATAGCAAGTTCCGTTATTATTGGAGCTAAAAAGGATTTAAATAGGCTCTAACTCTCACAGGAACATCAACTTTAAGCTCAAAGCGGCACGTGTTAACGTGATAAAAAAAAAAATAGGGTAGTGTTTTAATATGTATGTCAATGAACTAAAAAAGGGTGTTCAAAAATTTTAAGAATAAGGACCACCTTAATGTACATATATTAGGCTGGTCTTTAGTATTGTTTTTTTTTTTGAAATTCTGATCTGGGTAGGCATGAAATGGCTCTTAATAGAAAACAAATTTCTCGATTTTTTTAGATTTATAATTCACCCCCTTCGTCACCCTTTTTTCACTTAAAGTTACTAATTATGGGTTTAGGGCAGCCATACTCAACCTTTTTTTCATAAGGGCCACAAAGACGTTTTAGCTATTTTGTCTCGGACCGCAACATGAATTATTCTTTGCACACTTAGGAGTTATGTTATGTAGGTATATCGGTTTATTCATTTTAATATAAAAATTAATTTGATTTCTGAAATTTAAAACACGTTTTCCAGATCTGGATTGTTCCTGCATGCTAAACTAATTCGTTTATTTCATTTTTTTTAGGATTGAAAACGCTGATTCCCAAACGTTTGTAGATCCAAGATAATTATTTTTTCAATCCAGCGTCGACTTTCTGATTTTTTTCTGTCAGGAACATTATCTATTACCTGAAGTAGAAGAAGGAAAATGTATGTTGTGGTCACTAATTTCACAGTCTTGTTGATTTTTTTTTTAGTTTGTGTCTTCACTTTTGAGAGCAAAACCGGTCAAACCTCTCAAAACTACTTGCGAGTTGAGTTTAATCAGCTACAAAATCAGTTTCTTTCACACGTTAGCAAAATTTTTGCTTTCTCATAGCGTTTTCGATTGGTAATCCGGAAGAACAATCCGGAGCTCTTAGATCTAGATTCCAGAATGCCAAACGAACAAGTTGGAACCCTTTTCTGGATTCAGAAGTTTGGGTTTTTTTTATTTGTGCACTGGGTTGTTGCATTTGGGTGATGAAACGTTCACACAGCTGTTCTCTGAATATTGATTTTCCTCAATAACAGCAACGAATGTCTCCACCTTGGGTTTTATTTTGAGTAAACTCCTTACCTAAGCAAAACATCTACAGCAAGGTATGAAGATGACGATAGTAGAGAATTGGAGAGGATGAAATGTTTGGCCTATCGATTTTTTTCATAATTGTTTCCTTTTTACTCCAAATCTTAGTACAATGAAAGTGCACAATGGTAATTCCAAAATTAATGGCCGGTTGGCAATCCGGAACAGCGATTTGATCGTGTGAACGCTTCTTATTTCAATTCTGAAATCAGATTCAGAACAATTTTCTGTTCTTTTCAGAACAAGAACTATCATTCTATCCCCAATCGAAAAGGCCATAAATAACAAATAACATTTGACAGTCTTGACTTTTTAATTTTTTCTCAAATCCAGAATCGTTGATCTCTTCTTTTCAGAAGAAAAACTGTCATCTGTTGCCAAACAAACTTTTTCAGAAGCATTTGAAATGCTTCCGGGCTCTACGGGAGGACCAAACGAAAACACTTTAAGTCATTCGTGAAAACGAAAAGACAAAGTGACATTTCGTTTGTCAGTGGAGCTTTTTCCACTTGTTTTTCAAATTTGATGTTTTTCAATGACAACATCTTTGTTTGGAAATGTCTTCTATGTTGGGCTTTATGTCCCATTTGTTTAATTATTTCGGGCATTGTTTCATTTTATAAAAGAAAGTGACGGAATCAGGACATCCAAAATATTCAGTCTTTTTTTGGGTGTTGATTCCAAATTGATTTAGGCGCTTTTTCCAAACGGCTTTAAATTTTTGATTTATGGTAATCAGTTTTTCTATGAAATCGCATAATTATCTATGTAGGTTAGTGTGCCAGGTGGGCCACTTTAAAAGCTCCACGGGCCACACGCGGGCCGCAGGTTGAGTATAGCTGGTTTAGGGTGATTCTTATAACACGCGAAAAAAATCAGAGCGTATAGATTAGACTCAGACGAGAAAAAATCGTATCGGAGGAGGGTCTATTTCCCCCCGGTCAGGCGGGAGGGTGACCCTATCTAAAAAATAAATAAATAAATTGGGTGGCGGAACAGCTTGTAGAGAACCAGGGCCTAGTGACTTACAACTCACAACCATTCCTGTGTGCGTGTTGTTGGCAGGAATGGAGGGGACCTACAGTTTTTTTCCGAGTCCGAACGGCTAAATGAGAAGCACTTTTTCATGACAAGTATACTCTTGGAGGATTTGTCAGTTCTTCGCAAGAGGCAGTACCTCGAATAAAACATTTCTGTTTTTAGGTGGCCCGGCTGGGAATCGAACCCACACCTTTACCATGACAGTCCTACGCATTAACCATCATGTCACGAGGTATACCTCTCTAGTTTCTAAAAAATTGATTAAAAAAATGTAAAAAAAGAACGCAACATTTACAATGCCAGGCTATAGCTTTTTTTAAAGGCACAAATTCATTATATATGTTTTTTAAATAAAGTTTTTCTTGTAATGAAAAAATAATTTTCATACCTAATTATAATTTAAAAAAAAGTATGATTTTTAAGTTTGAAAATTATGTTTTTTTCAAAATCTATATAGAATAAAAACATTTGTTTTTTAAAAGCATATTAGAGAATGGATTTGTGGCCTTAAACAAAAGCTATAGCGTGGTTTTGTAAGTGCTCCCGTTTTTTTTTAAATAATTTTTGTTTCTGTTTTGGGTCATCTTTGTAGAAAATGACAACTCCCACCAGAACGTGTTTAAATAGACCCCCTCTCCAATACGATTTTTTTCTCGTCTGATTCTAATATGAATAGCTAGTTTCGAAATATAAAATGACATTTCTGGTTGGATGACATACCCTATGCAGAACAAATATACATACCTACATGGACTGCTGGTATTTAAGTTTCCAAGCGATGCTGGTTTGAACTCCACTAAAATAATAAAATATAACTGAAAAAAGAGCCACTGCAAAATGATGCTTCCACTCAACAACAACGTGACCGCTGATACCATACCTACAACTTCTTTGATTTTTGTTTTCCCTGCAGCACTTTGCCTCTTTGCAAATATTATGAGTAAATCAAAAGGACTCTTGGAACCCATTCTTTGAATATACATCTGACACCCTATAGCAGAATAATTTATCAAAAACGAATATTACAATCTGCAAGAACATTGTCAAATTAATTAATAGCAAAACGAAACGTTTCTATGAGATAGGATGGAAAAAAATCCTTAAATCAAACAGGAAATACGAAAAATGACTTGTTATATCATTGATAGCTTCGCTGAATGAAGATTTATGGCAGCCACATTTATATCCCGGAAAAAGAACAAAAACTCGCATTCGCATTCATATATACACACACACACACACAAAAAGAGACACATTTTCTAACATAGGCACACATACATGCATGCATACTCGTACAATGGAATACACCTGACTTTCTACTTTGTTACATATTAAATTAATGTACGCTTATTTGTCTTGGCTAACAATTGTTTTGTACCTACTAACTCTACTGTTGCAGCTGTTATCCCACACCAGACTACTCCAGCCAGGACTAGGGCCAGTATACCCGTACCACCAACACCACCACTACCGGTAGCCGGTAGCCACATTTTTATTAGAGTTTAAGGCAAACCTGAATGCTGGTTGAAGTGAACAACAAACCGGGGACTAACCGAACATAACGAGTGTCAGAATGGTGTTTTGACGTCATAGTAAATCTTGCACTGTGGCGAGCCATGTTTTGCTGCAGAAATGAGCATTTCAACAGTATTGCAGTAATTTATTAACACACCGGCCACACTGACGTTTATGCACATTTGAAAGGAGATGTTACTTTAACCAGGCCCAGGGGCTTGGCGTTGCTGGCCGCTTGAGTCATCCTTCGCAAGGACCTGTCCCACCTTATTCCTTTTCGTTGTGAGATCTATAGAGAGCAAGTGCACAAGGTCAATAAGAAACCGGCAGAAGCAAGAAAGCAAACAGTAATATAAAACGTCAACATCATTCAAACGAACTGAACACTCAACATGCTGCGGAATTATAATGATTATTACCTACCGTTATTACAGCAGGAAGTCCAGCGTAAAGCAGTTGTGCCTTCTCTAGGTTCAGTTCGTCTTCTGGTTCCTACGTTTGAGTGCACTCTGCCGGTACGTTTTATACCCAAAATGCATATGCGTTCACTCGGTTCAGGTTCCAAAATATGTATTTACATATAATTTGGCTGCGAGCTGGAAGTGAACGTATAATAGTGCGGTGCTTGAAGCTCAATTGTATAGTTGTGTCTATTCTTTGGCAGTGTCGGACTAGTCAATTTTGAAGCCTCGAGCAAAGCAATTTTGTTTCTCATTGCCTTATTAAGTACAAAAACGTTTCATAAAAAAGTATTTTAATGCAATGTGGAAGAAAATTAATCACCCTATCGGAATTTTTTATAGTTTTTGTAAATGGCGTCGTATATGTCAATCATATTTGACATTGGTGAACTAGTCAGCTGCAGTATACAAACAGACTTGCAATGGAGAATTATACTCCGCAAGAGCAATGGCGTAGTCCCACGTTTTGGCGATTTGGCATGGACAGCATCAAGATCACCCGATTCAACCATCCCAGACTTCTTTCTTCTGGGCTACCTGAAGTCACGGGCTTATTCCAACAAGCCTAAGAAAATTGCGGGCCTTAAGGAGAATATAAGACGGGAATGCGAACAGTTATCACCTGTCTAACAAGCCATCAACTGTCAAATTTCATTGAAGAATGGGAGTGATGTCGATGGAAGAATCAGAAATGTTCACACATTTTTTACTGCTTCGGAAATCCCATTAAATTGGTCAACCCGGTTTATCTTTTGCGCCTGAATGGAATCATATCTTTTCCCTTCTTCACACTCATGAAAATGAGAAAAGAGTCAGACGCAAAGAATCATCGTTTTATAGGCGATTTTGCAAGTCGATTTGCTTTTGATACGATTTAAAAATTAAATTAAACAATTTTTGCCGAGTCCGAACGGCTAGATGGGAAGCACTTATTCATGACAAGTATGCTCTTGAAGGATGTTTCACTTCCTCCCAAGAGGCAGGAGGTACCTTGGAAAAAATATTTTTGTTACTTTTAGGCGATAGCGGCTGGGAATCGAACCCAGACCTTCAGCATGACAGTCCAACGCCACGGGGTACTACATTGACACGATTTAAAGCAAACCGAATAGCATCATTCAAAAACAACGCACGAAAAAGATTCAATGATTTTGCCTCAGACCGAGTTGGCCAAGTTAGTTCTTATAAGCAATATTAGTCGAACTTTAAGTGAAGCTATTTACGAAAAAGTCGAAAATCAAAAACCCGTTCTGTGGCAAGTACCCTTTCAACAGCTTTTAGGTAACTTTTTTTTAAACAAAATGTAGTCAAAATAAGCCCTTCTCGTGGTTGGCCTATTGCCGATCAGTAACAACTCCCATCCATACTCCACTCCTGATGCCCTGCGCTCTTTGTAAGCCATGCGGTCATTGAATGGAATATCTACCATTAATAATTTACACTCGGTCATTTGGTTTGCAGAACTGAATGGTTATATACACATATACGAATACACATACCTACATACATGCATACATATGTATGTGACCATATGAGTAATTATTTTTGACATATAGGTACAAGCATATACACTTTCACATATGAGCATCATCTACATTCCTTACCTACATAATGTATTGGCTACTCAACTCTGAAGAGTCCTTAAGGATTGGACGTGGCTTGGCTCATATTAATTTCGGGTCAAGAAACAGAAGTATCATTTGAAAGTGCGTGCTTTTGGCTGTGAAGTTTGTGGACATTGAGGAATTATTTAATGTTGCACCAAGCAAATGTGGGAAATAGTTATTATTACTATAAAGCTTTAATATTAAAACCAATATTTCAGTAAAGTGGGTTTTGAGTGTATACTTGTGTGGCTCAGTGGTTTTCTTTTCCTATTTCAAATGTAAATATTCAAGAAAATATAGACAAGCATTAACCTCAAAAACTAATTGTCCAATTTCAATAGTTTTTTTTTTTTATTTTGTAATGTCTTCATTGAACATTTAAAATAAAAATATTCAAAACCAAGCTTAAAATATAAAAAATACTAGATAAGTTTACGATTTGGTTAAGTTTATCATTTAGTTAATGAACTGTCAAATTTTGTATGGGAAATGGTTTATACAATTTGGTTAATTTTTTTTATCAAAGGATTTTTCTGTTGAAAATTAACCAAAATCTAGGTGAACTTATCCAAACATCATTGTGACTTTTAGAATTAGGCGTGTTCAGAAATATGATATATGTACATATGTGATATCTCAGAGAACTAAAATAAACTCTGACCACTGGTTTTTGGCATCAGCTTCCGACATTTAAAAATTACCCTGACGACGACGGACGTGACGTCTGAACACATCTAAAATGTCACACACCTAATCTGTCAAATAAATTTTTGACGTTTAACTGGTTCAATTACACAGCATTTAAAATAAAAAGACAGCCATGTTGGCAAACTTATACGCAAATACATAGATAGAGCAGGCAATACATTATAGCCGCAGTATACATAGCCTTGCAAAGTAATAAATTATTGAATTGTACTCAGTGTAAAATTTATAAAATCTCAATAAAATTCAATTCAATTCACAGCATTTAATTAAATGAATAAAAAGGTCATTCATGCAAACTTTTGTGTAAGCTTATCATTTTACACACACTTTGTAAACTTACGACCGACGTTGCATGAAACCATGTGAAACTACCATCAAATCATTACTTCTCTGTGTAACTTTTTTGGATGTATCGCATTTTGTATTTCAAGAGTGGTAGGATGTCTGATGTACGTTTCTGGTCAATACATATACACCGGATATTTTTTTGTCATTTATTGACGTGCGTTAAAGGGGTTCTGACTACCGTTTAAAGGGAAGTAACGATGTAGTACGTTTGTCTTAAATGTCTGGATATTGAATTAAGAAGGATAGATAGAGTTGGGTAAGGAATTCCAGATTCTAGTGACATGCTAAAGAAAGCAATTCTATACTTGACGTCCGAAGTTAGACTCAAGGGTTAACTGATGAGCATTCCTAGTAGAGTGAGTTTGAAATAACTTAAGTGAAGGAATGTAGCTGGTTATTTCAGCAGAGCAAAGTTAGAAAAAGTAATGAAAAAACAGTGATAAGCAAGTGACATTTCGACGGTGTTTGAACGAAACAGCTGTTTCCAAAACTGAACTGTCACCTTTCTCTATTTTGGACTAAATCCACTAGGTGCAGTGATGTTTTGGACGCACCAGAGCAGATATGAGAGTTAAAGGTACTCTAGCTTTATGCTTCATAAAAAGTTGCCTGATCTGAATGGAAAAAAAAGTTCTTACATCGTCTTAGAAGACATAGGCATTTCTCATCAGTGTTTTTAGTAATGTCTAATATGTGGTCGTTCGACAAAAGTTGATCAGTATGGCACCTACTAAAAAAAGAAAGCTTTTTAGTTTCCTCAATGTGAGTTCCATTCACGTATTATGGAGAAGGGGTCACATTCAGCTTTAACGACTGAAAATAGTTTGGAGTTTTGGAAGCATTAAGTTCTACACGATTATTAATATCCTATTTAACAATGCTGTTTGAATCTGAATTCATTGAGTTTAACATATTCTTCTTTTCTAGCTCCACACTTGAGGAACAGGGAGGTGAATCTGAAAAAGAATATGAAAAACAAAGGGTGCTGTCATCAGCCAAACATTTTAGTGAATTTGAAGTTTCTGACAAAAGATCACTCACGAAAATGAAAATAGTATCAGAAACAATACGGAACCTTGAGGCACACCAGCATAAAACTTCAGACTTGAAACCATCTCAAACTTCTTAAATTGAACGGTTGGGAAGGTTATTACTTATACAGCAAAAAAGTAATTCTTTGAAACCAAAAGCATGCATTTTCGATAAGAGAGCTTGATGCCAAACTCTATTAAATGCTTCGCAGAAATATCGGGCACAACAATTTTGCTCTCTCCTTAACGATGCAAGGATTGGTTGTGGTTCCACTTTTCAGTGAGAAAAACTATCAAATCAAAAGTGGATGTGTTGCAATATTCGTTTGGCATCTGCAGGCATTTCCGCAACTTCACTCACGTTATAAATTATTAAAAATTACCAAAAAAGTGGAGCCCCCACGCATCAAAAAAGTACGTTCCCGAAAAGTGGCAACACTGACATTTTCACCTAAGGTGCTTCTACTCAACACCTATCTTTTAAGACATCAACCATTATTTTTTCGAGACACTTTTGAGTCTGGAGACGCTTCCACATTTTTTTTATCAAGTTAAAAATATAATAGATTACCAAAGAAGTGTTAGTCCCTTCCCGGATATAAAAAAAATTATGTTCTCGAAAAGTGGCAGTACTGAAATTTTATTTGAATGTGCGTCTACTTAAGACTTACCTTTAAGGACATCAACCATTATTTTTCCAAATCACGTTTGACGTCCGGAGGCCTTTCCGCAACTTTTTTCACGTCAAAAACTACCAAAAAAAGGGGAAGTCCCACATTTTGACATAAAATAAGTATGTTCCTGAAAAGTGGCAACATTGAAATTTCAACGGTACATCTACTATGCAACTTTTTTGAAAAATATTGTTTCTTATTTCCAAACAAGCGTTTGTTATCTAGAGGCGTTTCCACAACTTTTTTCATGTTTAAAATATTAAAAATGATCAAAATAGTGAAGACTCCACACTTTGACATCAAAAAAACTATGTTCCCGAAAAGTGACAACGCTGACATTTTACCCGCAGGTGTATCGTGTATCTACTCAAAAACTTTCTTTAAAGCCATAAATCGTTAGTTATTTTTTTTTTAATTTCCCATTTTTCATAGATTGGTCGCTATTTCAAGCAACAGGGTTACAAAAATGACTCCCATCCCAAGCTAAATTTTATCCTTAATGTATAAGGAATGAATTCCAAACATAAAATAGTTTCCCGCCAAAAGCACACGGGATTCGGGTTCCTGACCGGAAAATATGTCTCCACAGGGTTAAGAACTCTAGTTTTGCTCCCATATGCCACTCCCATGTGCTACTTTCTTATTCAGACAATCTGATAAATGTCAATGCTAATCTAATAGAGCTAGTTGCAAGAACGTTTTTAATTTTAAGCTGTTCAGACATCGTTTTAAATGGAGTAATTATCAGAATCACAAAAATACGGTTTTAATGCTTAAACAAATATTATAGAAGTATTAAAGGAGTATTACAGAAATAAGGAAAAAAATACCGATTGAGAGATGTCAATTGAAGAAGTATTTAAGAATTCTTTAAGTAGAAGCAAAACAATGTAAGTTCTTGAAGAAAATTCGTAATAAGAGGTACATATATACATTTAATTGATCGAATTGACACCTTTAACGACTTGGGAATTTTATTTGACACGAAACTGTCATTTAATTCCCATATTGATATGATAAAAAGTAAAGCAAGGAGCCGCCTTGGATTTTGGATTAATCAAGAGATTTTCAAAAGAATTTAATGATCTTCATATTACAAAGATACTGTACTGTTCACTTGTCCGTCCCATCCTGGAGTATTGCAGCTGTGTTTATTGTCCTGCTTATGAGGTTTCCATTACTAAAATTGAAAGTGTTCAAAAACAATTTTTGCTATTCGTCCTCCGTCATCTTCCTTGGGATCCTAATCAACATCTTCCACCATATCACAATCGCTTGAAACTGCTCAGCCTTTCTACGCTAAAGAAGAGGAGGGAAGTGAATAATGTTCTTTTCCTTTTTCAACTTTTATCGGGATCAATCCATTCTCCAAAAATTCTGAGTATGCTGAACATAAATTCCCGTCCGAGGTTAACCCGTAATCCTGCATTTTTGTATACACCTTCTGCCAGAGTAAATTATGGATTAAACACAGCTTTAAACATTATGTGCAATGATTTTAATCGTTTATATAACTTAATTGATTTTAACATGTCGAAAAATAGTTTAAAAAAAATATTATTATCCTGTTAAGTGTTTCATAATATGTGTTAGTAGACTTAAATTTACTATTATATTGTACAAGTAATATTTAACAACTTAGACATCAGTCTGCAGTTGAAATAAACAAATAAACAAATAAACAAATATACCAATTAAAGATGTGATACCGAAGTTATACTATTTTATGCTACTACTTGTGGGTAGTCACCAGTTTCTTGCAGATCACATTGACAAAGTTTTCGCAAATAGATATTCCTTTGATATGCATAATATGTATGTATGTATAAAAAAGTTTTAAAATTTATTTTGTGCTACATAAAATTCGAAGACAAAACAAGCCAGCTATTAGCCTTTAGGTTTTGTTATAACAAAATTAAAAAGACCTTGAGAGATTGTATATTTTTATTTAATTGAATAAAATGTCCTGTCCATCCTCTCAATTTAAATTCTACAAAAACTTGCATACATCCAAAATAATATTGGCATAAAGTTAACAAAGCATTTCATTTTGTATTTTCTCTAGAAATTGAATAACATTAAAAAAATATGTATGTACAAGTACATATATCATGTGTGTGTGTGTGTATACTTATAGTTTTGTTCACAATATTTCCGTTACATGAATTTTATATGAATCCCTATAAAAAGCATAGTTTGCAACACTTTTACATATGTGTGTAGAATGTAGATTCAAATAGTTTTAACATTTTTCTTATAAAAACGTTTTTAGATTTCTTCATTGTTCTGGGTCTGGTCTATGCTCTTACTTTACATAATCCCTTAACCTTTCATAATACTGTATGTTTTATAATATTTAAACATCATTTATGTAAGTTGAATCATATTTTATAGATAAAAGGAAGAAAATGAAATGACACAAAAATCCCTTCCTTTTAAGGTTCTTAATAATGTTCATACTGAATTTCACAAACATATACAAATACATATACATAAATATATCTACATAAAAGCAAAACTAAAACAATTGGCCAAATCAGATAGAATATTGCACCCGACATCTTGTCCTTTGCAGAGGAAATGCAGGCACATTAAATATCTACACTTGCATATACATACACGTATTTACACATGACTACCAATTTCTTCGTCTTATCGTTTGTTCTTGTTTTTATCCTGGTTAAAGTGTGCATCTTTGTGTAGATGGTGATGACACTTTGATTAAAATGGAGTAGATTTTCACTCTGAAAATATAATTAAAAGTATTAATTTAGGAAACCAAGACACGCAAAGCGTAAAACTTGACTTGACGAAGCTATCAAAAACTTATTGGAAGTTTGAATAAGAATTTTTGTTCGGTATCTTCTACATTCTTGAGATTTGTCATAAAATTTTGATAACGATAACATTAGAATTGAAAATTATTTTTCTCTATTCACAATTGAATCGAGTTATGAGTTATCGGTTCAACAGCTATTTATGAACACTGTTTAATCACCAATGCCATAATAATGAAATGACCTTCTTTTTTATAATATACGTGGACTAAAGGAATTGAGACTACCCTGAATATGACTAAGAAAGAGCTTTAAGGATTTAAGAGGAGATACCAATGCACATTAGTTTTGAAGCTCTGAATATTGAAATAGGGGAGCGCTACGATATTCCGCAAACCAAAATCTCGAATAACGAAATCTCGCAGTTTTTTAAAAATCTCGAATAACGAAATCTCGCAAATTAAAAATCTTGTTTTTCATAATCTCGCAATTACAAAATTTCGCTTTTTACAATCTCGCATTTACATCTTGAACCTAAAAATCTCGCAACTTTCAACCAAAATCTCGCAATTTAAGATCTCGCAAATCAAAATCTCGCAACTTCAAATTTCACAGCAACAAATCGCACACGGCTATTGGATTTTTTTTTTTTGAGAATATACCTACCCAAGAGCACTTTGGATAATTTTTCTTTCCAACTAATAACTATACCCGTCAATAAAAAAATTGTACATCCTTTATTATTGTTAATAACCTCTATAATCCATTTGATTGTCTTTTACGCGTTTATAATGGAACTAAAAGTATTTTTAATTCAAGGCCAAATACGAGTAATGCGATTTGCACATGACACTTTATAGCTGGATATACCATCTATATGTTCTCTCTCCTTCTTGTACTTTTGAAAACAATAAAATTGAAAAATCAAAAGCTCAAATTAATAAATAACAGTGTGATCTAAAAGTACCCAGACACTGGATTATATATTTTGCAGTAAGTAGGATATCTCGCAAAATTGAATTGCATTGCAACAAATACCTACATGTTTTTAATCAAAATCTCGCAAATTCAAATCTCGCGCGAGATTTTAATGTGCGAGATTTTGATTAAAAAAATGTAGGTATTTGTTGCAATGCAATTCAATTTTGCGAGATTTTGATATGCGAGATTTTAGTTTGCGGGATTTCGTTATTGCGAGTTTATGAAAAGCGGGATTTTGTAATTGCGGGATTATGAAAAGCGAGATTTTGTAATTGCGAGATTTCGTTATGCGAGATTTCGAATGCGAGATTTTGATTTGCGAGATTTTGTAGCCAACCCTTTAAATAGGAGGGAAAAACAGAGCCAGGCAAGGTATTCCACAGTCGAATCTCTCAGTCATTCCTGTGTGCGTGTTGTTGGCAGGAATGGAGGAGACCTACAATTTTTTGCCGAGTCCGAAGGGCTAGATGAGAAGCACTTTTCATGACAATAAATACTGTGGGAGGATTTGTCAGTTCCTCGCAAGAATCAGTACCTGCCTCGGAAAAACACATATTTGAATTTAGGTGGTAGCGGCTGGGAATCAAACCCAGACCTTCGGCATGACAGTCCAACGCACTAACCATTATGCCATGAGGTGCGAAGTGAGGTGGTCTGTGTTAAACATACCCAAAACTTAAGGCTGTTTGGCTTCCTCGATACAAGTGCCACTCATAGATAGCGGCATGGGTAAGTAAGTAAGTATATGCATGCATTTTCGATAAGAGAGCTTTATGTCAAATTCTATCAAACGTTTTCAATAATTTTACTTTCTCTAAGACCATGTAAAGATTTGTTCCACTGCTATGTGAAATATAAGGGTGATTCTACAAAAAGTGGAAGAAAATGATGATAATTTCGGCAAAACATTTTTGAAAGCAAATAAACGTAAAAACTAACTACAGTTGAACTTTGGAACATCCTTTCACATAATTGAAAGCGGCCAGTCAAAAGTATTGAAAATAACGATTTTATGGCAATTTTTTGAAAACAGGTGTTCCAGGGAACTAAAATTTGTATTAATATTTTCCTATTTTCATTAAATTGTTCAGAAAATCGTACCCCTCGTCTAAACGGAGTGACTACACTTCCTCCCACACAATTTTTTTCTTGTTTCGATCTAACCAGCGCTCTCTAGCATTTTTAGGCGTTTTATGCAAAACACTCCGTATAGCTTATCAATTAATTTCTAAGCAACTTGAAAATAAGAGCAAGTTCGTGTGGCTGAGTCGTGCTGTTTATTTTATTATTTTTTAAAAGAAAAGCAACAATTACTGAACATTTCTGAGACCTCCAGATAGAAAATCATTCATTTAAATGCAAGGGGACTAAGGCCAGGGGTTAGAGTGTTTTCATAGTTCTTGCGCCAAATACAAAGTAGGGTGATTCTCTGCCAACTGTGATTATTTTTTTTTTTAATTCAAAAATTAAAACTTATTGGAAAAAATTATTGGCTTCATTTAGTCAGAATATCCAATCTGTATAAGCATTTACAACAACTTTTAAATATGTAACAAAAAATATGGTGAAATGTACTCAAACTGGAATAGACGATAATGAAGCTATTTTAGTTTTGTTATTTGTATTTTGTTCTCTCTCTTTTTTACCATATTTTTATAAAGATTCTTAATTACCTGTTACGTTTTGACCTCTTGGCATCTCTACTTCGCTTATTTTCCTTAAAAATGTATAAATTTTTCGTTTTTGTAGTCTATTCTTCTGAATGGCAACCCTTTGCATTGTGCTGGGTTATTACTTAGTTTTTATTGCACGGAATAATTTTTGTTTGGCTCTTCCGAGGTATTGCTACCATTTTAATAAAGAAAATTGGCAGAAAGTAAATATTATTGCAAGAAATAATTTAATTAAAGTTCACGGTGCCACGGTACTGACACCCACGGTACTGACATTTAGACAGTTTATGTGACCTAACTTCTCTAAACTAATGAGAAAAATAATTTCCAGGAAAATTTCAACATATTTCGTTAAAAGGAATACAAAATTCTAATAATCAACCAGAAACATGTTATAACATGCTTAAAAAATACTACCACGGTACTGACAAATTAATTTGTGACATACTTTCTTCGAATGAAAATATATCACTCCTAAAGTACCACAACGTTAAAAAAATAAAACGACTGTTGTTACCTGTACATAAATAATGCCTCTTTTAGAAAACCACCATACAAACATCTTGAAACTAAAACAAAATGGCGGTTCAGCGAGAAATCTTTTGAATTCAAAAATAAAAGTAACTCCTCGGACAAGATTTATTCATGATTATTATTTAGCAGTAAGTATTTTGACTTCTTATATAGAAACTATGCCTGACCCCGGGCAAAAAAACTTCCAGCTTAATGATTAGGAATTCTAATCTTGTTGGATATAGTTTACAGTGGATTTTCGTAGAAAAATTCATGCAAGTTGATCTGAACTTAACACAAATTGCGTATGAAAAAGCCCTCACTATGTCACTGATGAGTTCAAGTGAATAAGCCGAACGAAACGCCAGAAGTGTATATAATTTGTATTATAAAACCTTCATATATTGATGAAAAACCAACAGCTTTCGAGTTATAAGCAAAAATCTGCAAAAAAAAATAAATTTTTGTACCACATTATAAGCAAATTTTTGTATGTTGCGTTATGAAATTTTAGTTGCAAACCTAAGACTTGGATTCAACACCCTCCAAAGCATAATGCAGGAAAAAAATCAAAACTTAAAGACTATCAGAAAAGTATTCAAATTCTATCACATCACAAAGTATCTAGTAAGTGCTTACAAGTGGATTTTTGAAAACAGTAAAATTACATCAATTTCCAACTATCGTTTAAAAAGCTTCAATAGTGATTTGTTGGAAAATGTGTATAATTTAAATAAATTGCACTTTAGGAAAATTTAAGAATATATTTTAGTTTTTGAGCCATAAGTGAAAAACTCCCAAAAATGCATTTTTGCATTTTTCCCATGTTGTGGCACGAAATTTTAGTCAGATTCAGAGTCAGCATCCCCTTAATGGCTTAACCTGAGCACCTCCACGACGCACGTGACCTTAACATCTAGTAACTTGACATCAGTCACACTATAGCCTGAGAAGAATTTCGTATAAAAGTCTTGGATTATTCGCATACAAGGTTCAGCAGTAGATAAAGCGAAATAATTAGCTGTCTTACTTTCGCTTCTCTCTTTGTAAAGATGACGCTGACGCTGACGCAATGGCAATGTTAAGATTTTTTTCTGAATGACATTGAAGTGAAAATAATATGATCTACAATTTCTAATTGAGAAAACTGCTAAAAACTTTTAGCCCAGTCAAATAAGCAATAATAAGGGTCAAACTGGGAATAGGAGATAATAAGCTGGAAACTCGTATAAACCTTCATTTTGGCGTTCTAAAAGTTGTCTGCAAAGTCTCATAAAATCTCGTGTCTGTAAGTTATTCAAGGCGAAACGTCACAACAATCATGTTTTCGTGGTTATCTCGGTTTCTAAAGCTCCAATGATGTTAACATCCATTACCGAAGTTGTAGAGTTTGAATGCGACTAACCGATTCACGTTTGACCTTGCATAACAGTATGTTTGGCTGAGCTCTGCGTGTTCTCCGTTATCTATCTCAAAAACGGTTAGTCGCATTCAAAAATAATTTGAAGACAATCCGTCGAAAATGTTATGTTCTACAATTTTGGTTATGGATGTTAACATCATTGGAGCTTTAGAAACCGAGATAACAACGAAAACGCGATTTTTGTGACGTTTGACCTTGAATAACTTACGTTACAGACACGAGATTTTATGAGACTTTTCAGACAACTTTAAGAACGCCAAAATGAAGGTGTATACGAGTTTCCAGCTTATTATCTCTCATTTCTTCCTAGGTGAAACTCTAATTTGACTGGACTATTAAAACAAAGTTTTTTATGAGTGTACCGGAGTGAAATGGTGATTTTATAAATAAGATTGTGAAGCGTGAATTTACTTGTCCGATCAAAACGATTAAGGTGTCATAAAAATAGTTCTCTAAAGCATTATTGGAAAACAAATATAATTTTGTGCTCTATTAATTGGTAAAATGCCTTTAAGAAAACAAGACTAATGCGAAAATGGCCATTTTGCAAAGCGAATGTATAGCTTAAAATATAGCATTTTTTGCAAAAAAAAATTTGTAATTCCATTAAATCTCATATTTTGTTTGTAGTTAATAAAAGTTTTGAAAATTGTTGTAAACTTTAAAAAAAACGCATCAATTTTTTATACCTTAATATATTTTTTTGACAATATTTTAAAGTGGATATAAATTTAATTTATTATTCACGATTTGAATTAATTATATCACAACAAAAACATAAATGTTAAAAAAAGAGCCAAGTTCTAATATGTACAAGAAACCTGTGCGTAAAAAGTCAGCAAAAAAAAGTAATGAGATCTAAAATACATGCCAAGTTTTAAGTTCATGAAGTTTGATATCAAATATCTTAAGTAGAGTAGTATCTAAACAATTCCAAATCATGACAGAAATTTGGTATTTAATGATTACTGATTAAAATTTGGTGGGTTCACTGGTCAAGTTTTCATACATTTTAAATGAGTAAGTAATTAAGAGAAAACTTGCCAAGTAAATCCACCCAATTTTAATCAGTAATCATTAAATACCAAATTTCTGTCATGATTTGGAATTGTTTCGATACTACTCTACTTAAGATATTTGATATCAAACTTCATGAACTTAAAACTTGGCATATATTTTAGATCTCATTACTTTTTTTTGCTGACTTTTTATGCACAGGTTTCTTGTATATATTAGAACTTGGCTCTTTTTTTAACATTTATGTTTTTGTTGTGATTTCACTCCTTTTTGCAAAGATTTATTTTGCCAGGTAAAAATCAATCCCTACCGCTCTACAAAGCTTCATAATTCTACGACACCCGAAAATATAAATAATAGCAATTCTGATAAAGAGGGTGGATGGCACGCCCCCTGAATGGAAAATTCCAATTCTTCGATTTTTTTTTCTTTCAAAGTACTTCAAGCCCTACCGATCTACCAATTTTCATTGTTCTACAACAATGGGAAATGCTTCATATAATTTATAAGTATTTTTAAGAATGTGGGTGGATGCCACGCCCCCTGAATGGAAAATTCCAGTTTTTCAATTTTTTTCTTTCTAAGTACCTTTAGCCCTACCGACCTACCAATTTTCATTGTTCTACAACAATGGGAAATGCTCCATATAATTTATAAGAATTTTTAAGGATGTGGGTGGATGCCACGCCTCTTGAATGGAAAGTTCCAATTTTTCAATTTTTTTCTTTCTAAACACTTAAAGCCCTACCTACTTACTAATTTTCATGGTTCTACAACAATCGGAAGTGCTCCATATAATTTATAAGAATTTTTAAGAAAGTGGGTGGATGCCACGCCCCATGAAGAGAAAATTGCAGATTTTCGATTTTTTCCTTTGTATGCACTACAAGGCCTACCTTCGTGCAAAATTTCAAGTTTCTACGATGTCTGGAAGTGCTCCATAATTTTGATGATCTGTCAGTGAGTCAGTGAGTCAGTCAGTCAGTTACGGTTTTTGCGATTTTTGAAGCCCTATATCTCGGGAACTACTGATGCTAAATAGTTGAAATTTGGTGAGCCACCTGTGTTTTATCAGCTCAGCAAATAATGCGAATTTGAAGTTTCTGACTTTATTGGTACTGAAGTTAGAGGGGGGTTGAAAATCGCCTGAGTTTGTTCCTGTAAAAAGGGTGTAGTGCCGCGAACTTGGCTGGGCACTACCGTGCCCTTTGATAATTATTATAGTGTCATTTGATATTGACATTTTTAATTCTTAAAAGGCAGTTTTTGACAGAAAATTCATGAAAATTTGGAAGTTAAAATCAGAAACTTTTACAAAATGCTTTTTTTTTTAAACAGTAATACACCTACAAGAGACCAAATTTAAAAGAACCGGTACTATGCAAACAAAATTTAGCAAAAGACTATCGTTTTGTTCACTCCTGAACACTCTTAAGTATATACGTTGGGGGTTAACTAAGAACAAAACAAAACATTGCTCTAGTTTTTATTATTTTATTAAGTCTACAGGAAAATCAGAACTAGATTTACAAAGTTTTTTTGTGATATTTGCAGACAAATAACCTTGAGACATCAAAAATTAATAAATTAAAATCCCATAAATAAACATGAGAGTTTTTCAAAGTCACAATATAGTATTATGATGGTGACTCGCATTACCCTTTTTAATTTAATAATACAAAAAAAAACCAACCATCAATACACATCCCTTTAAGTGTCAACCCTTATCAGAAAGTGTAGAGATACTGTTTTGAGCTTCATAGTTTATCCAAGCCAAGCCTGTGCTGTGCAGGGGTTCTGATTTCGAGAAGGGGGGGCCAACTGGAAGAACCGATTATTGAATAAGTCTTTTAAACATTTTGTAAATTTACAGAATATATGTATATTGTTTTATTGTGGAAACGTGCAAGACGAGGTCATGATGTTCTTGAACCGAATATAGATATGTAATTGCTGTACCTACTGCCCGCAACCTGAACAGGAATCCATTCATCTGGTTTCGTCTCTACTGTAGGTATATAGTTATATATGTACACATTGGAAGCATATGGAGGTTGAGCACTATATATGAGAACGTATTATATAGAAACGAGAACAAGGACGAGGACGAGCAAGGAAGAAAAATATATGTTGAGCTATTATGGCATTATCACAACTCAATTTAAAGGTTGTGTATAGGTAAAATTGCTTCAGCATTGTATTCGAATATCGAGGCAAGCAAGGAAAGGACTACAATAGGATTTTCGTAAAATGCTTTTTGGAACATCATTATTTCAGCCTGAGGTTGCCTTTGATGTTATTAAGCTCACACAAGTGGTTTTCCAGATCGTAGGAGTGTGAACATATTCAGTTGATCTGATCCAGAGGGCATGATATTGAATTTTTGTTCTTTTGTCTACACTTGATTGGGATTAGCATTATTAGACAAAGTGTTTATGAGAGCAAGTTGCAACAAAAGCTTTTAGAAGCAAAATTGTTCATTGAAGCAGGCGGTAAAGTTCAAATGGATATGGAATAATGCAATGATTTTATATTGCTTTTTGCAAAACGTATTTATGATACAAGTTCATGATAATAAAATCTACCTAATAATAATATTTGAAACGAAGTCTTTTGGAAATTGATTAAACTGCAATGGAGTGTCTAAGTTTGATAGTGCGATCTGAAAATTCGATAAAGAGAGAAGGTATGAGAAATTTAAACCTCAAACTATCATAAATATATGAGAGGAACAAAGTATTGGGCAAGTCCAACGAAGAACTCATAACAAAATAATATGTTTGTTATAAGAAAGTTAGCCAAACGAACTTTAGGTTAAAGTGAAATGTTGTGACTAGAAACATATAAAACTAGATATTGTCGTAGATACTTCGAGTACAGAGCAAGTTATGCATTCGAAAAAAACAGGCCCCAAGATTTTAATCAATCGAAATAGGGAACAAACATAGGGAAGAAGATATGAAAGCGTTTCGCAGTTCTTTTTGTTCGGCTATGACATTGACAACTACAGACAGCTAAATGGATTTGCATAAAATTGGTGCCTAGCGTTTTTTGGTTATTACTCCTAATTTTTTTTCTAATTTCTTAGAACCAAAAATAAATGTATCTCCTGTACCATTTTCTTCCTCAAAGAGCAAAGACCGATTAAAAGATTAAAATAAAATTAATGAATGACCCATGACATGTACTTGCTCTTATTTCTAAAAGCTTGGAATTGTAAAAACAATTAAAAAAAAACAGGGATATTAAACAAATTTTAAACCATGGTAGGTTAGGTATTCGTTCCTTAAGTTGGTAAAACAAATCTTTTAACAATTTAAGCTGAAGAAAAAGGAAAGCCAACTAAATTCATTAACAAATTCAAATCTATTGGACAACATTTTTGAAAATCCTTGAAGCGGTTTAAAAAAATATTTTGAAATAATTTTCAAAAAACATTACATATTTAGAAAAATTTTGGGCTGGAAATTTTTAGTTTTTATAAATATGCAGATAAGAATAAGGTTTTAAAAAAAATGTTCGTGAGTTTCCACAATATTGGTGAGGTTTACAGAAAGTTGAAGGACGCTTTATACCACTCTACACAACTCTTCACACAAAGTAATGTGAGTGGATGTGTTTGAAATTTGAAGAAAGAAATTACCTCTATCATAACGGCCACAGTGCCTTAAACAGCGGGTACTTTGGAACTTTGTGAAATGAATTTTTGCAGTTTGTGGCATGGTGTCTTTACAGTGTTTTTAATTTCCATCTGGATCTGCGTAACACCACCTCGAATTTCGAAAAGCATAACGGCACATCGGTATGTTCATATTTCCTTACATGAAGTTTGAGTTCAAGTGAAAGTTTCAGCCTTTGTTTTAGCTGAGACAAAATAATTTGGCCAATGGCCTTGCGTACAAAAGCATTTGCAGAATGTTATCATACGCAAACTGCAAAAGTTTTCTGTCCAAAAAGGCAAATACAAGTTTTACTGCATAAGTATTGTGTTCGATAATGCAGTTCGCTAAAGTCACATGCTCGAAAACATAATCTGCGGTGCAATTCTGCAGTAAAAAATCGAGTTGACGACAAAAATATTGAGAAGCCAGAGGACGTTATCGTAAACGTCAAATGCGTTTGCAAGAAAATGAAACGACTTTAATAAAAATGATTTTGTGCAAACAAAACGATTGCTATATTTGACAATAGCAACCAATACTTTCGTCAAAAAATGACGATTATTTAACGTTGTCTTGACGTTTTCAAAAACAGTCAAGAACAACTATCTTTAAATGTACAGATTGCATCTAAATTCTCATCGGCAGTCACTGCTGTAGTTGTTTCCTGCTTTCTCTCCAATCTTCTTCATCGGATTTGTACTCTTCGTCTTCGCCAGTTTAGTAACGGATTACGGAAATACCTTAAACGCATCCACGAAAGTGATAAATTCCTTACGAAACTACTATCAGAAACGTATCTTATGGCTAAAACCAGAGATCAGAAATAAAACTCAACCTTTTGAAAGGTTCTTCAATAACTCTCATTTGTTGTCATTTTCAATAAAAATCACTCTTTAACCTTTATTCTAAAAAAGAAATTTTTTCGGTCAAGTTCTGAGAGAAACCTTTATTTTGATTTTTTTTCTGTTTCGGTCAACCGGTGAGATTTATTACTGAGAGAAAAAAATAAATCTCATCTGCAAATTGATCATTCAGAATCTCTGTTAGTATGAACGTTTCAATTTTGTAGGCCTTACATGGAGAAATGCATTTAATTAGGCTTTCTAGTCATCGGTGAATACCTACTCATGGATTTTGAGCAGAGTTGTAAAAATATATTTTATGAAATGCATTTTGGCTTGCATTAATTATTAAAAAAAAAAATTTAATGCAATTTGAAAATATTTTGCATTAAAAAAATGTTAATGTAAACTCAAAACTTTGTTGCATTGAAAAAAAATGTTAATGCAGAATAAAAATGTTTTGCATTAAGAACAATGTTAATGCAGGCCAAAAATTGTTTGCATTAAAAAAAAGGTTAATGCTAAATCGAAAATTTGTTGCATTAAAAAAATGTAAGAATATTTTTTGTTAAAATCGTTAAACTACGTCCATAATATTTAAGGGCATGATTAGTGGTAATGATGGGTAGGACACGAATTTCAAATGAGTTTGTATGAAGTAGGTACTCATTTTTTGATAGGACGTAGATTCACATGAACACGATTTTTGACAGGTGTTAAAATGTCAACATCAAAATTTTGAAAAACCGAGTACCTATGTCAATCGATTTAGAAGGGGGGTATTACCTAGTGTTCCCGCCAACGCTGTGGGACTATAGAACACATTTTATTCGACAGGTGTTAAGAATCAACATCAAAATTTTGAAAAACCGAGTATGCCAATCGATTTAGAAGGGGGGTATTACCTAGTGTTTCCGCCAATGCTGTGGGACCACTAGAACACCTTTATTTTGTCCAGGTGTTAAAATATCAACATCAACATTTTGAAAAACCGAGTATGCATAGGTTATATGCCCCTTCTAAATCGATTTGCGTACTCGGTTTTTCAAAAAATAAAATTTATTTTATTTAATTGACATTTTTTTTTCAATGCAAGAAATTTTTCATATTGTTAGAATGCAATTTTTTTAATGCAGAAAATTTTTGATCCGCACATTTTTACATTGCATTAAAATTTTATTTTTAATAAAAAATGCATTTTTCTCATTGAAATTTTACCAACTCCGATTATGAGTGATTTTATGCAATAAATCGTAAAAACCATTTTTGATTTATTTTCAGCAAAAAAGGTTAAAGGTTGACATTTTCCATTTATTTTTTCGGAAAAAACTCAACCATTGAGAGATATTTCTAAGAATTAAAAATAAATCTCAACCGATAACCTAAATTTTAATTTTTTTTAAATAAATGTCAAACCAAAACCAAAATCTTTTTAATGGAATGTAGTAACTCTCAGAGAGAAACCAATTGAAAATAAAGGTTGACAGTTATTTCTGATCTCTGGCTAAAACGTATTAGATTAGAAGTGCACGTATTAGATTAGATTAGATTTTAAATTTATGGGTACCCATTTGAGAACAAAAAGCAGCTCTGAAATCTGGAGAAACTCGCAATAGAACACAGTCATGAAATTAGCTCTGAGTCACTCTCGAGAGTTTTCAAGTGAAAGGACTCTCTCAAATGGAAACGCACATTTAAATATTTATCATAAAAGGAACTCCTTCACCCTTTCAGAATGAAGTTTATTTTTTGAAGATTTTTAAATATAAGTGCCCCTGCAACCTCTCCCGTTACATTTAACTATAAAAAAAAAACAACTAATAAATTTGAAGAGGAGGTTTGGGGCAATAACTTTTTAAAACACTATTTTTCAAGATTGTGCAATTTTTCATACACATTTGCATTTTGAAAAGTGAAAATCAAATCGATTTGGGACTCAATCTGATCTAGTATGAAATAATTTCACTATTCTCATAAAATGTTATAAAAGTAATATAGTCTGACATTTATCTTAAAGACCTTAACTTGAAAAAAAGCTGCACGTGTGTCTTAACCAATAAGGTACGGCTCAGCTGTGAGAGGGAGATACATTGGTTACAATAATTTCGTGAAACGGAAAATCAGGAAAATGGAAACGTCAAGTCCTCTTTTGGCTGCCAAGAATACATTTTATAAACGTCGAACGAAAAAACATTTTTGATTACAGTTTATTAAATTCAAACTTGTAGCTTCGTTCAAGCCCAAAGGGGGGCGATTGCACCCATTGCCTCCCCCCTGTATCCGCACCTCGTTAGGTATATTATTTTAAACCTTCTAAAAAATATGAATTATATTGTTTACCAATTAAAAAAGGGTGCAGGGAACTAAGTCCCCGGGAACCAAGTCCACCGAGGGACTTAGTTCTCATGTAATGGGAACTAAATCCACTTTAACGAAGTGGACTTAGTTCCCAGGTAAGGTGAGAAAGTAGTCCACTTCTATATGAGAACTAAGTACACATTTTGAAATATGAAGAGGGAACTAACTTTCAACGATAAAAATTACAAACATTCAAAATTTCGTGAAAGCCTTTGCATACACCCAGCCTCGCACCTACCCCAAATCCTATAATGAGCCCAAGCAGGGGGGTTGCAGGGGGGCAGCATACCCCCCCATACATACTTCACTGTTTATTCGCCGTAATGCTGGGTGCTAGCACTGTATTATGGTAAGACAAAGCATTACGGCGAATAAACAGTGATGTATGTATGGGGGAGCATGCTGCCCCCCTGCAACCCCCCTGCTAGGGCTCACTATAGGATTTGGGGTATGTATGAGGCTGGGTGTATGCAAAGTTTCTTTTGCATTTAGAGAATCTGGATTTAAAGAAACTTTGAATTTATCCTATATATATCCAACAATATTGTGAAAAGTATTTCTGTTTTATTAATAAGATTGATTTTTTTACTTGGAAGTGGGAACTTAATTCACATTTAAAGGGAAGTAAAACCACTCAGCTTTTGAGGAATTTAGTTCCCACCTTCTATGAGAACTAAGTTCACTTTGCTGAAGTGGACCTAGTTCCCATTAAATGGGAACAAAGTCCCTCGGTGGACTTGGTTCCCGGGGACTTAGTTCCCTGCACCTTAAAAAAGTATTTTTTGGATTTCTAAAAAATCAAATGTTTTGAAAACGAAATACTCTTTAAAATATTTTAAGATTTTTATAAAACTTTTTCCGTATGATAAAATTAGTTCGGTCTACTATGAAAAATTATAAAAATTTGCACTTAGCAACAATAAGTATAGAATGGTTTTTATTTTGAATTTTCTAACTATCGGCTGAATGGATTTAGATTTATTTTGTATTTACAGATTTAATATAAGTAAAAATAATATTGCATACCAAGATTTTCAAAAAATTAAATTTGAATATTTAAAAGAAGCTTAGAACTTCGTTGCATAATGGTTAGTGTGTTGGACTGTCATCATGAAAGTGTGGGTTCGATTCCCAGCCGTCCCGAATTGAATTCGGGACTTATGTCACATCCTACAGAGACATAAGTCCTGAATACTTAAGACGAAAATGGGACATAAGTCCCGAATGAAACAAAAAAAATTTTCTCTAAAGGCAAAAGAGACTGCTTGGGCACACTATAGGACTTGGATCGGGTTCGATGTGGGTGTATGCAAAGTATCTTTTGCATTTAAAGCTTTGTAACTGTACTTTGCATTGGCGTAAGTACTACCAAAAAAAATAAGTCGAGAGAACAATACCGGTTCTACCATTTCGTCAGCTGTGGGTTTCTTTAAATTGTCTCTATTCGTACATTTGCAAAAATAAATAAAATGCACGACTGGGTCGCACGTACTTGCTCTTATGTTCAAGACACTGCGGATTTAAGAAAATTGTACATAAAAACATGGAAATTATGAGTGACAAATGTAGAGAAGCATGAAATACGACATTAAAATTGGCTAAAACAACTCTTTTGACAGTTTGAGGTGAAAAACAAGAATGCCATCTTAATTCTTGATTGAATATGATTGTATGGAAACAAAAAATTGAAAATCGTCTGAGCGTTTTTTTTTTTAAATTAGTTTTTTTATTTTAAAATTCTTAAACATTTTTAAGAACAAATTTTGGTATGCAAATCTAAAATATATATTTGTGTGTATATAAAAGCAAACTTTGAAAAAAAAATTGTCAATCCGATTTTGAGATACCGAATTTTCAAATAAAAAATTTGAAACCAGAACCAAAAACTTTTTTCTTGGAAATGTTGATATGCAATATTATTTAATTTTATCTGAAATTTGTATACAAAATAATTCATCTAAATCCGTTTAGCTGATAACGAGAAAATTCAAAATAAAAAAATATGTTCTATGACAGGTACCTACTATTAATAGTTACTAAGTGCAAAATTTTATAAATTTTGGTAGTAGATCATACTAATTTTAGTATATAGAAAAAGTTTAATCAAAATCGCAGGAGTCGTTTTTGAGAAAAAAAAAATATTTTCCTTGGCGGTTTTTAACTTTTGTATGGAAGGTACCGTTATTTTTTCATAAATGTAAAATTTTTTCTAAAAATATTTTAGAGAGTACTAAAAAACTCTTAAATAACGAGTTTCAAAAAAATCGATTATGTCATTTTCGAAATATTTGATTTTCCAAAAAAAAAAATTGAAACATTTTTTATAAATCCAAAAAATATTTTTCAAAAATGTTGGTTCACAAAAGTATTTATATATCTTGGGAGCTTCTGTATAAGAAAATTATTGAAATCAGTCGTACTGTTTTGAAGAAAATAACAAATTAAAAAAATTGTTCTTTGGGAGGAACCATTAATAACCATTTTTGAAAAATGGTTTTCACCCAAGGGAAGCCTTTACTAAAATAAATTTATTAGAATTTTTTTTAAGAAAAGTTGTCGAGCCGTTTTTGAGAAAAAAGCGATTATGTAAAATTGACAAAAAAAAATTGTATGGCAGGTACCGTTATTTTTGGTTCTAAAAAAAATTAAAAAAACTTGTCGGCAGAATCACCAAAAACCACTATGTATCCAGTTTGAAGAAAATCGATCAAGCCGTTTAGGCTGTAGACGAACAAACAGACAGACAGACAGAATTGTGCCACCCACTTTTTTGGTGTTCTCTATTATCGTAATATCATGTTTGATTGTTATCTCAAATTTTTTTTCTGCACGAATCCAAAACTTACCTTATAGTGCCTATATCGCAAGTAAAAAATATACGAGGGACATAGGTCCCGAAATGTTTTTTCGGGACTTACATATAGATTAGATTAGATTAGATTGTTTATTGAATATAAAATATATATACAATAGTATGGCATGGCTTATATGCCGTCTGCCAGAGTGATCATTATAATGGTTTGAATAAATAGTGCAAAGAAAAGATTGGCATTAAATTAGAAAAAAAAAGAACAGAATTGCAATATTAATTAACAAAAATACATATGAAATTATATTCGTATACATTTTGAAACTAAGAAAGAACAAAAATATAAAGAAAACACTTCAGCATAAGTTAGATTTACTTCACTCAGTACGGTGGGGGTTTTGTTCACACCAAGCGCCCCTTTTCGCTCGTTGTTGTCGCTTTAGTGTCTCTTTCTGAGTTTTGAAGAAAAGTAAGCTTTATGTGAATTCACTTCTATACAAAAGAGCTTGTTTAGTATAAAAATACAAGCAGTTCCAACCTCTGGTTCCATTGAGAACACCGTACAGCTCATTTTGATCGAGAAAGCTTTTTCCAAAGTGAAGACGTCTTATTTCTTGGAGCATTGGGCATCTGGCTATAAAATGATTTACATCCTCTCGCTCCCTGCAATTGCACAAACCACATATTTCAGGCAGATCTTCCCTATATGGAATAAAATTTAAATTTATAACTTCTATCCTTAATCGAAAAATTATATTTATTTTATCAATACTCATCTTATCCATGAAATAATTATTTTCGCCTAACTTATGGTTCAGGTTTTTGTAAATCATTCGCGTGTTTGATGAGCTAGCTGAATTTAAATTTTTCAGATACAAATTTTCGTCGACTTTTGCAATCAGATCATAGAAAGTATCCCGCCATTCTTCAAAATTTTCTGATAATCTAAAAACCAAATCGTGGTACATAGCTAGATCGTTCCATTCCTTGAAAATTCCTGAGGATGTTCTGTGTAGGAGCAACATAGTTTGTTTTTGCAAGCAAGAGCTATTTCTTTGCATGGTTTTTATGATGTAATCACTATTAGCTTTTAAATTTTTTAATTTAACTTACATATATCTCGGTTGGATGGGACATAATTCCCGAATTCGATTCGGGGCTTATGTCTCAGTAAAAGGGGACATAATTCCCGACAAAAAACCGGGGCTTATGTCTCTGTGCCTAACTAACCGATGTCAATAAATGTTTACAAACATTTTTTTTCAACTACCTTGATGACTTTTATCATTGATGAGAATAATCTAAAAATACAAATTACAATATAATTGATCAAAAACGAATATGTAATCGTACTTCTCTGTTACCATCTATTTTTTCTATCTACAAACTGAATTTCATTATTTGTTGGTGAAACTTATGTGTACTTTGTGAATTCTTAAAAACAACTGAGTTTCATAACAAAATATTACTTTCTTAACAAGAAAAACCTCATGGCAAGTGTCCGATTGTCTTCTCTGTTGCTTTGGAATAGCCGTACAGTAGAAGTAGTACTCGATACAATTCAACTAGTAAGACAATTTGGGTTGTTATTTCATCTTAAATATCAAATGTTATTGGGGATAATATTTCATTTTTGAAAAAGAGATAAAACAAGTTGGGGCCTTATTTCATTTATTTTCATTTTCTTTTTCATTTGTCACAAAACCAAGAATCAGAACAGTCTATAGGTACCAATAACTATGAAGTGTTCTTTATTTTTAGGGAGAGGGGTCGTTGTTTTATAATAAACACCTTTAATTTCTTCATAAAATCTTTGACAAAAATATGTTCATAAATAAACTTTACATTTTTTTTGTTAGTGCTTTGAAGCCAAATACCTTGCGAAAGTAATGAAATGATGTACTTGCAATTACCAGCACATATTCCTGTTGAGTGGGGGGACTACTTTATGCATTCTCGAGAATCAAGCGTACAAATAAAGGGGTGGTTTTCTCCCTCATTGGAAAATACAGGCTTTTCAATTTGAAAGTTCAATATATTTTTTTTTAAATGTTGGGATCGTCTTTAATTTCATTTTTTTTATTTAGATATGGCACTTGAAAAATACCATAAAATCAACTGCCTTTTACCTAGATTTAGCCAAAGCAAGTATTTTAATCTTAAATACCCACACAATACTTTCTCCCCCACCCCGAAAAACACACTCTCCCACACGAGATATTTATTTTATCGACAATTTTGATCCTTTATTCTCATGTTAAGTGAAGCAATTGATTTAAATGTTTTATGAGGGTAAGTATTATCTGTTTTTTTTTTGGTAAGGATATTTTGTGGGTAAGGGTTGAGTGGGTAGTGCTAGGTTCACATTGTATAAATTCAGCCAATAAAAATGGAAATTCGAAAATGTAAACGAGGCATTAATTGTAGTTATGTATATATTTTGTTGTTAATTGGTTTCGAAAAAAAATTCTAATATTCGACCGTTGTATGGTTTTTTTTTCAAATTTTATCAAAACACAGCTATTACGATTCTGATAACCATAATGTTCAAATTGATTGAAACTCATTTTATTTTACTTTCCCTTAGGATTTAATATCCTTTATTTTAAAATTTTCGAAAATGGTTTTGCTTAAACCATTTTCAGCTTGTAATCTTTTCACAGGTTCAGTTGGCTTACTGTCATATATACAAAAACAAATTGGAAAGTTTAAGGATTTGAGGCTAAGGCCGCCTTAATATAACTAAACCACTTTCTATGTTAATTGTTCATGTGAAAAGATCAACCTCGTTGCGGGTTGCTAGTTTTTAATGATGAAATTATGAAACTTTATTAAACCCAATTACGATATATTTAAGTATAAAAAGCTTCTTACATTTTATGAATAAGTCTCAAGCAACGTAGATACCTTTAAACAGTTGTTGCAAATGTTTTTCATTTCCTAAAAAAAAACAACTAAATCCACTCAATTTGTAGTCAATAACAAAAGAAAATACATCTCGAAGGGTTCCATCCTCTATCATGTCAGACACAGAAATAATTTTTTATTAACCTCTTTTTTCCTCCTTTTGGCCAAGCCAGCATAAACATTAAGAGCACACCAACTCCAAATACCAAAAAAAAAAAAAAACATTATTGAAACCTAATATATACGTAAAAGCAAGCGAAGACCCCAATTTTACGACTTCAAGCTAATTATGGGTGAGCAAAAGCAATTCAACCCACCTTTTTGTGTTTTTGTCCTGAATGGGAGCTAGAGATATTCTTTAACCCCTTTACCCCTTATTCAACTTAACTTAACTTGAAAATAACCAACCGTAACAACTGTATTCGGCCATAGTTACTGGGGATAATTCGGGTTATGCCCTTTTTCCGTTCTAACATTTCATTCGTTACATAATTAAAGCGGAAAACTCTAGAAAGGCCCAAAAGAGCGTGTGTAGGAAGAAGAGCTTTTCCCAACACCAACACCATCACCAGAGGAGTTGTTATCCGGTAGGTAGATATTATAATGGTATAGAAGAGACCATGACCGAGAATATAAAAACGTACGCATCTCGGTTACGACCACGTTACAGTGATTCGAATTAATTTATACTTACTTATTCACCCAAGTCATGCGTCTAGGCTTGTCATTGAAGCAGACCGAAATGGTGTACAATTTTGCTGGCCCTGCTGCCTTCTGGCAACCAGGGATAAATGAATACAAGTGCCTAACTAACGGCTTGTCGTGTGCCATTGCACTTCGGTCTTCACATAAAATTAGTCCCATAATAATGCCCTGAAACTGCAGAGTGCTATACGATACGAAGTACGGTCACCATCACCATCACCATTGCCGTAGCCCCCTTCCTATCTAACCGCAATTCCAATGCAAAGTGGATACTAGAGGGGATAACAGTGGATGCTATATATATTTTTGGCAGCGACATAGCTGTAGATTTTTCTTAAGGGATGCCATGCATTGGTCAGTGTTTGACAAAATTTTGCTGCTATAATGCTCGAAGTGTTTTAAAATGGGTTGAGAGAATGGTGATGTTATAAGAGATTGGAATAATTTTTCATTATGAAACAGTTCTAAGAAGCTGACATTTTGACATATGCCATTATTTGAAAAATTAAACTACTGCCACGCCTACTTTTCTCTTTTTTAAAATATCTTTTTACTCAGCTACTAGCTGATAATAAGTTAACATTAACATAATGTCGGCTATGAGTGAAAAACACCTACATAGCTCCATTTGCATTTAATATACTGTCGGCTAAGACTGAAAAAACACCTACATAGCTCCATTTGCATTTTTTATGAAAAATATGTTCGATATATTTGAATAAACCTAAGAATTCATAAAATATTTGTATACACTCGTTATTACTCAATTCAGTTAAATTTGGTAGATTTGAATAATTTTTTTTTATTATTTAGCAGTTTTTGTGATTTCTAATGCTCAAAAAATGTGGAGTTAGCTGTTCTTAATTTTTAGTCGACGCTATGCAACTATTTTTTTTAGATCCACCTACTGCCACGCCTACTTTTAAATTATATTTAACTCTTATTCAACGACTTTAGAAACCTGAATTTTGTTAATAAACTTTCTAGAGTCAAGAGCAAAATATATTTTTTCTATCTGCCTACTGCCACGCCTTCTTAAAACTGTTTTTGTTGCTTCTTCATGAACTCTAGAAGCACTTTAGAAAATACTTCCACGCCTTCTTTTTTACCTTTTTTTATTCATAATAATCGTCCAAAAACTTACATTTTAACACAAGGAGCATTCCAAAATGTGTGTTTGACAAAAACAATGCCAAAGGATTTTTTGTAGATATTCGATCAGAAAACTAAGAACTTTTCTTGTACTTATTGATTGAATGGCTAAAATATGGCAGACAAAATTGCAATTTGTCACTCGTCTGCCACCATTTCTGACATAATTTCAGCTATAGTCTTGTTATTTGAAAAAAAAAGTTTTTAATTGAAAATGTACTAACGTTGTTTCGGTCATGCAAATTTAGCATTTAATAAAGGTTACTCTTCTAATTTTCCTAAACCCCTTAAATGGCAACCCTAAACCAACCTACCCCAATTTTTCCCTGTCTGCCCATGACTATAGGATTATATTCTCGAATATCTCAAATTGAGGAGGATTTCGTCATGGTAAATTGCTGCATGACGGGATCTGTGCTTAGTTTCTCTCTGGGTGGCATTTATATCCTTGAAATATAGGTAATAGTTGGCGAGCCTTTTGTTGACGCGTTTTGTGGATTTGCAACCTCATGTTGTCGCTATATAGGTTTACTCAAATGTAGAGATAGAATGGTTGCAAATCAACCGTGAGAGAGGAAAACCAAACCTATAAAATTCGAAGTCATCTATGGTTTTGTACAGACTTTGTATAAATAGTCTATAGTGTTCGATAGTGCCAAGTGTCAAGAGCGTCAAGAGTGAAGCCTCAGTACTAACGACATATAGTGAGTGTATGGTATACTTATTAGGATTAGTGTCATTTTCTAACTATAAGCTTATTGTTGTTGTTGCTGATTTATTGTTTGTAACCGATTGTCGATGGAACTTAAAAAAAGGAATTCAAGTGGCATTATGCTATGGGAAGTGATAGTATTTATTATTTATATTAAATTGTACAATACTCAGTAGATTAACTGCGTGCATGTTTCATTGAGAATATTACTCTAAATGCGTATTAAATATAATAACAACAAAAGAAAAACATCTCATACTTTATACGTTACACCGTTTAAGTATACATTTTCCTATTATCCTTCGTCACCTTATTTACAATAAAAAAGGACAATTCAAAGAGTAATGTTTTATCAAAAGTAACTTTCAACTATTGAGATTTAAATTCTAGTAGATTTTCTGAAACAATAAGAGAGGACCGTTTATGCAAAACTCAACAAATGCATTTTTCAAATTTTACAGAAGAAGGTTTTTCTATTTTAATAAAAATGAAAATATTGCAAAAGTATAAATGCTGATCTCTTCTTCGCTGCACATCTAATTGGCAGGTTCATTTCAGTTAAAATTTGGTAAGAGCATTTGCCTATGTTTTGACACCAAAATCATATACTTTACAAAACGAAATAAAGTCATGTTTCGGTCGAGTTTTGCAATGCAATTTAATTTCCTTATAAAATAAATAAATACAAAACACCACACAAAACAGCATTAAACAAAAATTTATAAAAAAAAATAAAACGAATTAAGGCTAACGTTAAATTAAATAAAGGTAAGACAAATAAATATGTAAATAAATATTAAACTGGAAACCTGGAAACAATTTAAAATTAAAAATAACTTAACTACAAACTGCCTTATTCATAAACGCATCATAGCAAGTGCATAGCGCTATGCACTCGTTATAAAGCCTCTGAACGCAAAAACCTTATTCATAAAACTTACGCAACGCAACATAGGCTCATTATAAGCTAAACACGTTTGGAGGTTGAATAGTGGCAATATAAGGATATATTCACCCCAATTACAGAATCCGACGAATGAGCTGCGGAGGGAATCTGACTCAATATTGACATTTGGCTCATAGGAAAAATGTCAAAATTGAGTCGGATTCCCTCCGCAATTCATTCGTCGGATTCTGTAATAGGGGTGATAAGTATCGAAATGTCACTAATATACTCACAAAAGTGAAATATTCAGATATGTATACCTATACACACATATGACCTATTCTTCCCAACAAAAACTGTGAGCGAAAGGAATAATAAAATAAAACAACACTAAAGTTGTTATCCCAAACATTTTTATTTTGTATGCACATTCTGCGTACCTATTTTAAACAATAACAACGAAAACTGCAGTATTATAAAAACTAAAAAGAATACAACTGGAACGGAGCTGTGGCGGCCGCACAGTGCGTCGACCAGTGGACAAAAATCAAAAAATAAAAAAATGCAATTTTGTTCTATTATGCTTTGATTCGGGTCAAGCACATGTTGAATAACTGTCATTTAATGTTTTTTTGTTGTTTGCTTTTTTTAGATGATAGATAAGCGGAATTGTTTAAACCATATAAGGTAATAATAGTCAGAGTCTTGTTGTGAAACGCGATTTTGTGTGAAGTGATTTAGCTGGTGAAAGAAAAGTAATTGAAGAAAATTTTTTTTTGTCAGTGATTATTGTTGAAAATAATTATATATTTGAATAACTTTCTTTTGGCAATACTGGCTCCCACTGGAAATTGTTATACTTTAAATGAATTCTACACAAGTTACATATTAATAAAGTTTTTTAGTTTTGTACTTATCATCGTTGAAGTCGGTTGTCTTTCTTGCATTATCTTTCTTTTTCTTTTTTGACTTGGTTTAACAGGTTATGGGCCCAGGTCACGTGAGATTATAAAGATTCAATTCACTTGCACAATTTTTTTTTATTTCTTGTAGAATGGATTCTGAAAGTTTTAAAATAGAAAAACTACAAGATTCTGAACAATATTCGGTTTGGAAGTTTCAAGTTCAGATCCTGCTTAACGCTTCTGGCCTATTTGATCAGGTAAATGGCCTGAGTAGTCGGCCAATTAAGGGGGAAAAGGAGGCTCAGGCAAATTATGATACTCGTGTATTAGAATGGATGAAAATCGATAGCAAAGCTCAACGAATAATTGTGACAAGCGTAGGTTCCACGCCACTTCGCCACATTGTCAACTGCAGCTCTGCAAAGGAGATGTGGACGAAGCTAAAGGCGGTATATGAACAAACTTCTAGTACGAACGTTCACATGTTGTTGCAAAAATTTTATAGCTTCGAGAAGGAGCTTGATGATGACGTTGCAACTCACATCTCCAAGCTGGAAAATATTGTAAGGCAGCTTAGAGATGTTGGAGAGGAAGTTTCCGACAGCATGGTAATTACGAAGGTTCTAATGACTCTTCCAGAAAGTTTCCAGCATTTCTTTTGTGCCTGGGAATCGACAGCAAAGGAACACCAGACGATAGAGAATTTGACATCACGGCTAGTCATGGAGGAGACACGTATGCATTCACATTCATCTACTTCAGGTACCAGTGGAAGCACAGCCTTAATTGCAAAACAGAAGAACAAGAAACAGCAACAGCAGAAAGTCTCCAAACAGGGAAAGTGCTTTAGGTGTAATGAATTCGGTCATTGGAAAAGAGAATGTCCGAAAAAGTTTTCTGATAGGAGGAAGACTGGAAACCGGAATGAAGTACAAAGGGGGGGTGCTCTGATGTGTAATTCAGAACTATGTTCTATTCAAGCATGGACTGGAAGTACAAGTGAGGATGAAACGGGGAGATATAAATTTTCTGATGGTGAACACGTGAGGGCTGGAAGTGCAAGTGAGGCAAAAGAAAAGAGGAAGATTTTTACAATCGATGATCGTTTGAGGACTGGAAGTGCAAGTGAGGATATAAAGGGGGGAAATATGTTTTCTGATGGTGATCAAACGAGGACTGGAAGTGCAAGTGAGGCAAAAACCGAGAAGAATTTTTTGGCTTACAGGGATCGAACTAAGACGGGAAATGAAAGTGAGAAAAAAGAAGAGCATATATCGACAAGAACCTGTGATGCGTTGATGGTGAACCATGGAGAAATTGATGACAATTGGTATCTCGACTCTGGTGCTAGTGATCATATGACCCATAAAAGAGAATGGTTTGTGCGTTATGAAAAGTTTTCTGACCCACTTGACATCAGAGTAGAAAGTGGGCATAAGATTTCAGCACTGGGAATTGGTGATATAAATATTCTTTCCTTCAATGGCAAAAAATGGTGTGAGAAGCATCTCTCAAATGTTTTGCATGTGCCAAAAATTTCCGTGCATCTTTTTTCACAAAGTCGTGCTCTGGATAAGGGTTTCAAATTCATGTCAAATAGTCTGCGATGTGAATTCCTGAAGGAGGATGGAACTGTTGTAGCAGTGGGAGAGCGAAAGGGGCAGTTGTTTAGAATGTGTTTTGCTGTTCAGGATCCAACAGATCCAAAGGCAATGTTGGCAGCTTCCAAAGGTGTGTCTTTAAAAGTATGGCATGAAAGGATGGCTCATCAGAATGTCGCACAAGTTCGTTCTCAGTTAGTAAAAGAAGGTATAAACTTTGTGGATGCCAAGGAGTTTTCCTGCGATGCCTGCATCTATGGTAAACAGCATAAACTTCCATTTCCAAGAAGCACATTTCAAGCTAGCCAACCGGGAGAATTAGTGCATGCGGATGTATGTGGTCCTATGGAAGAGATGTCTATAGGGGGTTGCAGGTATTTTGTTCTTTTTAAGGACCACTTTTCACATTTCAAGGTAGTTTATTTTCTGAAGAACAAGTCAGAAGTTTGTTCGTCTATAGAAAAGTTTTTGAATAATGCTAGCTGTGAGATGCGACTACCTGTAAAAACACTTCGTACGGACAATGGGTTGGAGTTTGTTAACGAAGCTGTTAGATCACTTCTGAAGAAACACTCTATTCGGCATGAGACCACTGTGCCATACACTCCGGAGCAGAACGGTAGTGCCGAGCGGGAGAACCGGACCGTAGTGGAAGCTGCACGGACGATGCTTCACGCCAGAGACTTACCCAAAAAATTTTGGGCTGAAGCCGTAAATACGGCTGTTTAAGTCTTCTTATGAACTGTGGAGTGGTCGTAAAGTCAACTTTGCACACTTTAGAGTTTTTGGCGTAGAAGCATTTATTCACATACCGAAACAAAGACGCAAAAAATGGGACAAAAAAGCTGTGAAAGGTTTGTTCATGGGATATTCAGAGACTTCCAAAGGCTACCGTATCTGGATACCAACTCTTCGAAAAGTAGAAATTGTTAGAGATGTTACGTTCAAAGAATCTGATGAGAATAATGTCAATCAAAATGTTTTGAAAGAAATTTTGGAAGAACATGTAAAGACAACAGATCAGCAAATTCTAGAAAATGAAGGAGAAGAGGAAGAGCAAGCAAAAGATGATGTTTTCCAGTCCGCTGACGGGGAAATGGAAGCAGTTGAAGCAATTCATGAGTTAACAGATGATGATGGTAGTGACGAGGATGGCAGAGATAAAACGCTTCCTATGAGGGAACGTCTACGAAAGAAAGAAGCTGTAGATTATTCAGGTATGTGCAACATCATTCAAAAACATGCATTCCTTGTGCAAGGAGAACCTTGTAGCTATGACGATGCACTTGATTCTAAAGATGCAGCTCAGTGGAAAAAGGCCATGGCAGAGGAGATGAATAGCCTTCATCACAACCATACTCGGGATTTAGTGAAACGTCCGGCAGACAGAAAAGCTATTGACAACAAATGGGTGTATAAAATAAAAAACTTAGGAAGTAATGGGTTGCAGAAATACAAAGCCAGGCTGGTAGTTCGAGGTTTCAGTCAGGAACGAGGTGTTGACTATGGTGAAACATTCAGTCCAGTGGCAAAGTTTACTTCTATACGTTGCATATTTGCTATTGTGGCAAACGAGGGTTTGAGTTTAACTCAGTTTGATGTCAAGACGGCCTTTTTGAATGGCGATCTTTTTGAGGAGATCTATATGCAACAACCTCAAGGATTTGATGACGGAACAGGCAGAGTTTGCAAGCTGCGAAAGAGCTTGTATGGATTAAAACAGGCGTCTCGGTGCTGGAATAAGAAGTTTACGGCAGTTTTGAAGCAATTCAACCTAAAAGCTAGCGAAATGGACCCATGTATTTTTATTTCAGGCGATGTAAACAGGCGTTTGATCCTCGCTATATATATTGACGATGGACTAGTTGCTGCTCGGGAGAAAGGGGATGCCCTGAACTTGATAAAGTTTTTAGAGACGCAGTTTGAGATAACAACACTGGATGCAGATTGGTTTCTTGGTATGGAGCTAACAAAAAAACCTAATGGTGCAGTTCACATAAGTCAAGCAAGTTATGCGCAGTGTGTTTTGCGGAGATTCAACATGGTTGACTGCAAGTCAATTTCAACTCCAGCTGAACCATGTGCATATGTGGAATCAACAAAAGACGTCAAGTTTCCCTACAGAGAGGCTGTAGGGTCGCTTATGTACCTGGCCGTTGCCACTCGCCCAGACATAGCTTATGCAGTGGGAGTAGTTTCACGTTACTTAGACTCACCAAACCAGGCACATGTTAATGCAGTAAAAAGAATATTGAAGTACATCAATGGGACTCGAGAAATGGGTATACTTTTTGAAAAATGTAAATGTTTCTCTTTGGTTTGTTACAGCGATGCTGATTACGCAGGGGACCATATGACTAGACGTTCCACCTCTGGCTTCATTTTTACTTTGGGAAATGGACCAGTATCTTGGTCATCACAAAGACAAAAATGTGTATCCCTATCTACTACCGAATCGGAGTACATCGCAGCTTCCCAGGCAGTGAAGGAGATGGTATGGCTTCGACAACTTGTGTTCGAATTGGTTCCAATTGGAATTGAAGAGGTGCATCTAAACATGGACAACCAAGGAGCAATCAGGCTTATCAAAAATCCTGAATTCCATAAACGGACAAAACATATTGATGTTCGTTATCATTTTATTCGTGAGCGATATGGCAGAGGTGACTTTTACATAAACTATGTTCCTTCCGAGTATCAAAAAGCAGACATCTTTACAAAAGCCCTAAGCAGGGATAAATTTGAAAAATTTCGTTTTTTGATTAGAGTAATACCTAAATAAATTATACTATGTTTTAAAATAATAACTTTCTTTTGGCAATACTGGCTCCCACTGGAAATTGTTATACTTTAAATGAATTCTACACAAGTTACATATTAATAAAGTTTTTTAGTTTTGTACTTATCATCGTTGAAGTCGGTTGTCTTTCTTGCATTATCTTTCTTTTTCTTTTTTGACTTGGTTTAACAATTATTAATAATGGATTCATTTTATGCTGCTATGACTAATTTTATTTGGTTTTTGAAATAATTTGTAACTTAAGTGAATTATTGAAAAAAATCATATTTTTAAGGCATTTTTTTCTATTTGGTTAAGCTTTTAAAAAAAGTTTAGCAAAGTGTAGCAGAATTTTTTGTGTCATTACATTGTCTTATAATTTTACTTTACGAAAATGCAAAGTTTTCATGCTACTTTTTGCTAACCTTCAAAATATTCAACTTTTTGTAGAACAAGGTCAAACCTTTAAAAATCAACAAGTTGGTGAAAAATGGACTTCTTTTGATAAAAAATCATGATTTGAAGATATTTTAACATTTATTTTGAATAAATTGAAGAAAAATAAATGTCCTTTTGAGATTAAAAATGATTTAAAGTCCAAAATAAAGTTTGTTGACTCAAACCTTGAACGACGATGGAAACAATGTTCAAGGAATCATGCTCTTTTCAAGAAGCGCGATGAGGCTTGGCTTACAAATAGATTTACACTTCCTGATAGCATTTCAACCTATCTGCAAAATGTATCGCCTTTTGATGAACCAGGAACTAGTTAGGGAAGACCCCAAACACCATTTTCAGAAGCGTCAAAAAACACGAAAAAACGAACAATTGTGAAACTTTTAGCTCTTCAGTTGAATTGGACAACTGAAGAGCTGAGGTTCGCAACCAACGAAGATATTTTGACAGTCCTGCTTCTCAGATCTGATCCTTTGATTTCAATTTAAAAAAAAAGATCTAAAATCATCGAAGGAAGATCAAGAAGAAATTGCACAGTATACATATACAAAATACTGAATGGGTTGACAAATCTTTGGCTGCGCTTACTTTTCGTATCATAAAAGATTTTGAAAATAGAACTCCGATTTTTGATTTTTTAAAGAAGAATTTTTCATTTTTATGCACAAATTTATATTTTTTGGTCTTGTTTATTTGTGTTGTCAGAGTTTATCTAAAAAATATTATTTTAAAATCATGTATTTGTGAAGTATTGTTCACGATTTAAAAAAGGCGTGGCAGGGGGCGAATAACGTTAACAATATTTTGTGTTTTTCAACTCACTAACTAATTCAAATTTCTAAAATATTATTCAAATCTTACAAGCGGTTTATTAGAAATAAACAATATAAGAAAGTGGGCGTGGCAGTGGGCGGATAGGGTCCACACCATTTTCTGTTTTTGAACTCACCTATAATTCAAATTCTCTAAATTTTATTGAAATCGTTCAAACAATTCTTAAGATATAAACCATATTCAAAAGTGGGCGTGGCAGGGGGCATGAAAATTTCGTTAGATTTTATAAAATATCTTTTTATTACATTTCGAGAATAATTTTTGTTTGCAAAGTCAACTTAGTTTTGGAAAATTGATTTTTGTCCACCATCTCCATACAATCGACGCACTGTGGGCCGCCGCGCCGACGACGTCGCAGGAGGAAAAATGGGGGTTGATTTTTTTTCTTTTAATAAAAATTCATTAAGAACACGGAATATTAAAAAGCTTAGTTTTATTGAAATATTTATTAATTATTACTAAAAACGACACAAGGAAACTTCAAAATTATAATTATTAACACTGAAAATAAAAAGACCCGAACTGGCAGCATAATTCTTTTATTGATTTTTCACAAATAGCTGATGTTTTCTTAGAGATGTGCAAATGAAATGTAATAGACTTTCCCTTTTTGGTATATTATTTGACACAAGCGTTGCATAACTATAATGGGTTGGAAAATGTTTTATGAATAAGAATCTGTGTAACATTGAATAGTGGCTACATAAGTTCTTATGCAGTGCATAACTATTCATCTGTTTAGTGGAATCTAATGAATAAGGCTGAAAAAGTTTCTCAAATGTCAAATTGTTTTTTGATATATTCCGTAGATTCATTTGCTCTGGCAGATAATACTTTACTGTAGAACTCGGGTAAGCATTACCTATCTAGAATTACCGAAAACTTCATCAGCGTCTAGACATCAGCCATATTTTAGCTGAACGTTTTTTTTTCTTTTGGGACTTCTTCCAAATTACAGTTTTCGAAAACGCTTGAAAACTGTCTATGGTTGTACCCCGATACCTATACACACATGCACTCACAGGATTTTCCGGAAGGAGGCAATTTTTGCAAGATTATGTACATAGTTGTTCTCTCATGATAGTACTCTCGCATGATAGTTTTCTCGAATTATAGATTTCTTGCATGAAAGTTTTCTCGCATGATAGTTTCTTGCATAATAGTTTTCTCACATAATAATTTGCTCACATGATAGTTTTCTTGCATGATAGTTTTCTCCCGTGATAGTTTTCTTGCATGATAAGTTTCTGGCATGTTAGTTTTCTCGCATGAAAGTCTTCTTGCATAATAGTTTTCTCTTAAGATAGTTTCCTCGCAAGATAGTTTTCTCGCATGATAGCTTTATTGCATGATAGTTTCACTGACATGATAGTTTTCTCGCAATATGGTTTTCTCATATGATAGTTTTCTTGCATGATAGTTTCTCGCAAGATGATTTTCTCACATGATATTTTTCTCACATGATAGTTATTTGGCCTGATAATTTTCCCACATAATTGTTATTTCGCGTTACAGTTTTTTCGAATGATAGTTATACTAGAAAAGAGGGGAAATCATGAACACCGAAAAAAACGCGTATTTGTCAAAAAAATTAAAAACGTGTTGTTAGCGAAGTATTTTTCAGAGCCAGGAGTCAAATGTTCCCACTTGTCTTCGCCCCTCTATGCGTTATGCCTTGATTTGAGAGCTGGCAAATGTATTACTCGTACACGCTAACTTTTCTATCCAAATTGTCAAAGTATATTTCCTCCTACTTATCTTAAGCTTCAACTTCGATTGATTGCTAGTTTTTGTTAAAAATTACAAAAAACACAGGATAATCACCGTGAATGTGTTCTTGTTCTGAAGAGCATCAGATTCCGAAAAAGAAGAAATTTTGTCGCAGTACCTCCGGAGTCAGATAGATAATTTTGTTCCAATTTAATCAAATAGTGCAAATAACCATAATAACTACAACTTCGTTTAGTCTTCTAGAGTATCTGTCTTAAGCCATGTGTTGAAAGTTATACGTTCTTTTGGAACAGACATACATTAACTACGCAACAGGTCATGTAACGAACGATGCGAGTTCAAAAATTCCCCACAATAACCCTTACGATCAATGCATTCTAACTTTAAACTGAACTAATAGGAACAAACAGTAAGTTTTAGACAATAAACTATTTTTTGGTTTTACAAAAAACTCCAAGAAGTTGGTTGAGTTTTGCAAAAACTCAGTATCCGTGTCCTTTGTTCAGTTTTGTCAAAATTCAGTGAGTTTTGTTGAGTTTTGCAAAAACCCCAGCTTTAAAATATTTTGTGTGTCTCTTCAAACCAAAAAAATCGATACCAATATCTCATTTTCAGATTTTTGGCACTTGCAGTGTTGATTTTTGCTTTGTCATCCTCTGCCAATGATTTAGCACACCCTATTTTTACTGAAATTCTCCTTAAATGTGTAAAAGATATTAAAAAAATAATTTTACATAATTACCTGCCTTTGCTTGCGAACAAAAACTGTTAATACAGTAAAAGGGGAAGAAAAATAACAAACTATTGAACCGGTACATATTTAGGTACTCAATTTTTTTGTAGTTAGGTATTTTGCGCATATTGGGGGGTGTTATTCAAGTGAGTGGTATATATGTATGTACTTGTATAATATAACAATGCATTGCATTGAACAGCTAGAAAACATGATAAAATTCATTTAATAATTTTTCTTAGATGTAATTTCCTTTAATAGATTGTAAGAGAAAACCACTTGAAATGTTGCCCTCAAAGCCCAAACTATTACTTTTGTAAAGTTTGGTGTTACTCAAAGCATCTTCGTTCACATGTTTATTCTTTTTCAGGCAGGAAACGCCATTCAATTTCAAAAATTTACCTTAAGAATTTAGTTTATATCAAATTTTTTGTCCTGTGTCAAAGTTCGACACCACTCAGAAATATAAAAAAAACCCTTTTGTATAGCTCTAGTGAGAATATGAAATGTGATTTTTTTTAAATATCAAAACAAAGCGGGAATCAAAACAGTGGGAAAAGATGATTTTAGCGGTTTTCTTCTCTTATTACCAATTTTCAAGCATTAATCACCCTTTTCTTAGCTGGAGCAAGAAATATTTATGTATATAAATTTATCATCGCTACATTCAAATCCACCCCATTTTAATCATAATTCTCCTGAACTATTTTGATTGTTTTTTCAGAGTTTCGCAAATTGAAAAAAAAAAGTATTGGCATGACATAAATTCTAACCACCCCTTCAATGCTCGATGGGAAATAATAGTGCTCCGAACATTCCCAATACGGAAAGTCCCAAATGACATTTATTCCAATTCGACGAATTCCATTTAAGATTTATTGATAAAGCCGCGTTGATGAAATTCGGTTATCTCCTCGTTCTCTATTTAACCAAATTGACGTTTGGTATAATTTAATTAAAATTCATTTGACACATCTGCATATATGTATGAACAATATATTCTGAACATATGTAAACGAACACATATGTTTACATAGATAAGGAGTTATAAATAAGGAATTAGAAGTTTTACTTCAAAGCATTCATATAATAAAAAAACATAAGGTTTGATTTATTTTTCCGCTTGGACATTGGAATTTTATTTAGAATTAATTAATTCGCTTATGCATTTATTAAGATTAATTCAACAAACTTTTGTTATTCTGTTATATATGTATGTGTTATGTTGACTTGCAACATTCAAAAAGAAGATATCGTCGGCTTAGAGTGAAAAGTGGCTAATTCCATATTTTTTTTATCATTACAGACCACTTCATAAATTTCTAAAGAATACAAAAATGTTTCAAATCTTTTCAATTTCACTGTATTTAGCAATAACGAGTTTTAAAAAGTACTTAGCGTTATTTTGGTTTTATTCAAAAAATACAAACACTTTTTTTAAATCATTTTTTGTAAGAAATGCAAAATAGGAGTGAGCTGTTTTTCAATCTAAGCCGACGATATGCTTGTTTAACTTCCTTGTGCCTTCTTACCTACAGTAATGTCTTGTCAGTAAGGAGCTTACATTCTTGTGAACGTAGTAGCAAAAACTTTGAAATCGATTTTGTATTGCATTTATGAAGTTGAAGATGTCCGAAAGTAAAAAATATTATATTAAAAACTTTCTTAATTTATTTAATAAAAAAAAAAAATCAAAATTGTATTAAATTTACTCACACTAAAAGATTAAGATAAGAGGGGGTTTATTTAAGACCAAGAGGATATGAAAAAGATGATATTTTTTTGATGAGGGACACCGTAAATCTTAATGATGATGAAAAAAACTTCAGCTTCTTTCAAGCAAAGAAAGGTAAAATATTTGATTTCAATTTCAAGCTAAGCTCTAGCATACCCATCCGGACCCATATAAATATTTTTATAAATAAAATAAAAAAGTAAGTATACGCCTGAGTGACCATTATTTTAAAATTACATGAATTATTTTGCGCTATTTTAAATAATATAAAATAATTGATTGTGTTGCATGTATTAACTTACTATTATGTTCAAGAAGCTTTGAATTTTCAAAATTGTTATAAAGGGTTTTCCAATAAAGCCAGGTCGATGTTAAAATGAAAAAAAAAATAAGATGAATGTGAGGTATTACCGAAATTCTTTTTTGGAAGGCACATATATGCCATTATAGTTACATTGATCTGGCTGAATTTGAAAGATTGACTGAGTTATAGTGACTTTTAGCTCATGTCGGTCGGTTTTGACTGCTTATAGGAATAGACCTGCAACTTCAGAAAACTCCACAGGAAAAAGTTGAACGGGGTTAAATCGAAGGTACTTGGTGGTCAATTAACGTCATCTCCACGAGAGATAACCCAAACCTCAAATTTTACATGCAGAAATTTCCAAACACTATGTGTTTACCTGATTGGTTTTTGGAAAATTTGACAAAGAGTGTTGAAAATTATACAAGCTTAATATTTCTGTATGCAGACTTTTTCCCTTCGGCCAATAGACATTGAAATAAATCATTTAAAAAATTCACGCCAAATTCGTCACCTTTTCGACAAGTATTTAGTTTGGTAGGCACATATGCATATGGAAGATATGCGTTTAAATATTTTCATATCGTCTGCATAAATCAAAATTTCTCATTCCAAAATCATCAATTGCTAAAATGAACATCAAAGGGCCAAGGTGACTGCCTTGTGGAATACCGTAAGGTGCATTGAGAGGTAGGGAAAGAGATGATCTGAAATGCACTATATAATTTCTATTTTTTAAATAGGATTCAACCCATGAGATGAAAAGGGTTGGGAAACCGAGAAGCTTTAATTTGAAAATAATGATTGTGTGAGACATTTTGTCGAAGGCATGACTTGGTATATGACTTACAACGTTAAGTAAATGGCTTGACTTTTTATGTCGTTGGCTCTTAGACTATACCGATGAATCTTGAAATTCTCAATAACGGGAGCCTTTGTCGTGCCTACTTTTGTGTATTCTATTAAAACGCGCAAGAAGATTTAGGATATATTTAATTCAAGTTGCATACACTATACTTAAAGTTAAAATAACAATTTACATTTAAGAGTAGGTTATAAAATCACAAGCTAATTCGATGATAGGTTAAGCGAGAGTGAACAACGTGCACACCTCGTGGATAGAGATAAGACAGATGTCAAACTCACTGTCATTGATGTTGTAGTTGGTAGCAATGTTAGACAACGATTACAGGGTGAGTATGCAACACCTAAAATAATCGGAAATTTTTGATTTTCATTCAGGAGGCGTGGCATCCACCTACTGCCTTAAAATTAGTAGAAAGGTAGGGCTTGAAGAGCATACAAAAAGGAACAAAATTCAGATTTTTCATTCCCGAGGCCTGGAATCCACCCACTTTTTTCAGAATTCTATTGATTATAAGAAGCACTTTGGTTGTCATAGAGTTATACAAGTTGGTAGAGCGGTAAGGTTTGAAGTAGGTATGTACTTAAGGAAACAAAATTAATTTTGAATTTTCCATTCTGGTATAATGTTTTCATCAGTTCCATGAATTCACAAACTCGCACAATTTTCTTGGCTGAAGACTGAAGTTACTGAAGGTCAATCGCAAGCAATTTTGATATTTATGTAGCTCTGGCAATACCAAAAGTCTGCAAAATGATTGATGAAACTTTGAATGATTTGCAATCTAAACTGTGCAACAAGTGGATCAAAGGCATATGAAGAGGTAAACATTATAAGAGATTCAATTGTACACAATACGTATTTATTTATTTCAAATAGTAACTTCAGCAAAATAATAAACAAAATATATTTTTAATTAACATTTTATTAACCTTAAAGACCAAAGAGAAATTTCAATCATTTGGCTTATACTGAATAAAACAAAAATTTAAAACCCAATAAATAAAGGCTAAATATTGGGCTCTGGACCCCTGGCACCTCGCAAGAAAAGTATGCCATCTAATTGGTCAGTAATTGGTCAAATAAGGCCAACTAGTCCTAGAAATTGATTAGCCCTAGAAAACAATTAATCACGGCTTAGAGTTTCTCAAGGTCACTCAAGGTCACGCACGATTTTTGGCACCTCATTTGTTTGAACTTTTATCACCGTTAAGTAACCTTTCCAATGGCATACTTTTTTCCTTAATGACGCAGTGGATGTAGTTGCGGGTGGCAATGGTGCAGTGGATGTAGTGCTTGACTGCTAACTTAGAGGTGTGGGTTCGAGCCCCATTCTAGGCAGCATTCTTTTCTATATTCTCCCAGCTTAACTGGACGCCACCCGTGAGATTTATTGAGATAATAAACACCTTGATCTCAATCCACTGTGCTAAATCTTTCCTATCCTTCAACTCTTTCTTACTAGTGCCGTGCATCTCAGGTTGCATTTAAAATACCTATGGTCTTACAGGCATATAGTTAAAATTATTATTTAAAATTATTATTGACCCAAATGAGGTGCCAAAGGTTTTTTTGTGACCTTGAAATGAACTTTAAAAATTCATAAAAAAACATCTATGGCTGACCATTTAGTGAAAATAGTTGACCTTAAATCACGATCTAGAGATATTTCGGATAGTTAACATTTTTTTCCGAATATCCCACAAATTAGGTGCTAAAAATCGAGCGTGACGTTGCGTTACCTTGAGAAAATTCAAGCCTAGATTATACATTTTCTAGGGCTGATAAATTTGTAGGACTAGTTGACCTTTTTTGACCAATTAAATGGCATATTTTTTTTTGGAATATCCCATGTCAGGCTCCAGAGCCTAAAGAATGCCATGAAGAGGCTATGTAACAATATTCAGCTTTCCACCATTTTTATTTAAAGAGTTCCACATTACATTAAGTTTCATTTTATTAATTTTTCTCAGAACCTTGTTTGAGTAATTAATTCAATATTTTGCCTTTTAAAACAACGTAGATTTTATCAACTGCACTTAAACTTCTCTTTAGACGGGCCTTATTATCTTTGAGGACTTCAATCGATTGAACAGTATTTTTCGATATAGTCGTCAAAGCTGCTTTTAAGTCTTCCATATATTTCTCAATTTTGTCTGACTTTTCTCTGTTTCAACATTATTAATATTGTTATAATTTTCTGACATTTTTATATTATAGGGAATAGAAGTCCTTTTGATGCCATCAACAACAATGTAGATACCAATAAGTTTTGAAATTGCATCTTCTAGGATAGCATCTGGAATAACTCTATTTTCTCCACTGAATGTTGCTTTTGCCTTCTGTTTTTTGTAAGCAAGTTTTTGTATTATATTTTTTTTCAGTTGGACCAAACCTGATGCAAAAATGTGTTATGGGTGCTTAGAAAAATATGAATTGAAGGTAGGTTAATATTGACGTTCTTCCATGTGGAAACCTCTCTTACTGTCGGTCCCTCATTATTTAAACTAGTGGAGAAAGTGGCCTCTAAGGAGAGTGTAAGATTTGTCTCCACTCGGAAAACATCTTGCGAATTAGGGTTGTTCTCCATAAATTTCAAAATGCCTTACACTGTCTTATGTTCTTATGTTTTCCCCTAAAATAAATATTAAAAAAGACTAAAACATATTTTTTTTTTACATTTTTCACCAAAAAATAAACAATAATCTCCTAATGCTTCACTTTCAAAAATAATTCACAGAGCAGAACCAAAGTCAATCGAATTCGTTCGGAACGGTGCAGGGAACTAAGTCCCCGGGATCCAAGTCCACCGAGGGCCTTAGTTCTCATTTAATGGGAACTAAATCCACTTTAACGAAGTGGACTTAGTTCCCAGGCAAGGTGAACAAGTAGTCCACTTCTTTATGAGAACTAAGTAAACATTTTGAAATATGGAGAGGGAACTAACTTCCAACGATAAAAATTACAAAAATTCAAAATTGCGCGAAAACTTTGCATACACCCAACCTCGCACCTACCCCAAGTCCTATAGTGAGCCCAAGCAGAGCCCCAGCCTCGCACCTACCCCAAATCCTATTATGAGCCCAAGCAGGGGGGTTGCAGGGGGGCAGCATGCCCCCCATACATACCTCACTGTTTATTCGCCGGTATGCTAGGTGCTAGCACTGTATTTATGTAAGACAAAGCATTACGGCAAATAAACAGTGAGGTATGCAACCCCCCTGCTTGGGCTCATTATAGGATTTGGGGTAGGTGCGAGGCTGGGTGTATACAAAGTTTTTTTGGCATTTAAGGAATCTTTGAATTTATCCTATATAGCCAACAATTGTGAAAAGTATTTCTATTTTATTTATAAGATTGATTTTTTATTTGGAAGTGGGAATTGAATACACATTTAAAGGGAAGTAAAACCACTCAGTTTTTGAGGAATTTTGTTCCCACCTTTATTTAAATTAAATGAGAACTAATTCCCTCTGTGGACTTGGTTCCCGGGGACTTAGTTCCCTGCACCGTTCGGAACATGGAAAAAAAAACCGAGATGTAGAAAATCCAATTTTCAATTTATAAATTCTAATAATTTACAATAAGAATTAAAGAATGGAATACCAAAATTCACTTTTGTGATATGAATTCCCTATTAGTGAAATGCAGAACAAAGTTGAAAGTCTTTAATTTAGTTTTCGACTTTTTTTTTGCATTCAACGTTATTCCATGGAACCATTGCAGGTTTCATTAAAAACATTGCTTTCTATTTTAAGTATTTAAATTCTTCAAAAGGTCTTTCTATATGGGAAACCTTAAAATGTTTATAATAAACGTGATGTATTTAATTGCACAAAACAATAATAAAATAATAAATAACAATCTTCCAGCTTGCTGCAAAATACTAAGGTATACCTAATAGCATTAAAAAGTCCATACATTCTATGTACATACGTATATATTGTACTAATATTCATTTCAGTAAGAGCTCAGGGTCTTTTTGCTTGATTATGAGTACGATGATGACTCTTATTGTTTTTATTACTCTCCAAGATCTACACAAACTGCCATCAAAAACCTTAGACGCTTCACCTTTTTCATGCGTATTCCATCATTAAGATTGTGGAAGACAACATAGACTGTCTTAAGCTACAACGTGTCAAAGCATAACATAAATAGTACTCCTATATACGTCTGTCGTCATCGTCGTCTTAGTCATACATATCGTATACCTTCATAACTTGCACCCAACACAACAATAACAATAACGGTAACATCAACTTCTTCCAAGTTATTAAGTGCATGAACAAAACATGAACATGAACAAGAACATGAAAGAAGCACAAAACTTTATTTTTACTTGTTTTGTTTGATGGTATAAGGGCAAAAGTAATGGATTCGTAAATAAATTAATTAAGCTTTCTCGTGAACGACTCAATTGATTTTCAAACTAAGTCCGATCTCGGGGTTGCTCAAAGAATCATATTTTTGAAATATATGCTTCTGGTACAGGTAAAATAGTACAAAAAGTCTTAAAAAAAAGTAGTACCATAATGAAACTTGCTGATCGCGTTTGTACCATGAGAATGAAGAAAGAGGGGGAATTTGTGGTGCACCAAACGGAAGAATTAACCTTGGTACTACCTAAGCATATGACACATGTTTTTAAGGTACTTTCAAATACTGAATAAAATGATTTAAAACTATGTCGATCTGGTCTCCATGAATGATGTTATTCTTATCTTATGTAAGGATGACAATATTTTTAGTATTAAAATTGCATTTTACTGAAAACCAATTGAAAATAATGGTTTGTTGATGAAACTTTGCATCAATGGTTTTTTTTGCCATGAAAAGCGATAGTAAGAAGAATACATACAAATATCTAAGAAAAGGGTGTTTTTTTTTTAAATATTTCGTGTTTTTTTTTTGAAGATTGGTTATTTTCAAAATTTTTGAAAAAGGATGATATGTTTCATTTACAAGGATAATGAAGAATCAAAGTATATGTTTGTAAAAACATCAAGTAAAAGGGTGTTTTTGGAGGTCTTGGTGAAGGGTGTTATTTGTTTTGTGAAGCAATATTTGTTTTTGAAAAAAAGAAGGTATTATAGACTCTTTCACCTATAAAAACGCCATTTAACCATAGATACATATATATATGGGATACCTATTATCTTACTGTGAAAATTATATAAGGAAATAAATAAACCAAACTAAACCAAACTATTTTTATAGACTCTCTTGATTCCTCATTCTGGTAGTTCATAACTCATTTCTACCAAGTATCATGAAGGTGCTATTTTTGTCACAGGTTTCATGGCAAAAATCCTGCTTCCAAAAAAAACACCCTTTCACAAATGTGTTATGGGTGCTTAGAAAAATATGAATTGAAGGTAGGTTAATATTGACGTTCTTCCATGTGGAAACCTCTCTTACTGTCGGTCCCTCATTATTTAAACTAGTGGAGAAAGTGGCCTCTAAGGAGAGTGTAAGATTTGTCTCCACTCGGAAAACATCTTGCGAATTAGGGTTGTTCTCCATAAATTTCAAAATGCCTTACACTGTCTTATGTTCTTATGTTTTCCCCTAAAATAAATATTAAAAAAGACTAAAACATATTTTTTTTTTACATTTTTCACCAAAAAATAAACAATAATCTCCTAATGCTTCACTTTCAAAAATAATTCACAGAGCAGAACCAAAGTCAATCGAATTCGTTCGGAACGGTGCAGGGAACTAAGTCCCCGGGATCCAAGTCCACCGAGGGCCTTAGTTCTCATTTAATGGGAACTAAATCCACTTTAACGAAGTGGACTTAGTTCCCAGGCAAGGTGAACAAGTAGTCCACTTCTTTATGAGAACTAAGTAAACATTTTGAAATATGGAGAGGGAACTAACTTCCAACGATAAAAATTACAAAAATTCAAAATTGCGCGAAAACTTTGCATACACCCAACCTCGCACCTACCCCAAGTCCTATAGTGAGCCCAAGCAGAGCCCCAGCCTCGCACCTACCCCAAATCCTATTATGAGCCCAAGCAGGGGGGTTGCAGGGGGGCAGCATGCCCCCCATACATACCTCACTGTTTATTCGCCGGTATGCTAGGTGCTAGCACTGTATTTATGTAAGACAAAGCATTACGGCAAATAAACAGTGAGGTATGCAACCCCCCTGCTTGGGCTCATTATAGGATTTGGGGTAGGTGCGAGGCTGGGTGTATACAAAGTTTTTTTGGCATTTAAGGAATCTTTGAATTTATCCTATATAGCCAACAATTGTGAAAAGTATTTCTATTTTATTTATAAGATTGATTTTTTATTTGGAAGTGGGAATTGAATACACATTTAAAGGGAAGTAAAACCACTCAGTTTTTGAGGAATTTTGTTCCCACCTTTATTTAAATTAAATGAGAACTAATTCCCTCTGTGGACTTGGTTCCCGGGGACTTAGTTCCCTGCACCGTTCGGAACATGGAAAAAAAAACCGAGATGTAGAAAATCCAATTTTCAATTTATAAATTCTAATAATTTACAATAAGAATTAAAGAATGGAATACCAAAATTCACTTTTGTGATATGAATTCCCTATTAGTGAAATGCAGAACAAAGTTGAAAGTCTTTAATTTAGTTTTCGACTTTTTTTTTGCATTCAACGTTATTCCATGGAACCATTGCAGGTTTCATTAAAAACATTGCTTTCTATTTTAAGTATTTAAATTCTTCAAAAGGTCTTTCTATATGGGAAACCTTAAAATGTTTATAATAAACGTGATGTATTTAATTGCACAAAACAATAATAAAATAATAAATAACAATCTTCCAGCTTGCTGCAAAATACTAAGGTATACCTAATAGCATTAAAAAGTCCATACATTCTATGTACATACGTATATATTGTACTAATATTCATTTCAGTAAGAGCTCAGGGTCTTTTTGCTTGATTATGAGTACGATGATGACTCTTATTGTTTTTATTACTCTCCAAGATCTACACAAACTGCCATCAAAAACCTTAGACGCTTCACCTTTTTCATGCGTATTCCATCATTAAGATTGTGGAAGACAACATAGACTGTCTTAAGCTACAACGTGTCAAAGCATAACATAAATAGTACTCCTATATACGTCTGTCGTCATCGTCGTCTTAGTCATACATATCGTATACCTTCATAACTTGCACCCAACACAACAATAACAATAACGGTAACATCAACTTCTTCCAAGTTATTAAGTGCATGAACAAAACATGAACATGAACAAGAACATGAAAGAAGCACAAAACTTTATTTTTACTTGTTTTGTTTGATGGTATAAGGGCAAAAGTAATGGATTCGTAAATAAATTAATTAAGCTTTCTCGTGAACGACTCAATTGATTTTCAAACTAAGTCCGATCTCGGGGTTGCTCAAAGAATCATATTTTTGAAATATATGCTTCTGGTACAGGTAAAATAGTACAAAAAGTCTTAAAAAAAAGTAGTACCATAATGAAACTTGCTGATCGCGTTTGTACCATGAGAATGAAGAAAGAGGGGGAATTTGTGGTGCACCAAACGGAAGAATTAACCTTGGTACTACCTAAGCATATGACACATGTTTTTAAGGTACTTTCAAATACTGAATAAAATGATTTAAAACTATGTCGATCTGGTCTCCATGAATGATGTTATTCTTATCTTATGTAAGGATGACAATATTTTTAGTATTAAAATTGCATTTTACTGAAAACCAATTGAAAATAATGGTTTGTTGATGAAACTTTGCATCAATGGTTTTTTTTGCCATGAAAAGCGATAGTAAGAAGAATACATACAAATATCTAAGAAAAGGGTGTTTTTTTTTTAAATATTTCGTGTTTTTTTTTTTGAAGATTGGTTATTTTCAAAATTTTTGAAAAAGGATGATATGTTTCATTTACAAGGATAATGAAGAATCAAAGTATATGTTTGTAAAAACATCAAGTAAAAGGGTGTTTTTGGAGGTCTTGGTGAAGGGTGTTATTTGTTTTGTGAAGCAATATTTGTTTTTGAAAAAAAGAAGGTATTATAGACTCTTTCACCTATAAAAACGCCATTTAACCATAGATACATATATATATGGGATACCTATTATCTTACTGTGAAAATTATATAAGGAAATAAATAAACCAAACTAAACCAAACTATTTTTATAGACTCTCTTGATTCCTCATTCTGGTAGTTCATAACTCATTTCTACCAAGTATCATGAAGGTGCTATTTTTGTCACAGGTTTCATGGCAAAAATCCTGCTTCCAAAAAAAACACCCTTTCACCAGAGACATTTTTATGAGTTCTTCTGATTATATTTCCTTATGAGAAATTAATGATCCATTTATGCCAAGTTTCATAAACGTGTTTAATTGCTTTTCGGTAAAAATACACTTCCATGTGAAGAAAAACCTGTTTCTTCAAAAAATTCTTGCCCAAATTTTTTGTTTTTCAAATTTTTCATTTCTGCATATCGATACCTCTTTTAATCTTGTGACCTTCGGCTTTATATTTTAAAATTTAATTTTTTAATTTTGTTCTCATATTTTGCTCTATTTTATAATATTTTATTTTAATATATTTTATTTTAATATATTTTATTTTATTTTATTTTATTTTATTTTATTTTATTTAATTTTATTTAATTTAATTTTATTTTATTTTATTTGATTTGATTTTATTTTATTTTATTTTATTTTGTTTTATTTTATTTTATTTTATTTTATTTTATTTTAATTTATTTTATTTTATTTTATTTTATTTTATTTTATTTTATTTTATTTTATTTTATTTTATTTTATTTTATTTTATTTTATTTTATTTTATTTTATTTTATTTTATTTTATTTGATTTGATTTGATTTTATTTTATTTTATTTTATTTTATTTTATTTTATTTTATTTTATTTTATTTTATTTTATTTTATTTTATTTTATTTTATTTTATTTTAATTTATTTTATTTTATTTTATTTTATTTTATTTTATTTTATTTGATTTTATTTTATTTTTGTTTATATTTTATTTTATTTTATTTAATTTAATTTAATTTAATTTAATTTAATTTAATTTAATTTAATTTAATTTAATTTAATTTAATTTAATTTTATTTTATTTTATTTTATTTTATTTTATTTTATTTTATTTAATTTAATTTAATTTAATTTAATTTAATTTTATTTTATTTTATTTTGTTTTAATTTATTTTATTTTATTTTATTTTATTTTATTTTATTTTATTTTATTTTATTTTATTTTATTTTATTTTATTTTATTTTATTTTATTTTATTTTATTTTATTTTATTTTATTTTATTTTATTTTATTTTATTTTATTTTATTTTATTTTATTTTATTTTATTTTATTTTATTTTATTTTATTTTATTTTATTACATTACATTGCTTTGTATTGACTCCCCTAAGGGTTACAAGGCTCCCGCTTCGCTACTCTGCTCCCTCTTCCTCCCCTCTCTATCACCTTATCTTTACTCACTGCCTCTAATTCCTTTATCCACTCTTCCCCCTTCCCCGTTTCGTCCATTATTTCCCTCATCCTTTCCCCTATTGATTTTCCTTCATCTCCGCCAGATCTGCATCTTTCTAATACATGTTCCCATGTCTCTTGTTCACCCTCGCATATTCTGCACATTCTCTCCTCTTCCCGTTTCCAGTACAATCTTTCTCTCACCTCATTCCCTAGCCTGTCTCTTGCAATTCTCCTTGTTCTTTCTGTCTTCCAACCCGCTTTTACATATTGTGGAATCCCTTCTATCATTACTTCTTTATACCACCTGTTGTTACTGGATTCTCTTATTCGTTCACTTCTTTCCTTCTCTTGCTCTCTCCTGTCTTCTCTTTCTACTCCCTCGTATCCATTCACACTGTCTTCTCTTCCCTTTATTTTTTCTCTCCCTTGTTCCCATAGTGACCCTCTTCCCCGTCCATACAGAGAGCTGTCTCTCTTTCATCTCCTCTAAACATTCCCTTGCTATTTCGCTTCCTTTTCCATCTGTTAGTTTCTGTTCATAATTCCCTGCCCTTTTTCGTACTCTAATCATTATCTTATCTCGTTTTGTTTCCTCTCTTACCATGTACCCTGGAGTTTGCCATTCTACCCCTAGCATCCACTTGAGGTACCTTTCTTGCATCCTTTCTCTTTCTTGTCTCTCCTCCCATCCCCATACTTCCGCCCCATATCCCATCACCGTCCACACCAGAGTGTCGAAAAGCCACATCTTTCTCTCCCAATCCTATTTATTTATTTTATTTTATTTTATTTTATTTTATTTTTGTTGAGCTCGGATTGAGGCGTTTTAAATAAAAATGTTAGATATTTTAATACTACCTACATATTACTTCCTATCTAACTTTCTAACATTAAGTTTATAAGTTTTTCGATAAAACAGCAAGAACTTGCAACACATCAGTGGATATAAATTTTGTAGATTTTTTCGTTTAGAAAACTTTATGTTTCTTTCATACTGCCGAGTTTTTGTTTCGATGGTCTTGGAGCTTGTGAAGTCTAAGAAGTCCTATACTTATTTGGCTTTGGCTCAAAGTTTTATGTGCGTACATTATCTAACTGTGTATGTATATGTATATGTGTGTATCCTTAACAGTGCTGAGGTACGTACAAAATATGCAAAGCTTGGAGTGCAGCCTAGTAACTGCTTTTTTATAATATGAATTGTCATTTCAGGGCAGAGATTTTTTCAACAAACTTTTTTCTAATTTTTTTTTTTCAACGATTGAAATTTTACAAAACGATCAAATTGCGCATTTGGAAAAGGAAATCTTACTTTAGTTTTTCCAAAGTTCTTACATAATAGTTGAGAGTAGTTATCTAGTTGGGGTTTTGGTTTTGTCAATGCAAGAAAGTTCAGATTTTTTCTCAATTTTACCACACCAGCAGTTGAATGGTAGTAAATGAAATTATGTAATTAGTTATATGAAATTTATATCATCATTACATAAAAAATATAGTTTAATACATAACTTAACCTGTAAGGTTTTTGATGTTATGTGTGTTGTGGTGGGAATTATAATCTGTGCTATTTAAACTTTTGCGATATTAGACAAAAACGGGTTATGCATTTGTATTTATTTGTTTTTCAAAAATATCATGTTATTAAGTAATATTTTTATTTTTGACTCTCAATGTTCTAACTAGTTTGTAATCAAATGTTAAAAACCAAACTAGTTATTGAAAAAGATAAAATCTATGAAAGCTCTCTTTTTGATAACTTAGAAGGTACACGTTTGAAAGCATGATTTTGTTCAACAAAAAAAAAATTCAATTGCTAATGCTATAAAATATGTACATTGATTTTAGATGGATAAATCTGAATTTGTAAACAAATATGAATTTATGAAAGAAAATTTTATAATCGTTAAGACGGTGTTTTTGAAAACTTAATTTTGTGGATATTCAATTATTAGATGGAGTGCATGGAAGATGATGCCAAGGACAAAAGTTGGAGTTTTTTGACTAAGCAGACAGACTTTGCGTTTGTACCTTTTATGCACACATTCCACGTTAAAGCAAGTTACTTTTAAGAGGGCCAGGTTTAATACAAATGTGTAACTCCTTTGGTTGTTAGCTTGCCAGGAAAAAGACAAACGGGGAGAGACTTTTTCGTAATAAATTTAAGTTTTTCAACTGAATACTCGTTCACTCAGAAAGAAAAACGAGCTAAAATCAAGAATATCAGTCACATTTCAAGCCTATTCGTTGACGAAAGTCTGGTAAACTCAGAAAATCTTATTCCAAGTAAAAATCTTATTTTCAGCTCATTTTTAATAAGCTCAAAATTCTTACTTCATTACCTATTCGAGATTATTTTTAGAATGTGGTTTTCTAACTAACCCAAAAGAAAACTTTTTTTCAGAATACAAGAGCTACGTTTAGGATCATTAAAATCTTGAATTAAGCTCGAAAATGCCGAGAATGAGAATGCAGCCACCTTAAAATGAGTATGAAATTCTTTTAACAAGAGCAAAAATCTTATTTTGAGATTGTTTTTAGTATGCCCAAGCTTCTTGTTTCAATACTGTTTCGTGATAATTTTAAGAATGTGATTCTCAAATTGCCTGCAAAAATTTAATTGTCAAGTATACAGAAAGAGTATTGTGGTCAAAATTCTTTAAAGAATTCCAAACTTGTTTGTCTTCTTTTCAGAATTTTGTACAACAATCCTCTTTCTTGTGCTCTAGGTATAGAGTATTTTGTTTGGTCTGAAATACCTATAAAAAAAAAGAAGAAGAAATCCATGCAGTCCAGTAGAAAATAAAAAACAAACATTTCATATTCAATTTAATATTTATTTCTTATAAGCTATAACTTTAAATTATTTACATTTTTTGAAAAAGTTCTTATTTCCTAAATAAACTTTTGTCGAACAAAAGTTTTTCATTTATTAAAAGCATATAAGTGTATGGGTGGACTTGCAAATTCAGATATTTTTTTTATTTTTTAATTATTTTTTAATGCACCAATTTCAAATGACTGTGAAAGTAAAAATTTTAAAACAAATTTATATCAAAATAATTCATAATTCGAATAATATGCCTTTTTGAAAGAAAAATAACGTTTTAAGAACACTTAAGCTTTCAAAACCGACGCACAAAGAAGAAAGTACACGACTGAGGTCCAAACATGACACAACTGAAAAACAGAATCTTGAAATAAGATTGATTGTTCTTAATTTGTGCTTGAATGTAGGATTTTTAGATTGTTTCGGCTTATTTTAAGAACACAAACTAACTCAAGAATTTGGCGAACTTAATTTAAGAACATATTCTTACAATTAGATTTAAAAAGGCTTGTTCGAATCATGGATAGTCTTGAAATAAGATTGATTAAATTTAAAGACATTACTGTGTAATCTTAAATCGAGTTTCTTATTCTTAATTTAAGAATTAAAACTAATTTTTAGAATACCGACATTACATCAAGAATTATGGGTGTCATATTAAGATTAAACACTTAAGAATAAAAAAAGCTAAAACCAAGCCTGACCATACTGGATTTTAGCCTGCGATTTTTCTCTGAGTGTATGTTAGTTAATATTGGATTAATAATATATCACAGCTCAGCTTACCGACAGATTGTTGAATTGAGCCAGTAAATTCAAATAAATTAAATACATTGCTTATACATTTTACGACCTCCAAGGGGAGAGACACAATCACCTTACGAAACCACTACACTGCATCGTCACGTGCGTTCGTCGCTTCAACTATAACAAATGAGAGCAATCTAACAGCTCCTGTGTTAAGTTTTCCCAACTTCACTTCGATACTCATCTTTGAGCCCAATTTTAAACATGGGTGTTATATTACTGTTTATATAAACGGACAAAAATTGCCAGGGTGGATATACAAAAGGCGGGATAAAGATAAAGTTAAAAAATTATTGAATATTACCAAATATTTTTATCTTTGTAATACTAAAGTATATTTTTTCAAATTTATGCTAAACTAGCAGTTACCCGCCCACTTTGCCGGGCCACCGGTTAAATTCCGCATCATCGAGAGACGACTGTAATACATACATATGTAGTTATTGTTATTTCAATTGACTTTTTGAAAGAAAATTTCAAACATGATTGATTTGTTTCAAAATTATTTGATTTATTATTTTTTCTTGTGTAAAATTAAGTTGTAGTCATTAAAAAAAAATATCCTATAGCTTCTTCCAATAAATAATAGCCATCCTCTCCAAATTTCAATCTAATCTGTTCAGCCATTTGAGTGTGCGTTTTGCGTTTTTTACAAAAAAACATCAAGAGGATAGGTCAGGGTAGAGACTTTTCAGACTTAAATATGGAATTTCAGGAAAATTTATTTTAAATTAACATTTAATCATAACATTATTTATAAATTACATTAGGACTGGCCACGATACCAAACCAAATGATACTTTTGTTGTTAGTGGATTCCAGATTCCACTAAAGTTACTTCGCCCAGCTTAAAACGATCAAGCCGAAAATTGTATCCTAATTCTTAGTTTCTGAGAAATAAAGCATTGAATAAATATAAATAGAAGTGACACCGCATTACTCAAAGCGCTACTAGAAGGTGTATGGCCAAAAGAAACAAATAAATAGAAATTATGAAACTTTTGCGTACGCAAACCAATTCTCAAAGGGATATTTATTTATTTAATATTTCCTTTATTACTGGTTTCCATGACGATTATGGGTCAATTTATTATTTTGTATTTAAATTTTGTTTACAATTTGTGTTATAAGGTATGTTGGTATTGGTTGTTTTTGTTTTTTTTGTTGCCATGACTATGATTTTTCAAGCTAAGCAGAAGATTTTATTTTTCTTATTGAAATAGAGAACAAAATTATTTGAGGATAGTCTTATTATTATTTCATAATGTGTTTAGATAAAAAAAAAATATATGTGGGAAGCTTAGAGACTTATTGATTTTGATTATTTATGCAGGGTGGAGGGTTCATTTTCGATTAGTTTCTTGTATTATTTCTGCGAAAAATAGTTTTTGCTCTTAGATTTTAATAAGGGATGTAGCGACATATGTACTGTACATACGCATGTACTGGCTCAGTAGAGTAAGTCATATTTTAAACAAGATAAACACTTTGTTTTTGAAATCGTTTTGTCACCTTTCGGAAGCTAAAGTGCGTGGCTTCAACAATGAAAAGTGCAACAGGTCCATTACTAGGACATTACTTATAACATCTTGCTCAGAAGCTCTTATTGATGTCTTAATGTCATAATGTTTCTCCTCTGTAGGAGTATCCACGCATATGAAGCTTTAGTTGGTGAATTCAGACCTGAAGCGATTTGTCATGAAGCATTGACAGATCCACACCTAGATAGACGTTGGTTTTGGTCTTGATAAGAGTCGATACACTGTGTTCAAAAATCAGTCTTTGATAAATGCTTAAATGTTATTCTGTCATTATTTTGTCGTAAAATAAAATTCGATCGAGCTGTTGAATAAAAACCAAATCACTTTCTTTTCCAAGATGACGGCCTTCTCCTTACCCCGGGCAGGCAACCCACAAACTTGGTTTTATATTGAGAAGATATAGCCAAACACAATTCGTACAAAAATATTTGCCCATCGATTAATGAAATTTTAATACATTTTTTAACAAAATTAGCTTCACCATGAAGTTCTTGCACGATTTTCTCTGAATCTATTAATTGTATGAAAAAATATGTTAATCTTTTTCGTGTAAGATTACATAAGCTACACATTCTTTCAAAAAAAACTGCTAGTTTTCGTGAAATAAAGAAACATTTGAATTTTACCCCCCTCCTAAAAAATTAAACCCCGGCCTAAATCTACGGAACTTTTAAGGAAATGCTGAAGACGTCAAAACAAAGCTCTCCACCGAATTTCAGCTTTGACGGAATTTTTTCGATGTTTTGCCATTTGTTTGTCTTATTTTCCTAGGCTATTCCTTTTTCTCTCTAAGAAATCCTTAATTAAAATGTATGAATTTAGCGTACTTTCATACTATCTTGTTTAAGACGAAAGCTAAAAACTAATTAATGATTTTCTCAAAGATCAATGAAGGTATTTGGAAAATTCAAAAAGAATTTCGAAGCAAAATGTTCATACTTTAGAATGACCATAAACATTAATTCGAAAAAAGAAATTACCGCGAGTTTTTTTTTAAACAATTTGCATCAAAACGCATTCCTTTTTTATGTTTAGATTTGAATATCTTAAAAACGTGACGTGCTAGAGCAATTTCTAGGCCAGATTCGAAATCAGCGCATCACAAACCACCAAAAAAAGTATATCTTGGTTCATGTTAAAGACAAAAATTCAAATGTTGTCACGCAAAGTAGTAAATTATTGTTTTCTAGTGGATTTTCGGAAACAGTAAAAACACTTCAATTTTCAACTAGCGCTTGAGTCCAAATGGGTTGCCGCAGAACAAAAACCTAAAACAGAGATTTTTTGGAAATTGTTTATGCTTTTGTTATGCATAAGCATGATAGTAAATTTCGTTTTAATTAGTCTGCATTTTGAATGTTTATTCTTCATCATAAAGTTTCTTTGTTCAAATCAACGCTATAGAGCCATTGTCTAAAAGTCTCTTGTCTGTTGACTTCGTACTTCGATTGGTATATGTTGCATAGTAACACTATACTTTTCAAGTGCGTTGTTTCAATTTTGTTTATATTTCAAGTAGAGACCAAAACGTCTCATCATTAAATTTATTTTGATTTAAGACAGAATGTTTATGCATACCAAATCACTTTTTTATCTCGTTTAAGCATCCAATATGAATTTCATATTTGATGCATTTGTTTATCTATACGTACATACATATGTATAAGAGTAAATCTGTGGTTGATATTTCCACATTTAATTTTTGTAAGTTAGTCTTAAGTAAAACTCCAAACAATAAAGATACCTCTTTATTTAATAAAACGAAGCTCGACAAATCTTTTATTTCGCGGCATAACACTTTCAATTGATCTCTAATGTAATTCACGAATAATGGATAGTTTTCAAGCCATAGGTAAAAACCTCCCAAAAAATCCACTTTTGCATCATTTTTTGCATTTTTGTCCACTTTGCGTCACGAAATTTTATTCGAAAACCTCAGATTCCGATTCAGCATCCCCGAAACCATAAAGCAGGGAACAAATCAAAACTTCTCCACTATTTAAATAAATAAAATAAATGCTAAAAACACAATATGACTGGACTAAATCGCAATGTAACGAAAACGATGGATTTTGAACGATAATCGTAATTCGTTATGCAGGGCCCTGCATTGGGATTGGTCTAATCATCTGGCCTCAGTGCCACGGTGTGTTGTGTATCGGCTTTTGAATCACTTGATTCATGGATCTCTCCCAGATTACGGCAAAGGGCTTTTCAATAAATATGAGCAAAACGAAATACTCGTTAAATAGCTATAACTCCATGCTAAACAGCTTGGTGGTAACACACACAGGTTGTTGTTTTTCATTCAAAATTATTCGAAGTTCAGCTAAATTTATTAAAAATGGTAATGGTTCTGAAAGAGTTATAATTAAAATAAGAATTATCCTGATATAAATTAGTGAGCTAGTAACAGTTCCGACATTTTGTTGAAATTAATTAACTTAATACAAAGTTCGAAACGATTTTACTTGCTCAGTAGTTGTTGTATTAATTTTGAGATCTCCTCTCTTTTTATGGCCATAACATCTTAGAATCACATTATTTCAATTATTATTTAGTCCATCAAAAAATTATGTCAGTCTCAAACAAAGTAAAAGTTTTCTAAAAATTATAAGTTGTTGCTATAATCAAAACCTTATAACTCTATCAGGTTTGTCTAGTAATAATGAGTAAACTACATCTATGAATATGCCCCAATAAGTTCTTAATTTCGTTTTCAACCGCGCGCCGGTACCTATTTGATTATTTTGTGTAAACAACACATCTGTACCGTCACTGATGTCATAAATAAAATTGTAATATAAGTAGTACAAGAACTTAGTCTGTTATACCTCTTTTTTTTCAATTCCTCGATTTTCGATTAATTCGATATCAAAACGCACATACCAGACCCCTATATTCATATTTAGGTGATGCATCCACATCCAAACTAGCTGTTACTATAAGCGCTCAAAGTAAATGACGGTAATATTTTTATTTTTAGTTCTTATACTTACATCTTAACATCTACTTAATTATTTATTCAAAAGCCTTGATAGACATTAAACTTGAATATGAATATTTAAAATAGCTTTTTATGGCCTTTAGTTCAAAAATGGCGTTTCGTCCGGCTTACTCACTTGGGCTCATCAGTGACATAGTGCGGGCCTTTGTCATACGCAATTTGTATTAAGTTCAGTTTAACTTTTTGGCAAAAAACCACTGTAAACTATATCTAACAAGATTAGAGTTCCTAATCATTAAGCTGGAAGTTTCTTTGTCCGGGGCCGGGCATAGCTCCTATAAGGTTTTTTTACTATACAAATTCTATATAGTACTACTGAAATAAATCAGCCAAGTAGAAGACTTAGCATTAAGGATTGGACTTGTTGAATTATTTTTTCAGTAGTATATAGAATTTGTATTATGAATATACAAAAACCTTCTTATCTTTAAAATATTCATCATAAAATCGAACGAATTTCTAAACATTAATAAAAAGTTTTTGGCGTTTGGAAATTCTGTTTACCAACCTATATTCTTCTCCCATGCCTAACTCAAAAAAGTGGTACTAGAATATATGTAGCTTATTTTATCTCCTGTATATTAAAAACTTTATCCAAATGATCAGATCAATTGGATACCTCAGCAATGCTATGCAGCTTTCGTATCAAGAAAATCAGTACATTTATTATTTAAGCTTTGAAAAAAAAAAATTAATTTGAAAAGGCAAAGGAAATCATTCAAAACTACAAATTCTAAAGAAAATTTAAGTTTCATATTAGAACACAACTAACATCCAAAGCAGACACTACAATCGTCCTGACACCCATCGTTTCCATAGCAATTCATAATAAACAAAAATAACAAACAATGCTATTATTGAAAAATTCCCTTTCGAATACACCAACTTTTTATAATTAAGGAAATTAATTTTATGTTATACACCAACCTCATCATAATATTTAAAGCGAAGGCAGAGCTACTATAAAATCATGCGGCCATTTTGCCCGGTGTCACCTTCTATTTATATTTATTCAATGAATAAAGCATGAGAAGTATGGGCGTGCCAGTGGGCGGGAATCGCACTTGAAACTTTCGTACCTACTCACATGAACGAGAGTGTAGGTATAACATTACGACGAGAGTGTAGGTATAACAACAGTATCTAGAAACATCTTCGGTAAAAATGTCAGTGTTTCCACTTTTCGAGAACATACTTTTTTTTATCACAAAGGATGCGATTTCCGCTTTTTTGGTTGTTTTTAATATTTTGAGCATGAAAAACTTGCAATTTGTGTTTGACATCCTGGAGGCATTTTCGCAACTCTTTTATAAATATTAAAAATTAAATATTAAAAAGTCAAAAGTCAAAATCTGATGCTGTGATATCAAAAAAAGTATGTTCCTGAAAATTGGCAACACTGAAATTTAAACAAAATATGTTTCTGCTCAACATCTATCTTTTAAGACATCAACCGTTATTTTCGCAGGTCTGGAGGCATTTTTGTTCACGTACAAATATTAAAAATTACAAACAAAAGTGAGAATCCCACCCTTTGACATCAAAAAAATATGTTCCTTAAATTTAGCAAAACTGAAATATTAACCAAAGTTGCTTCCACTCAACACTTATCTTTTACGATGGCAGCCGTTATTCTTCGAACAAACGTTTGATGTCCGGATACCAAAAGAGGGGAAGTCTCACATTTTGACATACAAGTGTGTTCCGGAAAAGTGGCAACATTGAAGTTTTAACCGAAGGTACGTCTGCTTAACACTTTTTTTCACAATATAAAATTTGACTTCCCAATACGCGTTTGGCATCTAGAGGCGTTTCCGCAACTTTTTTCATGTTTAAAATATTAAAAATTATCAAAAATGTGAAGGTTCCAACCGTTGGCATAAGAAATAAGTATGTTCCCGAAAAGTCACAACACTGAAATTATTCTTGAAATTGCGTCTACTTAAAACCTTTATTTTAGGACACAAATCATTATTTGGATTATGGACATTTTCCAAGTAATGTATGAGCTTTTTTTTAAGTTTATCATTTTCTATTTTTGAAAATAGCGTCCAAGCAACAGGATTGCAACAATGAATCCCAAGCTTAATTACATCCTTTGTTCGTTAAAAATAAATAAAAATATAAAAGTAAGGTCCCCCTTCCCAAAAAGTGCAGGGATTTCGGTTTCCTGACTACAGATTCGGCAAAATTTTTCATTTTTAAAATGGCGTCCAAGTGACATGATACAAATATGACTCCCAAACTTAGTTTCATCCTTAATGTGTAAGAATTGAATTCCAGTCATAAAAAACGTCCCCAAAAAACGCACGGGATTCGGTATCCTTACCGGATTATATGTTAATCCCACCTCACTAACAAATTTGAGCTCAGAGTTAATTCATTTTGGCTTGTGTGAGTAAACTCTTTTGGGAGTTAGTTCGTAGCACCCATGAAATTATTTTGTTGGCATCAGACTAGAAACCATTCACAACAACTTAAATTGGATGGTCAAACAGATAATAAACTCTATTAATCCTTCAGCTGGTATTTTTCTCGCTCCATAGGACCGATCTTCTATACCAGGCGTTTCCAAACTTCCTTTTCTCGTAGACTACTTTCAAAAATTAACCTGTGCCGAGATTCAGCTATTTCAGCGAGTGAGATGAGATGACTCGCCTTACTCGCCGACTCATCTCACTTCACTCGCAAAAGTGATTCAGCTATTTAAGTGAAATGAGTAAGTTCGAATTTAGTTTCGAACATGAGACAAAGAATAAATATAATAGAGCCAAATTCAACCTTCTTCTCACACTCGTATGTTTGATATTGTTTCACATCACCACTAATGGAGGCGAAATGAAATAACAAATACAACAATGTAAACATTGAAATATTAATAATGGAATAATTGTCGTAATTATAGTTGAATGTGAGTTTTCAGCCTTGAGAAATATAATTCTATTATACATAATGTGCATAAGATAAAAAATAAGATTTTACAATCAATAAAAGGGTAGTTGTTTTTATCTACATTGTTGTTTTTTTTATTTAATTTCCTATCCATAAATAGGAATTCTTGAGAAAAGCACACATATGTGCCTATCCAAAACTGGAAATTTACCAACACATACACCAAGTCACTGCAAAAATATCTGGCGAGTAATCTGACATTTCATTTCACTCGCTCACTCACACACTTTTGCTAACTGAATCGATTTTCGACGAAAAGTGACTCATCTCACTCACTCCCTGCGGTTTCGAATTAGCTGAATCTCGGCACTGGTTTCGATAGAACTTCTGCTGCAACATTTTTAACCATATTCTCAAAACTCATACAAAACTGCGAAGATTAGATCTAAAGATGGAAATCTGCGTTGCAGCTGAGTTCCAACCCTAAATTGGGGCGCCATTTCGCAAGTCTCGATAGGCGTTGCACTGAATATCGAATATTGTCGGCTTTCTGATTTCAAAGCCTCGTAAGTCTGTTTTGAAAAATTGCTTAGAAGATACAAAAAAACAAATTTACAAGGTAATAAAATGGAATTCTTAGATCGTAAAAGGTTTTTAAACTGGTTGATAGCACCAAAAGGTACCATAACAAAGTAACGAGATATTGATATTTGAATTCTGTGATTTGTTTTGATCTGAAATACATTGAAATGGCATTTTAAAATTCATGAGGTTTTTACAGAAAGCCAATGATATGCATGTTTTTACAAGTAATAGTCACTGATTTTCTTAAAATATACTTCTCAAAAAATTTAGGGAGGTTTTAAGAAAGAGAATTAATGCTACATAAACATGCTATCTGATCCACATGCCAGCCTCAGCCTATGCCTAACTGAACAAATTGTTTTCAAGTCCAAGGACCAAAGAAAAAAGTAAAAAATTAGCAATATTATTTTTACAGTGTCATTGATAGGACTGCATGAGAAAAAATTTTAGCCAACAATTTTAAGAATTAGAATATTTATTTTTAAAGCTTCAAACCGCTTTTTTTAAAGTCGCAATACGACCATTGTTCACTGAAATACAGCCTCTCAAAATTCACCGAAAAATTTGGAATTTTTTGTTCCATTAATTCTTTTGATTAGTGTAGGTAATATCTGCCTTCATTGACTGATAAGGCCAAGTCTACATGTTTGTGCTTTACTATCGAAACCAGATACATTTTCGTGGACCCCGACTTACAACTGGTGAACCCCCATTTTATTTCATGTCAACGTAGACCCCCGTAAAATCTCCCGTGGACCCCTGGGGGTCCACTTTGACCACTGGTCTATACATATGTCAAAGATTTTCGTAAGCTATTGTAAAATCTCCAAGACCCCTGTTAGTTACTTTTGCCGAACGCTGTCTGCTGGCTGTGTTCATCTAGTAAGTAAGTTGTAGGTCTTCATAGAGATAGACTCATGAATCGATGGTATGACGAAACTAGTTTCTTACACTGCTTCATAATCTAAAAAGTTTGATGAACATTATATAACATCATTTAAGGCTTTCGCGGTTTTTAAACATCTCGATTTTCTTACACCAAACCAATACATGCCCCATAGACCAAATATAAATAAAAAGAATTCAGCGAACATTATCGAAAAACGTATAGTCGAAGAAATCTTTTAAAAAAAGGCTTAAGGCTGTAGGAATGAGGATTACTCAAACTCAGTAAATCCCACATATTCCATCAATGGTGAGCAAGTAAAGAGACATTTATTTAAAAAAAATCTGTCTAGATCATATGTAAAAGATAAGTACATTTCTACCCATATATAGCCTCGAACGATATAAAAAAAAAATTTAACAAAAAATCACGTTTTCACAAAAAATATGAATTCCATGAATTTCATTTGTTATTGTTTTAAATCAATTTATTTGCCTGCAAGCTACACAAATAATAATGTATTTCCATTTCAAATCATTTGCATTGCTTTGATAGGGCATCGCGTCGTTGTCGTCAGTTAAATTGCTCCCAGGCTAACTCCTTTTTATTCCGTCCATAAAAGACAAAAGCATGGAATTACTTGAATTCAATTCTTAAACAACCTTAATACCCTTTAAGTTTTCAATCTTTTACTAACTTTACCTATACGAAGATGAAACTCTACGAGGCTATGAGGAGTAGATAATAAACATAAACGCTGAGCATCATCGAATATATAGTTGCACTATTTAAATTGGTAGATTATTGCTTATAGAGTAGAGTATCTAGAAGGTTTGGTGTAAAACAACTTTCACCAAACTGCATCATCATCATCATCGTGAGGGTGTGTGGGTTGATGTTGTCTGTTGGTTCTGGCCAGCTCAGCATATCCAAGTATAACGGTGGCAATTGTTATAACTATTCAAATTTCATTTATATGCTAATAAGACATCTGTTATTATTCTGTTTTGCCAACACGGGGACAACGATGACGATGACGCACGACGGCAGAGTCCGTCGGGACCACCTTTAGCTAAAACAGTCACATGTGGGTGATGGGTTGATGGATATGCCGCATGCCAAGGAGCTAGCTTTGTCGGTTTTTGTTGTCCTGTCATGTATGCACGGAGATAGTTGTTGTTTCCGAATGCTATTACTGAGAGCACTTAAGGCCAGGTTTGCCAGCATTCACAACCTATTTTGAGAATGGCATCATAGATAGGTGATGTTTTATACACTTTGAGAAACACCTTGTCAAATTAATACTTATAGTTACTAATTTATTTGGTATATCCGATCCATGAAAAGTCACTTTCTGAGACACGTTTCTCTACGATTTGGGAGCATGCTTCTAAAGTCATACAGACAACTTGCATCCGCAACAGCTTGTTCCTTAAACCCGAAGTTCGGTCTCCCTGTTCACCTCAAACCTGGGTTTGAAAACTTTCCTGACTTAAGCATTGTTTAGCATCTGCTGAATGTTTCCGAGCCAATTTAGGCAACGTGTTATGATTCTCTGCACTACATTCACATTTTGTGAAAGCTCATAGGGTTTGGATGGATTTTTTCCGCCATTCATTTGTTTCGCGTTTCGCCAAACCAAAGTGGCAGACAGGGGTTTCCTGAGGTAAATATCTTTCCCGAATCTCTGCTATCGTTCAATACAATGGGTCATTTTGGAATTTATGATATCCATGCACCTATGTACATGTATTTCCATTTCAAAGTTTAAAAACAATGATGCAATTCTCCTGTTTTATTAAACTTAACGTTGATTTAACAAAGATTTTTCTCTCAGTACATCCATTGAATAAAAAGGATCTCTGCTGCAGCATACATCCTGTGAACTTGTTGCCTGCCAAAGGATATTGTGTTTTTCTTTGATGGTTTTGCCGCGCATAATAATGGGTAATGGTCGAAAGTTAACGGCTATGACGTTGCTGTCGTGTTTCTTTTTCGCATACTGGAATGATGGCCAAGTTGGCTTTTTGTTTCTATGTATGAATAGTACCCATATAAGTTTACGCATTTTAATGTTCGCTTCCTTCGTCAGTTGTTTTTGTCGTTGCGATTGGCAGAATACAGAACTTTTCTTCCATATAGTGTTTTTTCGCTCGTTATTTAGAGCATATCAAATAAAACAAAAAAAAAGAAGATAACACAAAAGAGTTCAACAACTTTCGTTCGTTACAGAAAAACAACAATGCAGTTTTTTTATAGGTTACATACCATAGTCGCATCGTTGAGAATCGTTAATTTTTATTACATTGTTATTTTAGGTTTTGAAAAATAAAAAAGAAATGAAGTTTTATGATTAGAATCGTTGAGAAATGTTGTCTGTTTAAAAGTGATCCGTTTCTCTTTCATATTTATGCTTAATTGGAATTTTTGATTTAAAATGAACATGACATGAAGATCAGAAAGAATATCAAAGGTGAGAGGAATTTTTGGTGCAAATAGATTTTCTTGATATATTTGCCACTTTCTCGCAAAGGGAGTGGTACAATATCCCGCAGACCAAAATCTCGAATATCGAAATATCGCTTTTGTTTAATCTCGAGAAATTAAATCTCAAACACTGTTTTTCACAATCTCGCATTTACATCTCGCACCCATAAATCTCGCATATTTCAACCAAAATCTCGTTTAATCTTGCAATTTAAAATCACAGGAAAAACATAAATGTTAAAAAAAGTGCCAAGTTCTTATATGTACAAGAAACCTGTGTCTAAAAAGTCAACAAAAAAAAGTAATGAGATCTAAAATATATGCCAAGTTTTTAGTTCAGGAAGTGTAATATCAAATATCTGAATAAGAGTAATATCGAAACAAATCCTAATTATGACAGAAATTTGGTATTTAATGATGACTGATTAAAATTTGGTGGATTTACTTGGCAAGTTTTCTCTTAATTACTTACTGAATTACGAATTTAAAATGTATGAAAACTTGAACAGTGAACCCACCAAATTTTAATCAGTCATCATTGAATACCAAATTTCTGTCATAATTAGGATTTGTTTCGATATTACTCTAATTCAGATATTTGATATTACACTTCCTGAACTTAAAACTTGGCATATATTTTAGATCTCATTACTTTTTTTTGTTGACTTTTTAGGCACAGGTTTCTTGTACATATAAGAACTTAGCACTTTTTTTAACATTTATGTTTTTCTTGTGATTTCACTCCTCTTTGCAAAGATTTTATTTTGCCAGGTGAAAATCAAGCCCTACTGCTCTACAAAGTTTCACAATTCTACGACAACCAAAAGTACTCCATATAAATAATAGCAATTCTGAGAAAGTGGGTAAATTTTTAAGAATGTGGGGGGATGCCGCCACGCCCCTGAATGGAAGTACTAAGTACTTCAAGCCCTACCTACCAACTAATTTTCATCGTTCTACAGCAATCGGAAGTGCTCCATATAATTTATAAGAATTTTTAAGAGGTTGGGTGGATGCCATGCCCCCTGAATGGAAAATTCCAATTTTTCAATTTTTTTCTTTCTTAAAACTTCAAGCCCTACTGACCTACCAATTTTCATCGTTCTATAACAATCGGAAGTGCTCCATATAATTTATAAGAATTTTTATGAATGTGGGGTGATGCCACGCCCCCTGAATGGAAAATTCCAGTTTTTCAATTTTTTTCTTTCTTAAATTTTCAAGCCCTACTGACCTACCAATTTTCATCGTTCTACCACAATCGGAAGTGCTCCATATAATTTATAAGAATTTTTAAGAATGTGGGTGGATGCCACGCCCCCTGAATAGAAAATTTCAATTTTTCAATTTTTTTCTTGCTTTGTACGTCAAGCCCAACCGACCTACCAATTTTCATCGTTCGAAAACAATCAGAAGTGCTCCATATAATTTACAAGAATTTTTAAGAATGTGGGTGGCTGCCACGCCCCCTGAATAGAAAATTGCAGATTTTCGATTTTTTCCTTTGTATGCACCGCAAGACCTACCGTTGTGCGAAATTTCAAGTTTCTACGATATCGGGAAGTGCTCCATAATTTTGATGATCTGTCAGTGAGTCAGTTACGGTTTTTGCGATTTTTGAAGTCCTATATCTCGGGAACTTCTAATGCTAAAGAGTTGAAATTTGGTGAGCCACCTGTGTTCGGTCAGCTCAGCAAATACTGCGAATTTGAAGTTTCTGACTTTATTAGTACTGAAGTTTGAGGGGGGTTGAAAATCGCCTGAGTTTGTTCCTGTAAAAAGGGTATAGTGCCGCGAACTTGGCTGGGCACTACCGTGCCCTTTGATCTCGCAATTATAAAATGCAACTTAAAAAAAAAAATACCAGCTATTAGAACGAGAGGCCCCAGCAGATTTTGGGTATGAGTGATAGCAAAAAGAGAAGTATAGGCCATTGACCATTTGAGTGTATAGTTTGCCCTGCCAGACTGCTTAAAAAACTGTTTTTCAGTTAGAATTTTGAATTTTTTAGACGGTCTGAAAGGGCAAACTTTACCCTCAAATGGTCTCGGATTCCGTGATATGTGAACCAAGGAGCTTATCTAGGGAAGGGTGAAAACCAATTTCAGCTAACACGATTCCATTCATATTTTTTTTGATGCACTGTTTCTGTTTCATCACTAAGGCCTTGGTTGAGGACTGCAAGACTTCGATTTTTTGAATAGCCTATAATGAAACTTTCGACGCACGCCTATACATCTTTTTTTGCTATCACTCACACCCAAAATCTTTCTAAATAATTTTAGGAAAAAAAAAAAATATTTCTAAATTGTGTTAAATTAAATAAATTTTATTTTGAAGCAAGAATCGGCTGGACTTAAATTCAAACCCGGTGCATTACTATAATGCGTATAGTGGGAACGTTATTTTTACTTGCGATATAGGTACTATAGGGCAAGTTTTGGATTCGTGCAGAAAAAAATTTCGAGATAACAATCAAACATGACGTTACGATGATAGAGAACACGAAAAAAGTGGGTGGCACAATTCTGTCCGTCTGTCTGTCCGTACCTCATCCTACAGCCTAAACCACTGAAGCGATTTTCTTCAAATTTTGAACTTAAGGTTTTTTTGTACCTCTCCAGACGGGAAATTTAAATTTTTTTTTTAGCTCAAAAAATAACGGTACTTGCCATACCGTTAAGGAAAAGCTTATTTATCTCAAAAACGTCTCCAACGATTTTGATTAAAAAAAATCAGTGTAATCTTGTACACATGGTGTACTTTCTGCTAAGAAAAAAAAACACCAAAAACATTTATTAACGGTATCTGCCTTATAACGGTTGTTTTTATTTTCGGTTTTCTCATTAACCACTCATCCGATTTCAATAAAATTTGTTGCACAAAAGCCGTGTTAGAATATAATTAATACTGCATACCAAAATATTGAAAACATAAATTTTGGATTTTTAAAAAAAGATTCATTTTTTTTTTGAAAATTCAATATTTCAAAAACGGGTAGATGAATTGTTTTGAAATTTCAGTTTTGAAATTATATTAATATATACCTACTCAAAATTGGCATAACAACATTTTTTTTGAAAAATATTACAAAAATTTTATATATAAAAAATTAATTTTTAAGAAAACATATACATATTCATATTTTTTTGAGCAATCAAATGGCATACTATTTTCTGAGCTCTAAGTTATTTATCAGACTGTTTATACAATTAAAAGAACGATATAAATGCTTTTTATATACATTTTCTATAATTATTTGAATAATTTTTAAAGTTCTTAAGTCCCACACAACTTGAACATAAGAGCAAGTACGTGCGATCCAGTCGTGCATTTTAATTTTTAAATTCTTTGTATTGAATGCAGCCATGTATAATTTAGAGCTTTTTTTGTTTGCGAAAATTTTCAAATCTAACGCGAAAAATTTTCTGAGAAAGGTCAACCTCTCTGAACTCTAAATTGAGAGAAATAACAAACATATATATAAAGCTACAAAAGAGAATGGTCATTCATTACGAAAGCCATCGTTTTGTTTAAAAATTTGAAAGAATTTTTAATTTAAAAAAATAAACTTTTGTGTTTATCACCAACTTCTATAATGAGCAACGGTCATGATTCTGCCGACCCTAGTGATTTGAATTGAACACAATGAAAAATTGTACGTTCTTATACATACCTACAAATAGTAGAAGATCCTGCCATAGGACGACCTACCGTCATAAAGGTACCAGATGAGCGGTATACAGTTTTGTATTTAATTTGCGCATGGGTTGCCTGTCGAAAAGTGGCCAAGGCACAGGGTTGCCAAGCAATTTCTATAAATTTTTGGGGTTTTCAATTATTTGCCCTAGCTTAGATGGTTAGCCTTAAGGATATATAAAAAATACCATATAAGGAAAACATTATTTAAAAATAATTAACTACGTGTTTTTTTTTTAAATTCAAAATTCTAAATGAGGGTAAACAAAGAGAAAAGTCTAAAATCTATTTTCCAAACGAAAAATGATAGAAAGTTTTTTCTTTTGCAATTAGTATAGATTATTGGAATATAAGAAAATCATCACATATGTAAAAAAAAATTTAAAAAATTGCGAATCGAAATATGAACATTTAAAAGTCGGGAATTGCAAAATAGAGGTTTCAGAAATAATTCACCAAAAATCAGAATGATGCTTTGTGAAAATATTTATATATTTTTAGAAAGATAATTTAAAAAGTATTGTATGAGGGCTTACAGGTACATCCATCAAGATATCGAATACTAAAGTTTGGCAGGTTTTTTTCTCAGCCGTTTGGAAAATAGATTTAGCACTTTTCTCTTTATTTACCCTCATTTACCCTACTAGAATTTTGAATTTCAAAAAAACACATAGTTAATAATTTTTAAATAAAATTTTCTTTGTATGATATTTTGTATATATCCTTAAGGCTTACTATCTAAGCTGGGGAAAATAATTGAAAACCTCCAAAAATTAATAGAAATTGCTTGGCAACCCTATGCCTTGACCACTTTTCGACAGGCAACCCATGCTCAAATTATTTCTTAAGACACTGCCTACGAAACTGTATACCGCTCATCTGGTACCTTTATGAGGCAGCCCCAGATCTACGATTTTTACGAACCGGGGCAAAAACATGATTTTGGAGCCCCTGCAGTTTTTGGTAGAATGACAAAAAAAAATTTTGTTGTATTTTTTGTCACTGGGAGAATAAAACTTTTTAATGGATGTGCAGTCTATATCTATTCAGCAAATTTCATTAAAGATACAAAATTGTCAATGCCTAAAGAAAGACGATACACAGCCAAGGTTCGTAAAAAAATATATTTTTAAAATAAAACGTTTCAAAATGATGGCAAAATTTTGCAACTTCGTTCTTCCTTGACAGATTGCAATGAAATTTCCACAGGTGATAACTGATGCAGAATTGTAACTGAAAAAAATATTATCAAAACAGGATGTTTCAAAAAATGTCGTTGTTCCTTGAACACATACAATTTTAATCCTTAATAGTCGAGAGCTAATGCTGTTTTCCATTGGACGTCCGGAAGCGTCCAGAATTGTCCGGAACGCTTCTGAAACCGTTTCATTGGCACAAAAAATACTCTTCTGACGATTCTGAGGAGAGAAAATTGTTTCTTGATTTGAATTCAGAAGACACTCAGAAGCACTAATACATGCAACACGAAACTTCAACAAAAATTCACTCAAACGTCAAAACAAACTGCAGTGCAACTTCATATTTTTTGTTCATCCCATTCGAATTAATTGTGCACTCGAAAACACTGAAATAATAAAATTTAATAAACAAATTAAGAAAAACAAAAAGAAAAATTATTATTTGTAAGTAAGGGGTGATTACACTATTGTTTTTAATTTCACTTTTTGTGTGCCAGCAAAAAGTTTCTATTTAACGATTCACTAATACAGAGACGAAACTTCAAAATTGAGTAGAAGTAACAGGCACTGTTCCATTGGATTCAGAATGAGTGTCTTCTTGAGTGAAACCAATGGAAAACGACATAAGCAACGTCAAAACACAAGTCATTTTAGATTGGCTGATTCTATGATACGCGTGAGGGCAGTCTCTGGCTGGTGGAAAATGTTGTGTTATCCGCCATTTTGAAAAAGAGTGTTAAAAAAAGATAAATGCATTTTTCTCGGCTCCCATAGAACAAAGAGTAAAAATTTTTATTCGATTTTGTAGGTTAAAATATCTTTTAAATTTTTTGTTTTCAAACATTTTCGACATCATGGAAATTTGCTGTCGAAAAACTGTAAAAATGGTTTTTAGCATTTATCTCACCTTTTGTTCATCTGATAGAAAAAAAATTTTACTAAACAGTTTTTTTTGTAGAAAACCTGAATTCCCACATTTGTTTGTATTTAGTTTTTTTGTGTAATAAAAAATATCTAAAATACAGTATAATAAAGTTGCCAGTTTCCAGCAATTAATTCTTTTGGCAAGACTACGATTTGTACGGCGGCGGCGGCGGCGGCGGCGGCGGCGCGCTTGGTGCGACGATTGTTGAGGGACACCGTTCAAGTGTTTTATATTATTATTCAAGAAGTGGGATCTATCTCCTATAGTTTAGGAAGGAGGGGAAGTTTTGTAAAAATACACTTGCATACAATGCAAAAAACAATTGTTAAGAAACCACAGAAAAACTTTCAATAATGTTTTATAGCTCGTTTCTTTTATTAATTTTTTCAATCAAGTTATAGTTGTCAAAAGTTTTTAAAAATTATTTTAAATGGTGAAATAATGATAGAAAAAACTGCTAAAGGTTGACGGAGAAATACAGTTTGATGTTCCATTGTCCCATCTCAAGTCACATGGATTTGGCGGCCCTGTAAGCTGCCGCCCGGGGCACAGGCCCCCGTTTGCCCCCCATAGATCTGGGGCTGTTATGAGGGTAGGCCACCCTATGGCGGGATCCTAGACTAAAATGTTATAGAATTCTTACCTTAAAAAAATAATACTTTTTTGTTTATTTCCAACTTTTGTAATAAACAACGATGATGATTTTGCGCCCCTATTGATTTCAATTTTATAAAAATTAATTGAATTATTAACTAAACAAAAATTAAACTTGTGTTTATTTCCAACTTTTCATGAACAACGAGGATAAATTTGAATACTATAAAAATTGTATGTTTTCTAATAAAAATTTATTAAAATTTTCACTAAAAAAAACTTTTCTAATATGTTTACAACATCCCATGAATAACGAAGATGATTTTCCCATTTGCCGCCCCTAACTCTTGGCACCCAAGGCGACCAACCCCTTCACCCCCCCCCCCAAGATACGCCACTGAAAAGAATAGAGTACTGTCCTTAAAAAAGACAACAGCTCATTATTGTAGGTAGGTATGTATGGGCTTTCGTTGATTTAAATTTTTTTTCCTTTTTAGAGCAAAGTTTTGCTAGAAAAGTTTAAGAAAAGTAATTCGCTTGAGCACCGTCTCCCATTATACCTAGGAGGTTGTGCCGGTAACACAATTGATGGATGAAAACAAAATTATGTTTATTTTTTGTTATTAATTGGACCACCCTAATGTGTACCTATAGAAATAATAGTCTGGGAGGTGACTATAAAATATCCTATCTCCTCGTGGCTATTGAAAAAAAGAATGCCAATTCATAGCCTTAGTTTTAGTATCTTTAAGGTTGAACTAGAATAGTCGGAAGCCAACTTAAGTGGTCGTACGAAACCGAGCGAAAACAAGAAATTTATATGACGTGCACATAATTGCGAAGTGGAACTTTTCGTTTAGTTTTCGTTAACTTTTGCCGTCGGAAGTGAGAGCGCTCAACGACCGCTCTTTCGTAAGTGGGCGAATGCAAAATCAAAATGGTGGAAGCAAACTAACAAGAACTTGGCGCTTGGTGCAAAGTTTTCAACTTTTTTTTTCTGTTTGATGAATGAATGAGAGAAGTCAAAACAATTTTCTTTTAATTAATTTATATCACATAGAATTTTAGTGGTTTTGCAAAATAAATAATTAAAAGCTATCACTCTGCGCTGTGAATAAGTATAATGAGAAAATAAACATTGAATAAACAATTATTTATTTTTTTTTCACTTCCAACCACTTAAGTGCATTATGGGCCACTTATGAAATTGACGTTTCGTGAAGCTACTTTTCGGTCGGTTTTGACATAAGCTTCCGACAGCTTCCGCCTATTCTAGTTCTACCTTTAAAACCACTGGTGGGACAGACAGACATGGTTGCTTTGGTTATAAAATGCACTTTTCCGGATTCATTTTTTGCTAGGTATACCTATCATCTTAGGAACTTCTATGGGGTACTTAATGAAAGCTTCGGATATCTTCTATACGATAAACATTGGATGATTCTTGAAACGATTCCAATCACTTTTAAAAAAAATATTTGCCCCACTGAGCCAAAAATGGATGACATATTGACAATTATTTTGTTCTACAAATTACATTTTGAAAAAGTTGTTATTTTTCAACCAGTCCAGTCAGGAAACCGAAATCCCTCCGCTTTTAATGGGCGGGGACTTTACTTTTATATTCCTTATTTATTTTTGACGTGCTAAGTTTGTAATTTAACTTTAGAGTCATTGTTGTAACTCTATCGCTTTGGGGCCATTTTTAAAAATGGCGCCCACCAGTATGTGGAAAATGGTAAAAAAAACTCGTAAATTATACTTGGAAATTTTGAATGATCATAATAAAGATTTATATCATAAAAGACAGGAGCAGGGCTACCTTTCTCGATTTTGAGAAAGAGCTAATAAAAAGAGCATTTAAACAAAAAAAGAGCCACCACTGCAAACGTCCCCCAAATACAAAAAATGCCAAAATATAATTTAAAATTTTGGAAAAATAACAAAAACTTGAAAAAAAAACAGTTATAAAAAAAAATTATACATTAACTTTGTTGTCCAATTTTGTAGCTCTTTGTTAACATTTAAATTCAAAGCTGAACGATTCGATTGCAATGTTTCCACTTAAAGCAAGGTTGTAAATTTATTTTTCACTAAAAAAAAATTTGAAAAAAATATCCCGGCACACACGCTACTATACGGGAGCGTCAAAATGTGTGCTGGAAAATGGTATAAGTTTTGAAAGAGTTACTCGTCCAAATCATTTTTAATATGAACATATCGAAATTCCTCTATAATAGTGATTATAAAATAAATTCTGTAAGCCTTTTCTTTTACTTTTAATTCAAAAAGTTTAAGTTAATTTATAACTTTTACTGGATAGCTTATTAAAGGTAGAATTCATAACCTAGATCAAAATATGATATGTCTTCATCAGACTTAATAATGAGTGGATCTTAAAATTTTAGCACAAACAATCTTTTATATTAGCCCAGTCAACGAAGACTCAAAGTCTGGGTTATTATTTTATGTGGTAGGGGTGACTCCCAGGTATAACATACTAAAAGTCCCCAGCGCAGGGCCGCGAGCTTTAGGCAGGAGGGGGGTTAAAAGTCCTCTTTTGTAATTTTTCGGGAATATTTTGAAAACGAAGTGTTTAAGCAGAAAAGTGTCCACTACAAAATGAAAGAAAATTAAATTTCCTACGAAAAAAGTTTTATTCATATTTTCGGAAGGAGCCAGTTTAAGAGAGATACGGGCAGTAAGAAACTCAAAAATTTGAAAAACAATGTTATTGTCTTACAAAATCAATGATTTTTGATCACTTTACTCAGAAATAACGGAAAAAGTAAGTATATGTACATTAGGGTGGTCGTTATAATATTTTTTTTTTAGTTTTAACATTTGGATGGGCCTAAATCAGCTCTAAATGAAGAAAAAAAAATTCTCTAATTTTTTCAGATTTTTATTTTCATCACCTATAGTCGCTGTAGGGGTACATTAAATTTCCCCTTTTTTTTAGAAATTCACGTAAAATCTGCCAAAAATTTATAGCATGTAGGTGAGAAGTAGACAAGAAAAAAATTCTAAAAGAGGGGGGTAATATCTCCCACTGCTTGGATGGGAGGGGCAATTTAATAAAATAATTGCATAAAATAAAAAAAAGTTAATTAAAAAACAACGGCAGCACTTGCAGTAATGTTTTGTACCTTTTTGGAAAGCCAGAAGTCAATTTTAATAGTTGATTATAAAATAAAATTCTTTGAATAAACAATTTCAGCAAAATTTGTTTTCAAACCTATAATTTAGAAACAAACAAAATAAATTTTCTTCAAAATTTTGAGTTTGAAACAATTTTTCGCCAAATCTGTTAATCAAAATAACTTAATTTAAAAACAAACCGTAAGAATGGACTTCTGGCTTTTCAAAAAGCTACAAAACGTTACTGTAAGTATTGCCGTTGTTTTTTAATTAATTTGTGTCTATTTTGTACAAATATTTTATTAAATTGCCCCTCCCGTCCAAGCAGGGGGAGATATTACCCCCCTACCACAGGATTTTTTTCTTGTCTAGTTCCCACCTACATACTCTGAATTTTGTTTGGCAGATTTTACGCGAATTTTCTAGAATGCAAAAAAAAAGGGGACATTTAATTCACCCCTACAGCGACTATAGGGGATGAAAATAAAAATCTGAAAAAATTAGCGAATTTTTTTTTCTTCATTTAGAGCCAATTTGGGCCCATCCGGGACGACCTTTTTTTTAACGACCACCCTAATGTACATATATTGATTCATGGACATTCCAGTGACGGCATGAGAGCAAGTTGGGGTGTGAAGAAGGTGGCTGTGTTTAGAATGCCCTTAGTTAATATTTTTTATACAGTGTTTATTTTCATATGGGAAACAGTGTTTCTTTAAAGGAAAAAAGTACACAGATTTTTTCCAAGTTGTTGGCCAATACTTTATGAGATAATTTTAGCTCAAGCGCTTAGTTTTCAAAATATTCTCGAAAAATTCCTTTAACCCCCCCCCCCTCCTGCCTAAGGCTCACGGCCCTGCGCTGGGGACTTTTAGTATGTTATACCTGGGGGTCACCCCTACCACATAAAATAATAACCCAGAGAGCATGATTTCTTGCATTTATTTTTCCTTCTTTGACTGGATTATATTTGAAATTAATACTTCTTAACGTGATTTCATCGCAGATTGTCTGACAGTATGTGTAAATTCACAAACGCATCGTTGCAACAATGATGCACAATCATTTCCGCCAAACATTCATAAATGCATCAAACTCGCATCACTTTTTGCGTAACATGTTCATTATTGCAAACTTGCATCAAGTGATGCGCAAACTTCAAACAAATTAGAATCAAGAAAATTCTTGATGCGTTGTTGCTGATGCATTTGTCTGATACAAATCAGCTGCGTTGCGCATAAGCATCGCAAAAAAGCAGTGATGCGGAAACATTTGACGTTTATGAATTTACACTATAGTAAAACAGTTTTTTATAGCAACAAAATCACAATGGGAAACGTTTTCTTTTTTTCAAACAAGCTTCAGCTTCGTTTCCTACATAAGGCGTGTTTTTTTATCATCGAGATCTGGATCTGGATCTTCTTTTAACACGTGTTACAAAAACAATTTTAGAAAATTTCCCATTATTTTGTTTTTGTATTACGTGTAAAACTTAATCCAGATCCAGATCCCGATGATAATATAAATATAAATAAATAAATTGGGTGGCGCAACAGCTCATGGAGAACCAGGGCCTAGTGACTTACAACTCACAACCATTCCTGTGTGCGTGTTTGTTGGCAGGAATGGAGGGGACCTACAGTTTTTTGCCGAGTCCGAACGGCTAAATGAGAAGCACTTTTTCATGACAAGTATACTCTTGGAGGACTTCTCAGTTCCTCGCAAGAGGCAGTACCTCGAATAAAACATTTCTGTAAGACACGCCTATAAATAACTTCCAAATTTTTAACGAGGATTCGTTTTCGTATTAATATTTTGAATTTGTTTGTGTTTCAAGAACAAACATCGATTTTTTAATGAAAATGAAAGCGTTCAGATTTCAAAGTATTTTTTTTTCCAAAGAGTTTTTTTATTAGAGGGAAATTCGAAAATTTTGAAAAAGGAAATTTAAGTAGATTGATATGTATATTAAGGCCTAGCTACATTCAATTCACTTTTGTACAAAAGTGAACAAATGTTTTGTCTTTTTCCAATATACTGTTCAATCCTATCTTTTATCTCAAGTTTTACAAAAGTAAAAGTTAGAGCGTTCCTAACCTTTACTTTTGCAGAAAAGTGAAACACAACTACACCTAAACAAATAGTAAACAAAACTAATTCATAGATGTCACTCACATCGATAATAGTAGCTAAACTAAGGTAGAACTATAATGGTCGGAAAGCCACTGAAGCTAATGTCAAAAAGCAACGAAAAGTAGCTTTCCGTAGCGTCAAAAGGGGAACATACCCATAATGTACTTATCATCTATTTCTTTTTGACGTTCCTATTTCACCAAATGTCAGTTTTACTTAAGTGAGGTGTGCTCGGGAGTGCAGAATATATTTGTATTTTCACTTTAGCACTTTCGTACAAAAGTAAAATGAAAGTAAGGCCTTTATTCTGAATAAGAGTTAAAAGAGCCACGAAAATCTCAAAAAGAGCCAATTTTGGATGATTATAGAAAAGTGGAGCCAAAGAGCCATACTTGAAAAAAAGAGCCAAAGTGGCTCTTTAGGGCCATGAAGGTAGCCCTGGACAGGAGTTGAGTAGGCGCAGCTTCGGGTTAAATTTCAGTGTTGCCACTTTTCGGGAACATACTTTTTTATCTAAATGCGTGGAACCTCCACTTTTTTGATCATTTTTAATATTTTGAACATGAAAAAGGTCGCGGAAACGCTTCATGCCAAATGCGAATTGGGAAATATTAATCGATACCTTACGAAAATAGATGTTAAGTAGATGCAACTTCGGTTACAATGCCAATGTTTGCACTTTTCTGGAGCATTATTTGTTTTTAATGTCAAAAGCTGGGACTTCACCTTATTTTTTGGTAATTTTTTAATATTTTTTTATGAAAATAGTTGCGGAAACGCCTCCAGATGATAAATATGTGTTGGAAAAATAGCGGTTGATGTAAGGTAGACGCATCTTCGGTTAATAGGTCAGTTCTGCCACTTTTCAGGAACATTCCTCTTTTGATGTCAAAGGGTGGGATTTCCACTTTTTTTAAAAATAATGCTAGGAACATTTCAACAAACTTCATGCTATATTTACGCATATTGCTTCTTTATGCTGTTGAGTTTTGGATTGTGTCTATCATGTTACTTACTCAAATTAAATATCTATATCACCTAAACTTTAATTTTGTGTTGAATTTGCGGTAAACCACAAACTTTCCCGGAATCCAGCAGTGTTCGCTGTTTGGCGCTCTGGGCACACAATGATAAAGGATATAATATGTGAAAATAACTTTTGCAAAGTATGCATTCAGTCGTGTCTCGTGTCTTTTAGAAAAAAAATCCTGGTAAATGAAAAGAAGGAGCCAAGAGAAACAAAAATAGCACGAAATTGTGTAGTTAATTTTCATTAATGTCCAATACAAGTTTTTCATTTTATACGAGTATATCCCTTTGGCCCATCTAAAATGTGGTCTGTAACTGATGTTGGTAAATGAATCCTTGCAAAAGCCACCATCACAATACATGTCTATGGTGTACATATACATACATATATGTATATTGTGTCCCATATGTTACTATATCTTACATTCAAAGCCATGGAAACCTATAAAAATCATATTGCACCCAGATGAGAGCACGCGATATGTGCCTCGACCTATAAGGTCTGGTCTGTCTCACTTCTTCTATTCTACCCAAGTGAAAGATTGTGACTGTGGCTACTGGCTATGCCATCTACCACTTTCATATACATATAACGTATTGAATAAGGAACCTATATACATAAATGAATCAGATGAAAAGAAGAAAATATGTATTATGTAGTTGAACAAGTATCAAAAAAGGAATATTTTTAATGGTAACGAATATTTCTGCACTACATAAAAAAATATCTGTAATAACAACCTACACCTAAACATAATAACATATGTATCTACGCACATGAGTTTTGTTTCTTGGCTTTTATCCTGCTGCCGCTTGCCGACTGTCCAGGACAAAACTGTTTCACTGTTTGCTGCTCCTGCAGGACTCGCACCATGTTCAGTTCATACTATGTACCTACTTACCGTACTGTACATATCTTGCAACATAGGATTTAACAATTGCAACGTGCCGCTATAAAGAACTACTAAACGTGACACAGTGTTGCACTTTCGCCCCCAATGGTCTTGCTTCTGATCCTTCAAAAGAAAAAGTTATGGCAAGCGAGAGAAGAAAGGAAACCATCCAATAACCCTTCCGAAGCACGCTATTTACAAAAGAATAAAAAAAAAGAAAACGTTGTTTTTTCCTTATCACCCGAAAAATATAATAAGATAAAATAAAAGAAAGTTTATTCTCTTTCGTCCTATAGTGTTCCGTCTTTATAAAGTTTTTCAATCTACGCGAAAACGAAATAAACAAAATTTCTGCCCGGAAATAAGGGACAAAGTAGGATTCTATCTTTACAAAAGACCGTAGAAAGGAAATAATTTTGAAGGGGTGATATAAATATTTAAATAATAAACGTTTTAATATATTCAATTAACTTGAAAATAATCAAATTATATATCAAATAAATTTATTTTTATTGACGTTCTTGCAGGAATAGTGTGAACTCCACTTTGAAGAATCTTGTGTAATTTATTTACCTCGTGCACCAGCCTAAGGCTTTCGCATCCTCTACACCATACATCAGGACCAGGATAGTAAGCGTCTTATACAGGGATACTTTAGTTGCTCAAGAGAGGGCTTTGCTTATCAATTGCTTTCTAAGCCCAAAGAAACAGCGATTGCAATGGCAAGAGTTTGATTGATCTCAGCAATGGTATCGTTCACTGAGTTTATAGTGGAGCCTATAGGTAGACAAGGTCTCTGGCCACCTTGAGATTATAGCTGTCTAGTCTATAGGGACGCTCTGTCTGAGAAGTTGGTGGTCTTGCCTTTAGTCCACTGTTACACCGATCTTTTTAGCTTCCTCACCAATGCTCCCGAAAGCACCACTGACATCACGCTTTGTTCCGCCAATAATGTCAATATCGTCGGCATAAGCGAGTAAGTGGACGAATTTTTGAAAGATTATGCCTCTAGTGTTGACGTGAGAGCCTTGAAACTCTTTCAAGAACGATATTGAAGAAGTCACATAACTGTACTCCGCCTTGTCTAAAACATTTTTTTGGCATGAAAGGTATCGGTGAGGTCTTTCCTGACCTTGATGGAGCCACCTGTATTCTCCATTGTCATCCCGCACCAGCGGATGATTTTGGGAGGGATTCCAAAACTTAGCATTGCTATACATATGTAGCTCGTCTTTATATATGCTGTCATACGCAGCCTTGAAATCAATGAAAAGGTATTGAATATCGATTTGAAACTCCTAGGTTTTTTGCAGGATTGGGCAAACAATACATCTGCATGTTTTCGCCCGACCGTATTATGTGGATGAGCTGGTGCATACTCCTAACTAAGCCGCAAACTGGCACTGTCACCAGTGCCGTAGAATTTATTGATTTAAAAAAAATAATACGGTAATCGATTTATTACAGCAATATCTCGATACACCATTTTCTATTTACTGTCATAAAAAAGGCATGATAAAAAAGAGGGGAAAATATTTTATTTTTTTATTTTCAAATTTTTGGACTGTCACCAGTGTAGTAAAAATGTATCGATTTCAAAAAATGTAACGGTAATCGATTTGTCACGAAAAAATCTCGATACGCAATTTTTTTTTTTATTTAACCGTAGTAAAAAGTTAATACCAGAAAATTATGAAATTTATCGATTTCAAAAAATGTAACGGCAATCGATTTGCCACGACAAAATCTCGATACACTATTTTTTAAATCTGTTTTGTATTTACAGTAATAAAAGAGTAATGATGCAAGAAAGTAGGAGGTGCCTCATCATCATCAAGTCCTGTAACCCCGGTTGGGGCATAGGGCGCCAACAAATCGTTTCCATCCTTCACGGTCTGCAGATAGATATTTTAACTGTGGCCACGTCTTTCTCTGGGAGTCTGCTTCTGCTAGAACTGTTGATTTCCATGTTGTTCTTGGTCTTCCAACCCGCCGTGCACCCTGAGGATTCCATTCAAATGACTGCTTTGCAATTTCATCGTTTGGTTTCCTCAGTGTGTGACCAATCCATTGCCATTTACGCTTTCTTATGTCAACGTCCCGCCGCTCTTGACTTGTCCTGCGCCACAATTCCTCGTTTGATATAATTTGTGGCCAGCGAATTTTTAGAATATGGCGTAGACAACGGTTCACAAAAGTCTGCAATTTCTTTGAGATGGTAGTCGTGACTTTCCAGGATTCGCAAGCATATAACAGCACGGATTTGACATTGGATTCGAAGAATTTCAACTTTGTGCGCAAGGATGTTTGACATGATTTCAAAATTTGGGAGAGAGAACCGAAGGCTGCGCGAGCTTTATTTATTCTACTTTGAACGTCCAGATCAGTACCACCATTTGCTGAAACAATACTTCCAAGGTAGTTAAATTGTTCAACCTCTTCAACTGGCGTCTCCTGTATTAAAATACGCTGATGTGTGAAGCGGCCTGTGAGCATTATTTTTGTCTTTTTGCTATTTATTTTAAGACCACTCGCCTCTCCTTTTACCTTCAGAGCTTGACACATCCCGTTCAGCCCGCTGATGTTATTTGCCAAGAGACATATATCATCGGCATAGTCTAAGTGGCTAAGCCTTTCAAACGGTCTCCATTGAATGCCCTGCCTCTCTGCTGTTCCAACGCTGGCCGTCAAAACATCGTCAATCGCCAGTAGAAAGAGAATTGGCGATAGAACATCTCCCTGTCTCACACCCTGCCGCACTTCGAAAGAGTCGGATAGCTGCCCATTGTGTAAAACAAAGCATCTTGCGTTGTTATAGGACTCTCTTATAATGGCAACAATTTTTGGGGGAATTCCTCTACTAAGAAGTGATCTCCATATACATTCACGGTTGACTCGGTCAAAGGCCTTCTCAAAATCCACGAACATGAGGTAAAGCGGTGATTGAAACTCCGCAGACTGCTCAAGAACGATACGCAGAGTGTTGATATGGTCGACACAAGACCGCCCACTCCGGAAACCAGCTTGATGCCTCTTGAGTGTAGACTCGATTCTAACCTTTATCCGCTCCAGAATGATAGTTGCCATTAATTTTGGAAAAACGGACAAAGCTGTAATACCTCGCCAATTGTTGCAATTCTTAAGATCACCTTTCTTTGGCAACTTAACAATTACACCATCCTTCCAGTCGCTGGGATAGATTTCATTTTCCCACACAGCTTGTATCAACGGGTGTAGAATACTAGCCGTTCTGACAGGGTCAGCTTTCAGGAACTCGGCCGGTATACCGTCAAGTCCAGCTGCTTTGTTGTTTTTGAGAAGATTTATCGAAGATTGAATTTCCAGTGCTGTAGGAGGTTTTATGTCAATACCCCTATATGATCTACGCATCTCGTTAAGCTGGGGCACTTCAGCACTCTGCTCGACAGAATCCTCATTGAGCAAGGCACAAAAGTGATCCTTCCACCTGCGCAGCTGATCCTCGATTGATACCAAAAGTGTACCATCCACATCCATTACAGGATGATTGGTGTTGCTTTTCTTCCCGACAACTTCCTTGGATATTTGGTACAATTCCCTCATATCTCCTCTTCTTGCAGCGTTTTCCGCATTTTCTGCGAGACCGTCTAACCTCACCCTCTTGTCACGTCTCACACAGCGATATACCATCTTATGTGCTAAGCGATACTCTCTTCGCAGTTCAGTCTTTCGTTGAGCATCCGCTTCGGCATTTATTTGGATCTTCAACGATTTGCGAAGCTCGATTTTATCCCAGGTGTCTTGGGATATCCAAGAGTCTCTAACTCTCGACTGCTTGGGTATACAGTTTCGGATCCAGCATCCATAAAAACACTTTTTATACCACCCCACTTCTCATCAATTGTTGAATGTTGTATTCCGTTTAATGACGAAGCTCTGTCGTTAAGGTTGGTGACATAGTTACGACATATGTTGGGATCACTAAAAGCATTTGTATTGAACTTCGAATTCCTTGCTGCACCCTGTGATTGACGTTGTACAGCTGCAGTTCGTAGCTTGAGACTCATGAGAACCAAATGGTGGTCGCTTCCCATGTCGGCATTTCTAATGCTTCGAACATCGCACATTGACTTCCTCCATCGCTGCTGAATCATGATGTGGTCAATTTGATTTTCAGTTTGACCATCCGGATGTACCCAGGTGATTTTGTTGCAAGTCTTATGTTTAAACACAGTCCCACCCAGTACAAGACGATTAGCGTTACAAAAATCGACCAGCAAATCGCCATTTTCATTTCGTGACCCCAAGCCATTTTTCCCCATGACGCGTTCCAGACCGTAGTTGTCTGATCCGACTTGGGCATTGAGATCTCCCATGACAATTATGATGTCGGCTCTTGGAACACCACTGTAAACTGAGTTAAGATGAGTGTAGAAAGCGGTTTTGTCTTCCTCGGTCGCTTCATTTGTGGGGGCGTAGCACTGAATTATTGTGACGTTGCGAATTTTTGAACGGAACCTTGCTGTCATTATTCTTGCAGAAATGGGCGCCCAGGATATAAGACTACGCCTCGCTTCTTCGTTCAACATAATTCCGACACCATGCAGCCTTTGGCCACCCTCTCTTTCATCCTCCCCGGAATACAGCATTCTCGTTTGCCCAGAGTCAGCTCTGTATTCGGCTCTTCCTCTCCACCTAGTTTCGCTGATGCCCAGGATACTGATCTTAAGGTGAAGCATTTCACGCTCAACCTGCTCGTATCTACCTTCGCCGTACAGGGATCGAACGTTCCATGCTCCGATTTTCGTACGTATGCGGTAGCCAAAAGTATCATTTGCTCTTCTTAAAAGACTTCTTCTATTTGTTAACGATTCATTTATTGTTATGGCGTCTTGATTGACGCTGGTACACGAAAGATGCCGCACCCCCAAATCCGATGTGCGGTTTACAGCAGCCGAAGCTGCAGAAGGATTCTCCATAAAATGGTTACCTCTTGGGGACTCATTTCCATTTGTTGTCATATTTCATGTATTAGCATACATGGTGCCTACAAGAAAAAATAATTTTTATTTTAGACTGTTACCAGTGCCGTACTTAGTAATGCATCGATGTAAAAAAATGTAGCGGAAATATCTTTGCCACACTCCATAAAATCTCGATGCACCATTTTTTATTTTTCTTATCTACCTGTTGTGGTGAAAAAGTCGGTAAATAAAAATAAATAGAAATGGCGTATTGACATTCAGTCATCACAAATCGATTGCTGTATCATTTTTGAAAATCGTTACATTTTTACGGCACTGGTGACAATCCAAAAATGTTAAAAGTTTTTTTTCGGCACTTCCTACTTTTCCCATCATAACTTCTTTATAAAGCCTAGTTTATGCTTCAAAGCGAAGTGAAATCAAATTTGAAATGAAATATCTATAATTTATGAACAAAGAGGTTTTCAAAAAAATTGTTTTCGTCATAAAATTTGGTTGCAAAAAGCCCATTGAGTTGCATTTGTTTCGAGCCAAATTTGTTCCTCCTTGTCGCCAAAATAATTGTATTTAGTTTTTGACAGTTTTTCACGCCTAGGAAAAAAAGTGTTTTTTCTATGAAAACTACACTTCACTTGGATGTATAAACCTGGCTTTACGGTAAATAAAAAAATAAAAATTACATATAATATACATATCGAGACTTTGTCGTGAAAAATCGATTTCCGTTTCATTTTTCAAAATCGATCCGTTTTTACGGCAATCCTGGTGACAGTCCAAAAATGTTCAAAGTTTCATTTCGGCAGTTTCTGCTTTTTCTTCATAACTCTTTTACTACCGTAATTAAAAAAAATATATAAATGGAGTATCGAATTTTTGTTGTGACAAATCGCCATAACATTTTTTAAATCGATAAAAGTTTTCGGCACCGGTGACAGTCCAAAAATTTTCAAAGTCCTTTTTCGGCTTTTCTACTTTTTTTCCTAATTTTTTTTTACTACGGTACATAGAAATAAAATGCACAACTGGCTCTTATGTTCAAGTTGTTTGGAAATTAAGAACTTTTTAAATATATGTACTTGCATATTATAGAAAAAAAAATATAAAATAAAATATTAAAAAAAAAAACATTTAAATTGTTATTTTAATTGTATAAAACACTGTTTGAAATCGCTTAGAGCTCTAAAACAAGTATGCCATTTGATTACTTAAGGAAATATAAATATGTATTGTATATATGTAAAACAAAAATGTTAAATCGTTGGGGCGGTTTTCTTAAAAGTTAATTTGGTGCAAGAAAATAACTCCACGGGCATCTGGTCCACATGAGAATTTATTCCACTCCTAGTGAGAGCCTGCTCCACTTTTCAAAGTGGAATTTATTCTTACCGAAAGAAGGAATTTATTGCACTTTTTAGTGAGAAAGATCTCCACTTGGTGACTGGAGTTTTTGCCCACTTGGTGTGAGAATCTATTGCACTTCTTGTTCTTTGATTCTTTTCTAGTAGGTATGTATATTTGCTTAAAACATATACTTTCTAATGTTATTTAAACATGACGATGCTCTTTGCCTCGAAATGATTGTGAAGGTAATTAATTGTTTAAGGTATCAAAATTTTACAGTTACAATATTATTGTTGGATATATGTATAGAATAAATTCATGGTTTCTCTAAATCCAGAGTCTTTAAATGCAAAAGAAACTTTGCATACACCCAACCTCGTCTGGGCTGGGTGCAAATCCTGTAGTGAGCCAAAGCAGGGGGGTTGCATACTATACATACTTCACTGTTTATTTTCGATTTTTTAAACTTCACAAACCTAATATATCCTCTATTTTATTTGGTTTGTGAAATTTAAAAATTCGCCAATAAACAGTGAGGTATGTATGCATCAACCCCTGCTTTGGCTCACTATGTAGGATTTGAGGTGGTTGCGAGGTTGGGTGCATGCAAGGTTTCTTTTGCATTTAAAAAAAATTTGGAGTTTATCCTATACTTTCCTATATTTATGAATTAATAGTCTCCCAAAATCAAAATTTTAGGTGCGAAAAAATTCCACAAAATTTCGGGTGTAGTAAGTTCCCACACGTGGTGAGAATAAATTTCACTTTGAAAAGTGTAACAGATCAATGCTTAGGGGGGCACTAAGCGATCATAAATATAGTGCTTTGAATTTAAAATATTGTAAAATGCAGTGGGTACCTTTACTGTTATAAAATACATTTGTATTATTGTGTTTTATAAAATTAGGTATACACTGAATTGAATAATTTATGTCAAAAAATTCGATTTTCAAACAAAATCAATAAATACAAAAATAAACACAAGCTATTGAACTTATGTAAACAAGTCTTCTCCAAATCTGTGGTAGGATTTTCTTAAAGAGACGGATTTTTTTTTTAATTTTCAATCGGTACCTTCTCTTTATTGACTTGTTTTTGGTGCTTTTCATTTATTTGCAGAATTTCTGTTTCTATAAGTACCACACCTGTTTTTTTGAATGGCTTTGAATAATTGCATTTCAGCTTAATAATTTGTTTCCCTGTTCCGCAATATAAAGTTGAAAAATTGCGCAAGTAACATTTTTCACTTTCCAAATCTTGCAGAGTATTTTAAATTCCAATTATCATAAAAAATAGTTCTTGATTACTTTAAATATATTCATTTGAATTGAATTAAACTAGTTTTAAAACATAAAATTATTATTTTTTGATTTAATGAAAATGTAGTGTTTTTTTTAAATATTTAACGAATGTGCGTAGCGACTTTCTGGACAAAATAAGTGTGGCAAAAACGTTAAGTTGTAGTAGGGGGCAACATTGTAACAGATAATGAACTGTAACGCTATATAGTAGGGGAGCCCACTAAGGGATTTTGGGATTTACTCGAACGCGTCAGATTAGTATAAAAGGGGGTACCTTGCACTCTGCTGAGTACCTCCACCATATATCAGTCCTCTATGTAGGGCCGGGCGCCTAGGGCAGGTTGTCAGATTAGTAAAAAAAAATCGATAGATCGAAATACTCGAGCGCGTCAGATTAAGATAGGGTAGGTTAGTAACATGCTGAAAAGTGTGTATTTCAATAATCTGACGATTTGAGTGTGACCTAAGGTAGTGGGAGGGTTACAAACTTGCAAAACAAAATTTTCACCTGGACATTCTCGAGCGCGGTTGAATTTTTTTTATTGTGAAGCAAATAATTCTGGGATAACGGGAAAAAGTATAATCTGCCGTTTTTCTCGTGCCGTTTAGGAGGTAGAGGTGGTTTTCGAAAAAAAACGACTTAAATGGAAAAATAAATATTAAAAATCAACGACAATACTTAAAATGCAAAACAATAACGGTTTTAAAAGTCAGAAATCTGTTCTTTAATCCTACATTTAATTTGAATTATTTGTGTTAATAATTTTCAAAATATTTGCATTTAAACTCAAAATTTTTATAAAAAAACGCAAAAAGAAATGTTTGGATCAATTTTTCTTAAAACTGCGGAATAAAAAATTAATTTTTCTTTTTGTGGTCAATGCTCAGATTAATTTTGAATTGAACACAAAAAACCGGAACCTTTTATGTCTTCTAGTTTTTAAGAAAATTGAAAATTACTGATACTACTTTTTCATGAGATAATTATATTATATCATTATGTAGCTGTTCTCATTAGTAGCAATTGAAATCGGAAACAGAGAATACATTCATTCTTTAAATGCAAACGAAATTTTACAAACACCGAACCTCGCAAATACCCCAACTCCTATAGTGAGCCCAAGCAGGGCGGTTGCATACATATCTAACTTTTAAAACGCAGCCGTAATGCTGGCAATGCAAGCAAATTACAAATATCTCAAAAAAGTAGTATCAGTAACTTGCAATTTTCTCAAAAACTAAAAGACATAAAAGCTTTCGGTTTTTTGTGTTCGATTCAAAATTAATATTAACCACAAAAAGAAAATTAAGTTTTCGTTTCACAATTTTCAGAAAAATTGATCTCAACATTTTTTGTTGCGTTTTTTATCAAAATTTTGAATTTGAATGCAAATATTTTGAAAACTATTGACAAAAATAATTTAATTTAAATGTAGAATTAAAGAACAGATTTTTGGCTTTTAAAACCGTTACTGTTCTGTATTTTAAGTATTGTAGTTGATTTTTTTATTTAGTTTTCCATTTAAGTCGTTTTTTCGAAAATCGCCTCTACCTCTTAAGTGGGGCGAGATAGACCCCCCTCTCATAGTTCAAAATGCTTGTACATATTTGATCCTTCTACAAAAATCCGTTTTCAATTTTTGGCGCGCAAGTTATTATACTCTCCTCAGTGATTGAAAAAATCCTGAATAAAAATGTTTCTTCTTTTCAAATCGTCAGATTAAGAAAACCCCTCCAGATAATCGTCAGATTAAGGTTCAGCACATGTAGGACATCGAGTTGAGCCATATATATCAAAATCTGACGCGCTCGAGTATTTCAAAATAGCGATTTTTTTTTTCCATTTTCAAGAAGCTGCCGCAAGCTTGCGTCACATCCGAATCATCAGTCTTTTGAATGTGAGCATCCTTGGGGGTCACTTAACATCCCCTATTAAAATCTGACGCGCTCGAGTAAATCCATTTGTTTTCCAATTTCTACACTCCCATACAGCCACCCCCACCACTCAAACCGGCAGATTAACATATCACCGTTATTAGAAAGACCCAGGCCATGTACACTATCAATATCTGACGCGCTCGAATATGCCCACGTGACTTTTTTTTTTTTTACATTTTTGAACACCTGTAGATGCTCCCCCCACCGATGAAACGGTATACTTTACTAACATTTTTTTTCTCTCTATCATCAAACCTTCAAAATCCATTAGGTCCCAACGACGCTCGAGTAAATCCACATTTAGCATCATGGGCTCCCCTACTAATAATGATGGAAGACATTCTCAAGTGGAGCAGATGCCCGTGGAATTATTTCCCTGCACAACTAAAATTTCGAAATAATTTATCAACTCATTTTTAAAAATATTGAAATATCACAAAAATAAAAATTAACTATTTTTTTTTTATCCAAAATTTACCTTCTTAACTCAAAAATCACTATAATATAGATATTATCTACAATAATACACAGATATTTTTATCAAAATCGATTGACAATTTTTGAGATAAATAAGTTTTTCCTCAACGGTTGTATGAAGAGTACCGTTATTTTTGAAGCTAAAAAAATTAAATTTACCCAAAATACCTTAACTCCAAAATTTGAAGAAAATCGCTTCAGTGGCCTTAGGCTGTAGGTCATGGTACAGACAGACAGATAGAATTGTGCCACAAATTTTGTTTGGTGTCTCTAACATCATGTCATATTCGATTGTTATCTCGAAATTTTTTTAGCACGAATCCAAAACTTTCCTTTTATAGGCTATTGAATAGAGCGGCAAATGAGGGGTACCTATAAAGAATCAAATAGGAAGGGTTTTTATTATTTCACATTTGTTAAAATACACAGGCTTACAAGGCTTTCGACACGACTAAGTAAGAGTTGATCTAAGGGTAATATTTCGTGCTGAAGTCAAGTCCGTTATCCGTTTTTCGCTATCAGCTCTGGTTTTCGAGATATTACCGTTAGAATATGAAAAAAAACCATTTTCGCCATTTTTGTGGTTATGTAACTATGCGAATTGATTTTTATTTTCTTAATTGTACAGATTTTTGAAAGAACTAATCTTAATCTTAAAAATTCAGCTTTAATCGTCCCAAAATCTCTTTTACTTTTTGAGAAATCCTCAGTTGCATTTTTCAATATATTGTTATGACCAAGGAGAGTGACTTCACCAAGATTTAGAAAGAATAGAAAAAAGCTACAAAGGTTTTTGGGATGATGGTATGTAAAGTGACTATTGTTGGTCTCTTGCACGTGAAACGGACCAACATTTATAAACCGTGCAGTTCCATTACACTTTGTTTTAATTTGTAAGAGTTATTTCAAATAAAAAAAAAAAAAATGGTCAAAAATGAGTGATTTTTTTTTATTTATTTCTAAAAGTTGAGCTGATACTTTCCTTGGGACATATTTTACCTGCTCCTGTCGAAAACGACGTAAGCCAAAGATAATACATCTTTGAAATTATATGTAGTCAGATGAGGACTAATAACTAATTACTCAAAAAGTAAAAGAGATATTGGAACGATTAAAGCTGAATTTTGAAGATTAAGATTAGTACTATCAGAAATACATACATACCTTTAAAAAAAAATTAATTTGCATTTATGTAGTTACATAAACCCAAAAATGGCGAAAAAAGGTTTTTTTGCACTTTCTAATGGTAAGATCTCGAAAACCAGAGCTGAAAGCAAAAACCCTTAGAACGACTCGTGCTTTCACGTGTCGAAAAGTTAACCGATATTTGTAAGCCTGTGATATCGGAACTCAAGATTTTGATAAAATATGACATTACGATTATTGAGAATATTGAAAAGACAGGTAAACCCACAACTTATTTTTTCGACCGTTTTGAAATGCCTCCAGAGATACAAACTGAATGGCTGGACCGAATCATATAAGACTTGATACTAAGTCCAAGGATTGTTAAATTTGACATGTAGCGCCAATAAATTGGGTTTCGAGCAAAAACTGCAAAAATGATAAGAAACGGTAAAGTTTGAATGGCTATATCTCCGGCAATTTAAAATAAAAACTACTTTTTGAATATATCAGATTAAAGATTGCAGCCTCTTTTTTACTTTTTTAAAGAATTCCTTGAGCCTATCGTCGCTCATAAAAAAAAAGAAATAATACGCAGTTTGGAAAAAATTTAAAAAAAAATCTTTGTGTTGTTTTTTGTCCATTCATTTCGATAGAAAATATAATTTTGAACAAAAAGTTTTGAGTGTTAAACTGTCTAATCCAGCTTAGGTTCCGAGTTATACCAATAATATTGAAAAGTGGTCATTCTATCAGAAACGCATCGGTGAATTTAGTGGCATTTTCAGTTTTAAGCATACTTATGGGTCAAACAATTTCAATAATAAAACCTTTGCACGTGATTGTTCCTTTTTAAAAGGACTTTTCAATAGCCTATACAGTAGGTACCTACAAATATCGCAAGTAACAAATAAAATACGGCTTATCGAGATTTTGTTGTGTTAAATCGATTGCCGTATCATTTTTTAAAATCAACCATTAATACGTCGCTGGTGACAGTCCAAAATAACATTTTAGGCATTGATATGTATTAATTTTTGACATCGACAGTGTTTTTTTTTATTTTATAATTTTATAAATTTACCATATTCTGGCTTAAAACAAACGTTGAAGTCATTGTTTTGGACATTTAAAATCAGGCAATGTTTATGGGATTCAGCATTCTTAAAATTGTATTAGTTAATAAATTTCGATTAAGAATTGGTATAAGCAAAGTAACCACAATGAGACAGCTGAAAAAAAAAAACTACTTCCTAAGAAATTACAGGAAATTTCGTACTTTATTATTATCAATTTACATATCTAAGCTCTTTTGCTCTCATAAATAAATGTTTCATTATCAAAATGGATATCTTTGTATACCTGCCAGATAGAAGTTGATTTTCAAAATTTTGTAAACTCTTTTCGAGGGAAATGCTTTTTTTCTGAGAAATTAATAAACATTTCTACCGGGTTCTTACCAAATTTTTGTTGTTCTTGTGGGTTTTTGTTGAGGTACTCTTAGCAGAAGCCAACCTTGCGTGTCCTTCTACGTTTGGCCAGGAAAGTAGAAAGGTACATTCATAACAATGAATTACACAATTAAAGATTTAGACTTCCTGGAAATATAAATTTTAGTGAACAAAATATTCATATAGCAAGCAACATGAAAATTATATGTATTTTGTTTCTAATCAAGAAGTGTTTTCATCTATCGGATCTTTCAGGTTCTGGTTTTTTAATCAAGGAGAAATAGCTAGTTAGCTAAAATTTTAGTAGAAATTATTTTCCTTATATTGGATGCATACAATTATTTGAATCTACAATTAAGATCAAGTTTATCGATTTTCTCTATTTTCAATAATAATCTACAATAATAATAAATATAATTCTCATTAAATGTTAATTAAATACGTTTAATACCCATATTGGACAACTTGAGGTACAAAACCCCTTTACTAAACCTTTCCCTGTTTAAATACGGAATTCTCTGTACTTGAGTTGATTTTTGTTGTGTTCTACGTTCTGGTTTGTTTTGCAGCTTTGGACAATATGTATAGGATGAGTTATTTTGTTTGATACCGCAAATGCTATTCAAGAGAAATGGAACGGGATAATGCACAGTATGTTGCCTTTGGCAGTAACCGCACGTAGGTATAAGATTTAAGTAAGTTATAAATTTACTGTTAAATGCATACGTGTAGTTAGTATTTAAGCGCTGTGGTGAACTTTACTCTTACTAAATGTTTTTTTCTTTTGTTTTTTGAAAGGCGGACATAATAAAACTTGCTATAATACTTAATTACAAGAGAGACAGTTTTTGTATGGATCAACATTTAAGAGCTAACAAAAAAAAAGTAACAAGCCTGAGTGCAGTTTGCAAAAATAGGAATGGACTTCACATGTGCATTATATGCAAGCGCATGAAGGTGTCTATAGGTAAAGCTAGGAGATGAAGATAAGCCCGATTTATTTGCTGAATACTTACCTTGAGGACACTTTTGAGCTGCTTGAAAGTTAGAAGTTCACTAGCCAGTTTATATTTCTGAGATCTTAGAGGGCTCAGAAGACTCAGAAAAATCATAGATTTTAATATACAGGGTGTCCTGTAAATAATGGATAACCTTGCAACTGGTTGTAGCAGGCCATATGACCTTTCCAGAAAAAAATATAAAAAAAATATTTTCCCAGTGGTTACTATGTTATGATGTTTTTTCCAAAAGTTGTTAATAAGTACTACTTTCCTCAAATACGTGAACGCTACGACCATGGATGAACAATTTTTACTATTTTTATATTTTTGTAATATTCTAGAATAACTGTTGTAATAGATAGATGGTTAAATTTAATGGTATAGTTATTGCATTTTTTTTTATTATAATTTTTTAAAATATTTTTTTCAGTACAAAAATGTAATTTCAAAAAAGTTTGACCACCTCTAATAAATTAAAATTGTATGAGAACATGAATGGCTGATTGCTTAAAAAAGTTGTCTATTTAATGCATTTTCCAAAATGGTATAACACATGCTTGTGCATTAACGAAATAACCAAGAAAATTTGTCAATCATTTAATAAAACAGCTTTTAACATTTTCGCAAAATGTCTATAAAAATGTTTCAATAAGCTCCCAATTTGGGTTGGACAAAGATTTTCTCTTTTGATGTGTAAGGGGGTGCAGTGCAAGTATAAAACTCGATTTTAGGTGTTGAAAGCCCCACCATTTGGCCACCATATTGAAAAACGAGTTCTAAAAAGTTTTCCATGGCAACTTAAATTTTATTAGTCTTAGAAAAAAAACTTTGGTACTTTGTAGCAAATTCAATTCTCTGCAATTTATGTTAACACATTTTTTACCCTAAAATTATAAATAAAAAAGTTATAATCAAAAACATATGAATTTTTTCAATGTTTAAATTTTGATTATAACTTTTTTATTTATAATTTTAGGGTAAAAAGTGTGTTAACATAAATTGCAGAGAATTGAATTTGCTACAAATTTGTACCAAAGTTTTTTTTCTAAGACTAATTAAATTTAAGTTGCCATGGAAAACTTTTTAGAACTCGTTTTTCAATATGGTGGCCAAATGGTGGGGCTTTCAACACCTAAAATCGAGTTTTATACTTGCACTGCACCCCCTTACACATCAAAAGAGAAAATCTTTGTCCAACCCAAATTGGGAGCTTATTGAAACATTTTTATAGACATTTTGCGAAAATGTTAAAAGCTGTTTTATTAAATGATTGACAAATTTTCTTGGTTATTTCGTTAATGCACAAGCATGTGTTATACCATTTTGGAAAATGCATTAAATAGACAACTTTTTTAAGCAATCAGCCATTCATGTTCTCATACAATTTTAATTTATTAGAGGTGGTCAAACTTTTTTGAAATTACATTTTTGTACTGAAAAAAATATTTTAAAAAATTATAATAAAAAAAAATGCAATAACTATACCATTAAATTTAACCATCTATCTATTACAACAGTTATTCTAGAATATTACAAAAATATAAAAATAGTAAAAATTGTTCATCCATGGTCGTAGCGTTCACGTATTTGAGGAAAGTAGTACTTATTAACAACTTTTGGAAAAAACATCATAACATAGTAACCACTGGGAAAATATTTTTTTTATATTTTTTTCTGGATAGGTCATGAGGCCTGCTATAACCAGTTGCAAGGTTATCTATTATTTACAGGACACCCTGTATACCTAGATAACCAACTTCGCCTTCAAAAGTGAAGCTCGGCCACCATTTTATTGGAGGCATTTACAACAACAATTCTATTGTGTTTTGTGTGTTGTTTACTTTTTGCAGAGGAGATTTTTTCTAAAACAAAGTATTTGTATTTGTTTAATTGGTTTTTTTATTTATGAAACGTGATTTTAAGGTGTGAAAGATTGCAAAAATATTAAAATACCTAGTTCTGGTAGTGTCTGTGCGTGTAAAAACAGTAACAAGAAAAAATGGTATTTTTGCCATATTTATTTGAGAAATGATAATAAATTATATCTGCAACTAAAGCCAACAATTTAAGATTTCTTTTAATACCAAAAAATGTACACGTCATTACAGAATTTTAAAAGATATCAGTGTATAAAAGCAAGACTAGGAGAAAATTTCTCGCAAGAAGTTAAATGTAAATATCTTAATATTAAACATATTAAACGTGCTATATAATTTTGTTGGATTTGAGGATTCAGTTGAGCAGAGTGCTGAAGTGCCCCAACTAAACGAGATGCGCAGGTCCTATAGGGGTATTGACATCGAACCCCCGTCAGAATCGGAAATTCGTACATCAATAAATCTCCTCAAAAACAACAAGGCAGCTGGACTGGACGGAATACCAGCTGAATTCCTGAAAGCCGATCCCGTAGCAGCGGCTAGTATTTTACATCCGCTGATACAAAGCATTTGGGAAAACGAAAGCTATCCCAGGGACTGGAAGGATGGTATGATTGTTAAGTTGCCAAAGAAAGGTGACTTAAAGAATTGCAACAATTGGCGTGGTATCACCGTTTTCCCAAAACTAATGGCAACAATCATACTGGAGCGAATAAAGGATAGAATCGAGTCTACACTCAAGAGGCATCAAGCTGGCTTCCGCAGTGGTCGATCGTGTGTCGACCATATCAACACCCTGCGTATCGTCCTCGAGCAGTCGATGGAATATCAATCACCGCTTTACCTCATGTTCGTGGATTTTGAAAAGGCCTTTGATCGAGTTAACCGAGAATGTATATGGAGATCGTTGCTTGGTAGAGGAATTCCACCAAAAATTGTTGCCATTATTAAAGAGTCCTACAACAACGCGAGGTGTTTTGTTTTGCACAATGGGCAGCTATCCGACTCCTTCGTAGTGCAACAGGGTGTGAGACAAGGGGATGTTCTATCGCCAATTCTCTTCCTGCTGGCGATGGACGACGTATTGACGGCCAGTGTTGGTACAGCTGAGCGACAGGGCATTCAATGGAGACCGTTCGAAAGGCTCAGTCATTTAGACTATGCCGATGACATATGTCTACTGGCAAATAACATCAGTGGGCTGAACGGGATGTGCCAAACACTGCAAGTGAAGGGAGAGTCGAGTGGTCTAAGAATTAACAGCAAAAAGACAAAAATAATGCTCACAGGCCGCTCCACACAGCAGCGTATTATTTTACAGGAGACGCCAGTTGAAGTAGTGGAACAATTTAACTACCTTGGCAGTATTGTTTCTGCAAACGGTGGTACGGATCTGGACGTTAAAAGTAGAATAAATAAAGCTCGTGCTGCCTTCGGTACTCTGTCCCCAATTTGGAAATCCAGTCAAATCTCCTTACGCACTAAGTTGAGATTCTTCGAATCCAATGTCAAATCCGTGCTGTTATATGCTTGTGAAACCTGGAAAGTCACGTCTACCATTTCGAAGAAATTGCAGGCTTTTGTGAATCGCTGTCTTCGCCACATCCTAAAGATTCGCTGGCCACAAATAATATCAAATGAGGAATTGTGGCGCAGGACAAGTCAAGAGCGGCTGGACGTCGACATAAGAAAGCGTAAATGGCGTTGGATTGGTCACACACTGAGGAAACCAAACGATGAAATTGCAAAGCAGTCCTTTGAATGGAATCCTCAGGGTGCACGGCGGGTTGGAAGACCAAGAACAACATGGAAATCAACTGTCTTAGCGGAAGCAGAATCCCAGAGAAAGACGTGGCCACAGCTTAAGTACCTTGCAGCAGACCGTGAAGGATGGAGACGTTTTGTTGACGCCCTATGCCCCAGCCGGGGTTACAGGACACGATGATGATGATGATATAATTTTGTTACCGTTTAAGAGATAGCAAAAATATCTTTCATTTGATACAAAAATCATTTTATTACATCTTCTTAATTCCAAGATATGAACATTTATATAGAGAAACCACTAAAGGCATTTAATTCGATTGTTTACATTTTTTGCCTCCAACAAAATGGTCGCAAAGCCTCACTTTTTCTCTGTACAAAAGATCCTATGTTGGCCATCTAGGTATATATTAAAATCTATGCTTGAAAACTTTCCGAAATTATTTACCGTTAAGGAGTTTTACCCGAAAAACCGATATTTTCGTCAATTTGCCACCTTTAAAACAGCTCTATTTCCTAAACCATCTGTCTTTCGAAAAAATTTGTGCTAATATTTTTTGTAGAAAATTGCCTGATCTACAAAATTTACTTATGTATACTACTTTTCAATAGCATTTACCGTTTGAAAGTTATAGGTGAAAAACCATATTTTTTGACACTTGACCTTCAATAACTCTTTATGCTCGTGTGGGATTGACAAGGACGTCAAAAGGAAGGTCTATATCAGTTTTCAGCCTTATCTGAGTTTTGGCTAGTTCAAATGTCTATTTTGACTCGACTAATATTTTAAATGCATTTATAACTTGGTAAAGTCCCAGGAAAGGGGGCAGGGCTATGATTTCTATGAACCCCTGTATCCATCAATGATTTCGGTATCCGGAACGAACTTTATATAAAAACAGGTATCAGTTGAATGATTGTGGAGGTAAAGGTCGTTACTTTGTGATTGTGAAATGCACAGAACTGCTATAGGCGAAGAATGTTTAAGACACCGACTGACGGTCTTTCTTCCGTTAGCCAAACAGCTGACGATTGTTTTCATTATTTATAAAACATCAATATTCAGCTCCGTAAATTTCATAAGGTATAAAATGACTTTTTTTTATTACCAGTTCATGCACTGACTGACGTATAATCCCCCGCCTCCCATGCAGCTGACGATTGTTTTTTGATTCAGTATTATTTGAACAAACTGTCCCACAAATTTTGGAGCGGTATGAAATGACTTGAAAACAAAATTTTTTTTACAACTTCAAAACCCCATCACTCCTAGACCCACCGCGGGTGCGGCGACCGACTTGCATTTTTTTGATTGTTCGATTATAATCTTCCACATACAATCGGAATCATTCGGGGTAAAATGACTACTAAAAATTAACGCTGCCTCCCGTACTATAATAAATATATGGAATTAGCATAAAATGCTATAGTGTAAGCTATATTTGCTTTGAAAAACAGCCATTTTCGCCATTTTCTCGTTTTCTTAGAGGCTTTTACCAAAAACTAGAGCACGAAATTAAACTTTTTTCTAGTGATATCCTAGAGAATAATTTAATCTGTCAATAGACACCTTAATCGTTTTGATTGGACAAGTAAAAAATTACCAATCCAGTCCGGAATACCCTTAAGAATAAATAGCAAAAATACAAAAATAATGCTTAAGGCTAATCTACACATCAGCGTATTTTTCTACTGGAGATGCCACCCCGGTCGAAGAAGTCGGTATTTGCAGATAAATGTACTCTAAGCATTCCAGTACATTTTCGAATTGTTTCCTTACGCGGTTTTTTTCACACCAAATAATTAAAGAAAAATAAAATCAATTATTGACCTGAAACCCACTAGCAATCATTTTTATTACAAAAATACAAAATTTTGAATTTTAAATTTAGGAAACAGCTTAGCCATCTTTAAAGAGATAAAATTCTTTTTTTATTTGTTCAGAATATAGTATGATTGATTTCAATCCTGAATATTTAACTGGTTATGAAGCAAACACCCTTTAAGGTTTTTGTAACTAACTACTCCATGAAAGAATGAAATGATTTAAACTCCAATGCTTGGAATGTCAGCTTACTTACTATTTTATTGTTCAATGACATATAGCTGTAACGCTATTAAAAATAATATTTACTCCACCAAAGACAGTTTGATTCCAGCCTTTTCGTTCTTCTAATACAAATTATACATACTATCTATAAGCTCAGAGTTGAAATTTCAAGTGTGACAAAATAGCCGAAACACAACATTTCTCGTACTTAACCATTCAAACCTAAAACTGTAAGCTGTAGGCCACTTAACTCTGTTGCCATAATATTTACTCTTCCTCCCTCACTCATGAGAAATAGATCAATATTGTTTTTATTTTTGCTGTAGTAAAATTGTTATATTTATTGTCAAATTTTATTGCATTTCAATCGAAAATTTATAAAAAAAAGAGACACAACATCACCATAAATACCAATATACGTATGACGAGGGGATTTTCTTTTGAGTTCTCACAAATTTTGTATTTATGTGTGTTCTAATAACGAATGATCCAAATGGTTGAAGGAGCCTTTTTATGTTTTGCTTAAATGTCGTTTACGTTTCATATACAGCCATAACGACAATACTCTCCATGATGGATATAAGCCCCAAACTTTATATATGGGTGCATCTTCTCCCATTGGGTTAAATCCATCTGACGAGGGTGAAATACCCATGATGGCGGTTGGTTTATACACTTTGACGTGTTTCGCTTGTTTAGAAATTAATACACAAACCCTATTTGTATATTGGTGCGTTGTTTTAAGAGCTCTAATAACTTTTACTCGTGACATTTCAGTTGTTTTAAACATGCACCATGGCATCGTGCACTTATGCAGTTTCCTATTTTGTACTGTGTGGCTGTGGTTGTGAATATTATTGGAACACTATACTTCTACCACTTCAATAATTGCAGTCCTTCAGCAGTGAAATTTAAGAACTTCAAAGAGCTGCTCTTAGGAAAAACTTTAGTTTTTGCAGTTGCATGTCTAGTAGAGTTTTATATCCTTTATTTTCTACCATCTGGACCACCCTAGCATACATATACCCTACGTACACAAGAGGGCTTGGTAGGTGCAATGTGCATGCATATAGGAGTAGTTATATTCAAACTTTGTTAGTGCTGTCTCGCTTTGTGCACATCTTTCGTCGGAAAGCTCTAAAATAAAGGAGATATTAAAACTTTAGAATTTAAATAATTTTAAGTGGGTAAGTATGTGATGGTGGCGCCCCCTAAAAATGCAATAGACTGAGACTTTTCCGGACTCTCTATAAGGACTATAGATGGTGATGATGATTGCTTAGTTAAGAGGGTTGCAAGAATGCATAATTCACTTCAACTTGTTCTTATTGCAACCTTTGGAGATGGTTATGAAAGAACTTTTCTCTCTTTTTTTTATTTTAACATTTTTTTTAGACATGGTAACAACCCGGACCACAGAAAGTAAACTATTTGCCACTCTACAACATAATTCTATTGAAATTGCTATAATTATTTTGAATAAGTACTCATAAAGGTAACTGCATGTACATTGTACATATATACTCTTTGGGAAGGGAGTTTATAAGATAACCTTGGTCATAAAACTTTAAAATTAGTATGGAAAACCATTTAAGGTAAGTACATAAAAGGAAAATTATTTATATAAGTTTTGGTCAACTATTTCTTAGTATTTTAGAAGTAGCTATTTAAATACACAAATAAATTTTGTAAAATAACATGAGGCTATGAAAACTATTAATGTTGGTACTTTCTAGCTAAATATTAGACAAAAATGATTTTACTGTGAAAAAATTGTTTTTATAATTTTAGATTTTCTCAATAACTATTCAAAATATCCAAAATAGCTACATTCCTTGACAGTACGGCGAAAAGCTGTCTGCCACTCTTATCTCACCATAATCCCATCCTCCCCAACTCCAATTTTTCCTTTTCTCTTTCTTCTATTACTCGTTGGATGGATAGTACCAGCACTCTCCATTAAGGTGTATCCAAAACCTATAGTGATACCAAAGTATACAAAAAAGATTAGGTAGACGCGGATTGCGTCCCTCCACAAAACATTGAAGCTGAGCCTCTGTGAGAGGACCCTGGTGCATCCATAACTTGCACACATAGTTGATGAGGAATCCAGGTCATTCATGATAAATTGATAATGGTTCAGTCTTCTACTAATGTCGACAGTCTGACTGAAATGGAGACAGAACACTATCTTAGGACCCGTTGTACAAACGTGGTTCAAATATTTTTACTTCGGCAGAATTACTGAGGTTCAATGATGGTTCAAGCTTCAAGTATGTTATAGTAGCCAATTTAATGCCTGAACCATCGTTGAACCTCTGTCCCTTCTCCAAAGTCGGTGAGCTAAAATTGCTGAACCCCGAGTTAAATATTTGTACAACTGGCCCTCAACCTATCCTTTGAGTGACGATGAGCTGTTGAGTTAATCTTCCGACTTGGAAGAACGCAACGACACCGTCATGGAGGTTACTCTGATGCTTGGTTGTAGTCAAATGCTGCAGTAAGTCCAAATTAACCTTCAAAACTCTATAAAGGCTTCAGCCTTCCTTCTTCTCCGCCTATCCAAAAAGAACCCTGGATTGTTAAACCCATATGATTATAGAACTATAGATTCCCGAATACTATGTACTGTATGCATCTGGTAAAGGTGGCCTAGCTAGATCTTTCATACTAGTTATAAGTAGCACTAACGTGAAAGAGGTACCACCACTTCCAATCTGGAAACGGCCAATGGTACGTACTGGTTATAGTGTCGGCGTATCTGGGTCATGACCACCTTGGGCCTTTTCCCAGTCATACAATGGAGAAAATCATCGAGTGATGCTAACTCCTATCAAACAGTATGCGGAAGTACTGATATCGATATGATAAGTATTGGATATTGCTCTTATCTCAGATTCATCACAAGATTTTGAATTGGAAAAAATCTGATGAACTCTCGTTCTCTGATCACACATACATCCAATTCAGTCTAAATGATGAACCGCTTGGAGTTTCGAAACACTCGGAAAACCGACTGGCCTAAATATGGGATACAACTTAAAGGTCTATGAAATACTAATTTTTCAAATCTTCCTTCTGATATAAATGAACTTGAGTGTAAGGTGAGTGATCTTACCTAAGCCCTTAACAAATCAATGGCTTTTTCCTGTCCACTCAAGTAAGAGGGAGAAAGAAGCCACATTGTTGGGATTCAGGGCTAGAACCACTCAGGAAAGACTGTCATAAATGTTACAATCGAGCTACAAGCACTCGAGTAATTTTGAAATGGTAATCCTATGTATAACCCTTAAATAATATAAGAAAGCTTTGGGGAAGTCTAAAAGCCAGTTTCACAGTCTCGTTTAAGCCTTGCACTGAGTTCAATTGTTCTGCTGAAAAACCAAAAGTGGGGTTTCAACTTCCACTATGAAACTGGGAGAAAGAGATCTTTCTCGAGAATTTTCTATGGAACAATAGAAACAATTTCAGAGGCATCCAGGCTAAGAAAAATTCTCTCTTCAAATCCAGTAATGCCTAGCTTTTTGAAAAATGCTGATGGCTCATGGACAAACTCTTGTGAAGAATCGCTCAACCTACTAATAGATACTCATTTCCCAGAATATTTATAGCTTCGACCATAATAGGTCAGACAATGAGCCAATATATCCACAAGGTCTGATTACGAGGGCAAGTTACAATGGGAGCTTCAAAGCATATACAAGTCTGCAGGACTCAACGCACGGCATAGTATCAGCCGAACTCCAAATGAATACTGATTTAATTCTGCCAATTTTGGAGACTTTTCAAACTAGTTTCTTAAACCTCCTAATGAAGAGAAGTCAAGATTGTGTTTATAACCAAAGCTGGCAAATGCTCCCAAGTAAACCCTAAAGATCTCAGACCTATAAGTCTATAATCATTCCTTCATGAAATCTTTGAAAGATTGATCGATATCCATCTTCGAACAAGCATAGACACATGAATTTTGTCTACTGCCTAACACGCTTATTGCAAAGGGAAATCAGTAGGAACTCCGTTACATACTCTAATTCGAACTATCGAATATTCCCTCCATCATAAAGAGACACGATGGTCGCTTTCTTGGATATAGCGGGTACTTTTAACAGGGTTCACTCCCAATAATAAGGCACATCTTCTGAAGTTCTGCCTGTGAGGGTCTGTCAGTATAGGGGTACGCCGCCGCATGGCAGTGTTCTATATCCCCTTCTCTGGAACTTGGTAGTAAATGAGCTGCTGACATGCCTGGAAGCGGAGAGATACAGAGTGATTGCCAATGTGAACAATGTTGCTATTACCGTATCAAGTAAGCATCCTACTGTCTTAAAAGGACTCTTACAAAACGCTTTAAATAAGCTAACTAACTGGGCTCACCGGTGTCGTGTGGGGGTCAACCCTCATAAAACAGAACTTGTTCTATTCTCAAGGAAGTATTAAATTCCTTACATAGATCCTCCTTCTATCAAAGGTACACCACAAACATTCACTGATCAAGCAAAATATTTAGGTCTTATTTAAAGTTAGGCTAGAAACCTAACATACAAAAAAATAAAAGAGTTAAAAAGGCCACAGTGGCACTTTTCCATGCAAAAAAGCAGTAAGAAACAAATGAACCCTTCAACCTCGTATATCAACATCATATCCTCAGTAATTGCTTAAAAAATGTCAGTCTTTGAAATTGGTCAACCCTAGAAAACATGTAATCAAGGCTTAAAGTTTCTCAAAGTCACGCAAGATTATACACAGAGTAACTTTGGGGTATCTATTAGTGCTTAAATTCACATCCAAGTCTTGGAAAAACCTGGATAACCGACCCTATTATGCATAAGCTTGAACCTGATTCACCTCGATTTTATTTTTACAAATAACCGACACTATCCGAAGAGGCCAATCAAAAGTATCTAGTTTATATCTACATGTACAACGAGAAAAAAAACAACGTAAAATCAACGGAAACAACTTTGATTTAAATATTTTTCGGAACGATTTGGCATCGAAGACGAAAATTTTAAATTCAAAGTAGCAATGACATCAATTCAAAGTGTTTGCCTCTTTTAAAACAAATATGATTTTACCATTTTTTCTCTTCATTTGAGATGTCATCATCGTTGATTTGAATTCATCCATCTTTAAAACAATATGTATCTACTTCGATTAAACTACAAGCATCGTTGATTGAAATACATACAAATTTTAAAATACTTTTTTAAAACTTTAATTCAACTTCGTCCAGTTATTGATTTAAAAGAAAATGGAAACTAATTCATTAAGCAAATGACAAAAATAAATATGAGAAAAGTAATAATTTTTTTTGATTAAATGTAAGTGAATTTAGCGTGCGCGTTAATTTTGCTCACAAATGTTTTGTAGATACTTCGTGAAATTACGAAGCGCTCTCGAAATTCTATATATTTAGCTAAAATATAAATTAAAAAGTAATTAAAAAATCTGACTTTTACGTTGGCCTAACTATGCAACACTTTAAAAGTACGTGCATGGAAATTTAAAATTCGATTTCGAAAAATACTAGCATCTTGCACTTTGAAACTACGTTGAGTGTACTTTAAATGTTCGAAAAGTTGATTTCTATGTAAAATTGAATACGTTTCGCTTTGAAACTAAGTTGGCTTTGTTAAATCTACGTTGCCTATTTAAATCAACAGGTTTTCAACTTGAAATTAAATATAATTTATTGAATATTATTCAACTTTAAATCAAATATTTTCTATTAGATTTTAAATTGCATTTTTTCCCTCAGTGTATATCAGAATCTAATACGACGCTCATAGAAAATCTTTAAGCATTTGTTCATTCAACTAAAAACTAAAGTTTAAATTTTATAAAAACAAAAAGTCATGTTTATATACTTTTTGGTTGACCTAAGTTAAACTCAGCCTTAGACCATTTTGAACCCTAAATTTATTAACATCCAAGATTTTATGTTATGCTTAATTCACTTGAGATAATATTTTAATGAAAGTCATTTTGATTTAAATTTTCGTGATTCTCATCCATTAAAAAAAAATTTTAGGTCGACGACCACTAATATCCAATCTTAATTTAACAATAAAATCCCTGCATCAAATCCTTGTTCGGCCTTCTTTATTAATATATATGTATGTTGTACGTAGGACCCCTTTTTACCACAATTATTGTCAAACTGAATTAGAGGTAAATTTCAGAACAGACCAAAGGGACGTTATAGTAAATACAAATCGAATCCCGGAACTGATGGAAAATTAACATCCCAAAGGAAGTGGATGCTTTATCTAAATATGAGGTCCTATACCGCCGAGATGGAAAAAAAGGGATAACCCAAATTGAATTTTCCTTGGTTCAATCAACATTTAGGGTGACGCGTTAGCCTTACCTTCATCGGCACAACTCTCTCGAGACAAGAAAATACACCGAATTTAAGAAAGGATAAATAAAATAAAATATTTGCCAACTAAGGAGTTGCTGTTTCTTGACTGTATACCTATGTATGTATGAACGGGTAAACAATTTTCTTTCAGTTGTAAAAAAACAAAACACAAATAAAAAAAAGAAAAAAATGGGGAAAAATGCAAAATCCGAAAACAAAGAAACTTTTTTTCTTGCAACATGTTTTATTGTTACTCAGTTTGATTACGAAAAATTCAAGCAATAGCCATGGAAAAATGCCAAAGGAATTGCGATAGCAAAAAATAACGAATATAAAATATACACACACAAAGTAAATTGTAATTTTCAAAGGAGTATAATGTCGGCACTTAATTTATTATATTAAAAAAAAAATAACAAAGTTTAATAATATTATTTATCATGATACGAAATTTCTTTATTTCATACATAAACTAGCCCTTACCCGGAATTTCGTCCGTGATAAATTAAAAAATCTGTTCGTTGTACTAATTTTATTCTCTTTATATGCTTCTATCAACGGGACTTTAGTTTACTGGGTTATGAAAAATCCAAAGCTGAACTTAATTTTATTTAAATAAAATCTTTACATCTTTTAGCACACAACATCATTACGACGCACATTGGGAGGTGGTGAAACCTCATATATAAAAGGCTTTGATTTGGTATTCTGATACTTGTGTACTTTACTACTTTTTTTAGTATTATTCAGGAAAAATCCGTTTTTCTGTTTAACTGTTTTTGATTATTCCTCCCTCTCATAAATATTGTTATTTAAAATTTGTCCTTCAATGTAATATCGTCCCCTGATTGCAAGAACTAGGTAACTCAATTTTAAATTTTTAAAATATCCCGGCAAAACGGTATTATTTAGTAAAATTCTCAAGATTGTTTGTTCAATTTTTTTCTATTCTAGACAAATATAGAATATTTCTGAAGTGTAAGAAACATACAAATTAAACTTTCCCTCGATCTTTTGTAGCTGCCATCTATGAACGCCGCCATCTCAAAAATTTATAAAATTGAGTTACCTAGTTCTTGCAATCAGGGGACGATATGTTAATACACTTGTCAAAAAAATTAAAGGAACAATATTTTTTAATTCTTTTTTTGTGATTTTTGAAGAGCTGTATTGTTGATGTTTGGAAATAATCATGCTTACAGTACCGTTATTGCGTTATTGCACGAAATGACACGAGACAAAAATTTTATTTTTTTGAATGTCGTCAGTTGCATGGATAATGTTTTTTTGAGTCAGTCAAACGTAATAGTCAGATAACTTGGTTTATCTGACTTTTATTGAAATAAGACACTTTTGGGTTTGATTGCCAATATCTCAGCAAATAATTATGTCATTCATTATTTAAGGGCAGTTTTGGAAATTTGAGTTAGTTATCTACAAGATTTCTTAAAGATTTTGTAGAGATAATTTTTTACTTTTCACTGTTACTTAAAAAAAAAAGTATGTACTAAGAATCGAATTTTTGTGGTCTTTCGGTAAATATTTTTTTCCTTGCGACACGGGTTGAATCAAACTGGGTTGACTCAAACGGGGTCGACCCGAACCAGGTTGACTCAAGCCTCAAAGACTCAGGCAAAGTTACGTTGTTAATTTAATTATTTGAAATAAAAGTTAATTTGAAACTAAAAACAAAAACAAACTGAGATGAGAAATATAGCCCAAAAAATAAAGACCAAATCTCAAATTCAGTCGATCTTTTGCAAATAGCTTTCTTGGTCAACAGTACCAGCTTGGCCCGTTATGCGGGTTCAAATGATTTGTACTCATTCATTCGATCTTCTGTCCTGTTCACCCTACTCCGTTGCTTCGCTTAGGGTAATGTTCAGTTGCCAGGCGGGTTCCAATATCAACAGTATTCTTAGTCAACAATACCTGCCCAAAATAGAGCGTGCGAGCCCAGGGGCCTATAACACAAAGCTACAAGTACTTGTAATATAAGTCAATCCTTACAAATGTAATGAATTTCTGTAACACAAAGCTACAAGTCGGCTGGCTCTTTTACAAGTGTAATGAACATTCATCACAAGTGGGAAATTGTGCAATTTCCCTCTTTCTGTAACACAAAGCTACAAGTGTAAAGAAAAACTAAATCTTACTTGTAGAATAATCGATGAAATCTTACAGGTGATTCAAGACTTGTCGGATGCAGAAGATGTATTTTAAAACGCTAGAAAACAAGCTTTTCAATTAATCAGCATTTCAATAATTTTGGTTCATCATGATTATTGCTTTTTTTAACCGAAAAAAAGTTCCAATTGTCAATATATCCACGCAGTCAATTAATTCAAATATCCCGAATAAAAAAAAAAGTAAGTAAGTCTTTCAGTGAACTATTGGAATGACGTATAAATCGTAAAAATAATAAAGTTCGAGTAGTTTGGTCTCGGCTTGGTTTCACTGTCTGCGGAGTTAAGTCGAACTATGTTTACTCGCACCATGCTCGAGCATCTCCAGAGCCCTTAAGAAAGGGATATCATTTCTCTAAATAAGTTTTCACAATTATAATGTGTCCGAAATGTGAATATATGTACATCTTAAACTAGTGGTTTCTAGGGTCCAGTGTATACTTTCTTTTGTCACTGAGTGTACCTTGAAATTAATTTTCACTTTTAATTCTGATATATCAAGAAAAAGCTGCCAGAACCTGACAAATAGAATTTCAGAATCACATTTTTGTGACATTTTTACATTTATGGAAATAGTGCGTATCCACTCGCACCTATCAATGTTTGAGAAAGAATTAGAATACGAAAAATGTAGTGCCATTCGGGCTTTAATGAAATACAATTTAAATTAAAGTGATTAACATTTTTACTTTTCGTTCTTTTCATTGGTTAAGACATCGGAAAATGAAAAAAATATAATATTTTTATTTTCTCTAATTTTAACCAAAACGGACATTTTTCTTGAAGAAGTTAGTAAACAAATAAAATGCACGACTGGATCATTCTTTTAATTGTATAAGCAGCCTGATAATAACTTAGAGCTTTAAAACAAGCACGCCAATCGATTACTTGAACAAATGTGAATATAAGCAAACAAAATTTAAAATTGTTGGAGCCGTTTTCTTAAAAATAATTTTTTTGTATATAAAATGTATGTAACAGTACAAAAAATTGATATGCCAATTTTGAGTATATATTAATATACATATAAAACTGAAAATTCAAAATAATTTATCATCCCGTTTTTGAAATATTGAATTTTCAAAAAAAAATTTGAATATTTTTTCAAAATCCAAAACTTTTTCTTCCAAAATTTTGATACGCAGTATTATTTATATGCTAAGAAAGCTTTTTTGCAAGAAATTTTGTTGAAATCGGATGAGCGTTGAATGAGAAAACCAAAAATCAAAAAACCGTTATATGGCAAATACCGTTAATAAATATTTTTGGTATTTTTTTTTTATTACCAGAAAGTACATCATATCTAAAATAATACACGGATTTGTTTTTATCAAAATCGTTAAAGCCTTTTTTCAGATAAATTAGCTCTTCCTTAACGGTTGTATGGCAAGTACCGTTATTTTTAGAGCTAAAAAAATATTTCAATTTCCTGTCTGGAGAGTTAAAAAAAAACCTTAAATTCAAAATTTTAAGAAAATCGCATCATTGACTAAGGCTGTAGATCCAGATATAAACAGACAGAATTGTGCTTTTTCCGTGTTCTCTATCATCGTAATGTTATGTTTGATTGTTATCTCAAATTTTTTTGTGTACGAATCCAAAACTTGCCCTATAGTTCCTATATCGCAAGTAAAAATGTTGGTACAGTTCCCCGATTTTTGTGTAATTTTTAGATCAATTAACAGAATTAAGTTTTTTATTTACATGTTTTTATTTTGTTGGCATCAGTTTTTTAAGATCACCTTATATCAATGAAGCGAGGTGCAATTAACCGGGGAATACTTTGTAGCATGTCTATACACGCTTAGATGCAGGGCCAAATCTTTATGAATTATGATATAGGATTTTACCTTTTTAGTGCGGAATTAAACACGAATTTTAAATTCATAATGTCTTAATCTCAAATATCCGAGCATTAGAAGCAAAGTTATAATTTCTTGAAGCTAATAAAATCGACGATTTTTTTTATTAAAATGAATTTTTAGGTGCAAAATTTATTGAAATGCCCCCACTGTCCCTCCTGTTGCATTTAGCCTTAGTACATCACTCACAAATTTGTAGAAGAGGATTGGGGCAATTACTTTGTACGATACAATTTTTAAAATGGTATAAGTTTTCATCCACTTTTGCATTTTGAAAAATGAAAATTAAATTGATGGGAGACTCAATTTGCCATTCAGTAGGTATTAAATTCTGTGTGCCACATCAAAAAACTGAATACAAAAATGTTGCCTTATATTAGCCCTTTATTTAAAGTCCTTAACTTTGAAGATCGGACAGTTATAACCAAAGATATAAGCATTCCAATCGGTCGGTTTGAAGGCTTTTTGTGCATAACAGAAATTTTCTACACTGGATCTTGTCGGTCGATCGCCGACGAACACTCAACTCATTGCATGCAAACTGGAATGCCTACAAGTGTAGGGAAATGTTTGTTTCTACAAATGTAAGTTTTTTTTTTGTGTTACAGAAATAATCTACACTTGTAAAACTAACGTAATCCTACAAGTGGCTCTTGGCTTGTAGACTTGTAGCTTTGTGTTATAGGCCCCAGGAGTATATTCGCAAGTGATGCGTAACATCTCTTTGTATCGAGTAAAGTATTGTTAGAGTCAGATACGTACTACTTTTTTTCTTTATAAATTATGCCGCACCTCTTATAGTAAGTTTATGTTCATTTAAATTCCAATAATTATTATTAAATTATAATTCTTTTTATACCTATTATCCTTCATTTGATACCTCATTTGTGAAGATCAAAAAGTTATAATCCATTCCCGAAGATCTTATCCATGATTTTCGAAATCCCGAATTGTAATGAGAAATAAGCTCTAATTTTGTTAAATTTTGCGTTAAATAATGTTTAAAAATCTATATAAAATCATTAGTTCACATATTAATACAAGTGATAAACTAAAATAGCCCGTTATTAGTTAAGATTATTATAAAATACAAAAAATTGACGATCGTTGGAAAAATAAGGACATATTTGTTAATGAAGTAAGAAACTTGATTTTATTCAGATATAGGTAATTGTAATAAGCTTTAAAAATTTGACACCTTATTTTTGAAAATCAAGGCAATATTTCTCGACTTACATCCAAATTAATACATGTGAAGTGACAATTTTTATCAAAATATGGATTTCTTATAATTAATTAATAAACTTTAATACTTTAAACGAGCTAAACTTGTATATATGTATGTATATATATGTATATATATATTTGGTTCTAGGAAATGGCTCTAACGATTTGGATGAAATATTCAGAGTTTATTTTTATGAACGAGAAAAAAATATATAAAAATATTTTTTGTAAAACCCACCCACTGCCACGCCCAATTTTCTTATTATTTGGATACTCGGAAATAAGTTTAATGGGTTTGATGAAATTGCAAAGCAGTCCTTTGAATGGAATCCTCAGTGTGCACGGCGGGTTGGAAGACCAAGAACAAAATGGAAATCAACTGTCTTAGCGGAAGCAGAATCCCAAAGAAAGACGTGGCCACAGCTAAGGTACCTTGCAGCAGACCGTGAAGGATGGAGACGTTCTGTTGACGCCCTATGCCCCAGCTGGGGTTACAGGACACGATGATGATGATATTTTAACAGCTCACTCAAATAAAAGTAAAAACAAAATTAAAAAAATAGTGTCAATAGAATCCGCCCACTACCACCCCCATGCCCACGCCCATGTTTATTATATATCAGTTTCTCAGAAATGCCTGTAACGATTTAAATGAAATTTTTAGAATTTTTTTGTATGAACAAGCAGAAAATTATTTTAGAAAGATTCTCCTCCGGCCACTACCACTTTTTCCTTTTCTTTATTTCGCTGATATGTATCTATACGAAAATTTCACAATTTTTGATCCTTTGGCAAAGACAAGGAATCTGAAAATAGTTTCAGTAAAACCGACTTACAGCCAAGCCCTCCTTCACTATTTATGAGGTTCTCAGAAATGGCTCAAACGATTTGGATGGAATTTTTAGAATTTATTTGTATGAGCAAGTAAAAAACTATGAAGGACATTTTAGTAAAATTCACCTCCTGCCTATTTTATAATTTATTTTATAATTATTTTTATAATTTTGAGATTTTATGAGTTTGTTTCAGAAAGTTGTTTATAGTTATTCTCCTGCTTCCAACCCTCACTTTTTCATTTATTGAATGGTTTGTCGGAAACGGCTCTAACGATTTGGTTGAAATTTTCAGAGTTCTCTTATATGAATGAAAAATAGAAGAAATGTTATTTAAGTAAAAGCCAACCACTGCCACATCCCCTTTAAACAGTTTTAACTATAATTCAAATAGAAGAGTGTCGAAAATAATCGGTATTTTTGTTCATAATCGAGCACGATTTGTGTGCATTGTTCTGAAGATGCAGACCCTGTATAATCCAGCTGCCATTGCAAATTGCATTTTAAAGGTGAGTTTCACTATGACAACTTGTCTTTAGCTCACTATTTATTTATTATAAAAACATAGAAAAATAGTGAATGTCTTGCACTTTTGGGATTATTGATATCCTAATTTGAACATAATATTATATACTATTCTATTTCTATTTTTTGAAAATCAATTTACTAGATAAGATAGAAATGAAAACGTGCTTTTACATCTTCTATAATATAATATAATATATATATATATGTAATATATATAATTATAATGTCATTACAACAACTGTTGTAGATAATAATATACATAAATACATATACATACTTGTATGTTATAAATACATTTGAATACAACAAACGTTTAACAAAAAACAGTAAGGAAAATATTTAACATAACTTAAATAAAAATTATACAATATAGTACGCATACGCCACAGAGTGTATCATTTATTCATATATCAAGAATTATTTAAAAAATTTATGGCACATTGAAAGTACAAAAAATTGAACCGATGATGATGAATTCAATACCAAAAAGAAAAAAAAATCCAATAAAAAGAACTTTAACTCAAACTTCAATTTCATCGTTATTTGTATTACTGGCTTCTGGAATCATTTATTGCAGCTTAAATACAAAGGTAGTATGTCAAAAAAAAACGTTTAAATAAAAATAAAAAAAAAATAAGTAAAATTACTTAAAGCGAATGAAAGATTTTGCCTTTTTTTTTGCAAACCGAGCGAAGCTCGGTCACCCAGGTACTTGAAAATTAACTGTGAAGCTTTGTAAGGCTTGTTTCACACATAATACGGTTTCATTCGGTTCGGTCTGTATTCGGTTCGTTTTCGGTTTCAGTTTTTACTTGCGATTATAGGTACTATTAGGCAAGTTTTGGATTCGTGCAAAAAAAAAATTTTGAGATAACAATCAAACATGATATTACGATGATAGAGAACTCCAAAAAAGTGGGTGGCAAAATTCTGTCTGTCTGTCTGTCTGTCTGTCTGTCTGTCTGTCTGTCTGTCTGTCTGTATGTCTGTCTGTTCGTCTACAGCCTAAACGGCTCGATCGATTTTCTTCAAACTTGGTACATAGTGGTTTTTGGTGATTCTGCCGACACATTTTTTTCATTTTTTTTTTAGAATCAAAAATAACGGTACCTGCCATACAATTTTTTTTAGCAATTTTACATAATCGTATTTTTCTCAAAATCGGCTCGACAACTTTTTTTAAAAAAAATTCAATAAATTTATTTTAGCAAAGGCTTTCTTTTGATGGAATATCATTTTTCAAAAATGGTTATTAATGGTACCTCCCTAAGAACCATTTTTTTGATTTTTGATTTTCTTCAAAAAGGTACGACCGATTTCAATTATTTTTTTTATAAGGAAGCTTCCAAAAAATATAAATAGTTTTGTGTACCAAAATTTTTGAAAAAATATTTTTTGGATTTTTAAAAAATGTTTCAAAATTTTTTTTGGAAAATCAAATATTTCGAAATCGACATGATAGATTTGTTTGAAACTTGGTATTTAAGACTTTTTTAGTACTCTTTAAAATATTTTTAGAAAAAATTTTACATTTAAGAAAAAATAACGGTACCTTCCATACAAAAGTTAAAAAACCGCAAAAGAAAATATTTTTTTGCTTAAAAACGACTCCTACGATTTTGATTAAACTTTTTCATATACTAAGATTAGTACGACCTACTACCAAAAATTATAAAATTTTACACATAGCAATTATTAGTACTACCTGTCATAGAACGTATTTTTTTATTTTGAATTTTCTCGTTATCAGCTAAACGGATTTAGATGAGTTTTCTTATGTGCAAAATTCTGATAAGATCAAATAATATTGCATATCAAAATTTAAAAAAAAAAAGTTTTTGGATTTTTAAAAAAAGTTTCAAAATTTTTTTTTGAAAATTCGATATCTCAAAAACGGGTAGACAATTTTTTTTCAAATTCTGTTTTAATATACACATAAATATATACTTTAGATTTGCATACCAAGATTTGTTCTTAAAAATGTTTTAAGAATTTAATATATAAAAAATTAATTTTTTTAAAAACCGCTCCAACGATTTTAAATTTTTTTTCCCATACAATCATATTCAATCAAGAATCAAGATGGCTTTCTTTTTTTCCACATCAAACTGTCAAAAGAGTTGTTTTATCCAATTTAAAAGTAGTATTTCATGCTTCTCTACATTTTTCTCTCATAATTTCCATGTTTTTATATACAATTTTCTTAAGCCCACAGTGTCTTGAACATAAGAGCAAGTACGTGCGACACAGTCGTGCATTTTATTTATTTTCACACATAAACGGTTCCTATAAGGTTTGTATTCAAATATCAATTTTTAATTCCAAAAATATCAACATACTTCAGCACTAGCTGTCAATTCCAAATAAAAACGAACAAAAATAAAATGCACGACTGGATCGCAGGTACTTGCTCTTATGTTCAAGTTGTGTGGGGCTTAAGAACTTTAAAAAATATTCAAGTAATTATAGAAAAAGTATAAAAAGCATTTAAATCGTTCTTTTAATTGTATAAACAGCCTGATAAATAACTTAGAGCTCAAAAAAAATTATGCCATTTGATTACTTGAAAAAATATGAATATATGCAAAAAAAAAATTTTAAATCGTTGGAGCCGTTTTCTTAAAAATTAATTTTTTATATATAAAATTTTTGTAACATTTTTCAAAAAAAATTTTGGTATGTCAATTTTGAGTATATATTAATATACATTTAAAACTGAAATTTCAAAATAATTCATCAACCCGTTTTTGAAATATTGAATTTTCAAAAAAAAATTTTGAATCTTTTTTTAAAAATCCAAAATTTATTTTTTTCAAAATTTTGGTATGCAGTATTATTTATATTCCAACAAAGCTTTTGTGCAAAAAATGTAATTGAAATCGGATGAGCGGTTAATGAGAAAATAAAAAATCAAAAAAACCGTTATATGGCAGGTACCGTTAATAAATGTTTTTGGGGATTTTTTTTCTTACTAAAAGGTACATCATATCTACAATAATACACTAATTTTTTTTTATCAAAATCGTTGGAGCCGTTCTTGAGATAAATAAGCTTTTCCTTAACGGTTGTATGGCAAGTACCGTTATTTTTTGAGCTAAAAAAAAAATTTCAATTTTCCCTCTGGAGAGTTACAAAAAAACCTTAAGTTCAAAATTTGAAGAAAATCGCTTCAGTAGTTTAGGCTGTAGGTTGAGGTACGGACAGACAGACAGACAGAATTGTGCCACCCACTTTTTTCGTGTTCTCTATCATCGTAATGTCATGTTTGATTGTTATCTCGAAATTTTTTTTTTGCACGAATCCAAAACTTGCCCTATAGTACCTATATCGCAAGTAAAAACCTTATAGAACCGAATATGTGTGAACGCTACGATAAGTTTGTGTGCCCTTGAAATCTAATGAAACCGATTCGTGTCGAGGGGACGTTCGGTGCTATTCGGTTTCTATTAGGTTTTATTCCTGCCGTTTTCATCGGTTCACACTTATCAGGTCCGACCGAAAACGAACCGAATACAAACCGAACCGAATGAAACCGTATATGTGTGAAACAAGCCTAAGCAACCTACAGCAATGTTTTATATTTTGAAAGTTTATAATATAAATTGCGAAATGGAGCAGTTTTTTAATGTAAGACTTTTATTTAAAACGCATTTTTATATTTTATTTTTAATGGAGCTCTATAGTTTATTTCAGAGTTGTAAAAAGGTAATCTAAATCATAAACTTAAGTGCATTTTAGTTCTTTAATATTGAAGTTATATATCAATTTTTCAGGTAAATGTACTTGAAAATATATATTATATCTAATCTATATCTAATGCCTCTTTGCCCCTCTTAAACTTGAAGTCATTTTTCATGTTTTGTTCTTAGCTACAAATAATTTTTATTATTATAATCTTTCATTTGTTATAAGCCACTACTTTTTCAGTTCTTTCATGGGCAAAAAATAAAAGTAGCACTTTTTTAAACGCGTTTTTCTTAGCTTTTGCGTCAATTACAAGTGTGTACTTGTACGATGCATTAAAATAAAAGTATTTTTAATTATAAATCAAAAACAAACAAATTATTTCATTCCGTTGGTAATTAAAAAAGTTATTAACGTCTTCGTGATTCCGGGACAAGGTAACAAAAAGCATGCTTTTCAATTATGCAATTCAAATATTATTCGTGCTCTCTCGTTGGAAATACAACTTTGTGACTATCTTCATAATATATACATAATATATATAAACCATGAATTTTTTTCCTATCTTTAATATTTATGTTTTTTTTTTTTAATTATTTAGGTAACAACAACATAAACTCAAATTGTTTTTACATTTTTTTAAGTTTTTTTTTTCCATATAAAAATTGATATTTTTTTTATAAATATAACCGCTGTCTAAAACGCAGTATTTTAAGACCTTATTTATGAAGATCAATGCATAATTTTGTGAGTAGGTACTAGGTACCTACATGAAATTAATGAAGCCACGTCGATCGATCAATTTTTTAATTAAAATCCATTTTATTAGCAATTACCATTTAAATATCGTTTAGCATCTCTGTTGTAAAAATGATGATCAAATCGTCGTCGTTTTATCAAAACTCCTTAAGTGCATTTCTCTCGAAAACGAGAACCCTCTCTTGAATAATACGATATAATATTTATTAAAATATAAACATTTTAGTTCTGTTAAAGGTCTCTAAATCTTATGTTGGTCTATTTATAAATTAAAAAAATTCCATAAATCAAACATTTTCAAATTCTGGTTAGTAAAAATCCGTAAAAACTACTGATGTCTCAAAATAAATGAAAATGGACTTAGGAAAGTTTTGTCTGAACGACGATGAAATATGGTAAGACATAATTTTTGAAGAGGAATGAGACAATAAATAAGTGTTTTTAGTGTTTCAAAATTTTTGAATTTAGTATGAAATAAATCGAACTAAGGGGGGATTTTTTCACCCTTTTTGTATGAAATTTCTTGCTCCTCCTCAATGATTTTTCTTACACAACTAACACAATACAGCCTATTATGTCAGCTTTCTTTAAAGATCCTACACTTGAATATCCAATAAGTGGAACAGGACCTATGATTTTTTTAAAAGCCATCCATATCAAATTCTAATAAACACATTCGATGTAGTAGTGGATAGATATACGGGATCGCCCAAGCAGGTAATTTCAATGCAATTTATTAAATTGTTTGGTACCTATGCATGATGTATCAAAATAACCATATTTTTATTTATATCCGAAAATAGGAAGAACGAAAGTAATCCATTCATGCAATCCAGAGATATGAGTTCATAAGTGTAAGCATTCAAATACTGCCGTTAACTCCATTCAAAAGTATTCTAGGATTATAATTTTTTGAATTCATTTTCAAATCAATAATTTCTATCATCTGTCAAAATTTCAGTCTTCTAGTCCCAACCCTTAAAAAAATCAAATAACCATTGAATAATTTTAAAATTTTACCGATGTTTTCTTTTAACCGGAAGGATTATGTAACACGGAAATCGATTTTATTTTATTTACCCCTTAAACGAGTGAATAGATGTAACACATCAAAAACATGAACATGAAATAAAGCCAAATTGGTCTTATTTAATTTTTTAAAGCGAAATAAAATGGGGAAGGGCATACGTAGGATTTTAACCACACAAACTCATTTAAAAAATAGTTTTGGTACAGGAATCTGAAAATATAGAAAATTACCTATTTTTTCTCTCATTCATGTGGTTTGTTTTGGTCTCCGAAAAAAGATTTCTTTCTCAAAACTTACGTCTTTATTTATTTTCGCTCAGGTATTTTAGCTTTGATTATAAAATAATGTTTTCAGGATTCCACCAAAAAAGGAGTGAGTTCTATCAACGTGAACTTACCGTCACTTTTATATGGAAATTTCATTTACAGCTAACTCTTGGCATGTTTTACGAAAAAAAAAAAAAACTAAAGTTTAATGTGGACTCAGCTCGTGTGAAAGTTAAATTTTCATATAGAAGTGACGATTAGTTCCCAGCGATGAAATTCATAACGAGAGGTGAGTAGGAGGTACCCATATAAAATATAGAGATGTGTAAAATTTGACATTTGATAAATATGTAGTTTAATTCTAAAAAGATAAAAGTTCAGAAAATTAAAAAAAAAACTACCCTTGAATACATTTTGCCTTTTGTAGTTGTTGTAGCGATATTTTTATGTGTTCAGATTCAAAACGAGCTTTCCAAAACGGTCTAACGTGTCACCACAGAATTAATTTTGCTGCTATAATTAGAAAACAATAATTTCATTTTCCCCAAAATGTATAGCTGTATCAATTGTTTGTGTTGTTCTACGTGATTCTATATAAGTATTTGAATGCGTGCTAGGCTGGAGGCAGATCATATTTCTCACGAATATTGTTAATGAAGAAGTTTTGTCATTCAGGCAATTATTATAAGATATGCATTGTATACCTATAAGAGAAAAATTCTCTAAACGAAAATCCATAACCCTACGGCAAGTATCTCTAATTTCTACCAATTAACCTAGTTGATTACTAATTTATTATAAGTATACCTACCTAACCTATTGTGTATATCCCTTCTTTATAAGCAAAAGATTCTTCCATTTATGTGTCCAAGAAATGCTAAATACTACATTGTTCTCGGACACTGGGTATTAATGAAGGCACGTCTTGCTAAATGTTCGTCATAACGTAAAAACTTTGCTAAGCAATCAAAACGATTGGGGGACAGTGTGTCGGGCTTGGGGTATCGTAGTATCTCTCATCAACTATGGCAGTACTCGTATTCCTTCATCACCACCACCAACTCCCAAGTTCCAGCCATTCTGAATAATGTCAGAGCTGTTAACCTTTACTAACATTGATTACGTGCTCTCGCCACCACTACGCGTGCTTGGGTCGGGTTCTATTCCATCCTCCGGTTTTCAGCACCCAATTTTCTTTGCCTATAGTTTCTCCTTGAATAAGAAGTTGCCCTGGAGGAGCACACGGCACTTTTGCTTTTCATTTGATCATTGGCATACGGCACCCACCGGGATGCCTGGGAAAATACAAAAAAAAAAAAAACACTAAGAAAACTGAAGTTGCCATCTTGAGAGCATACTTAAAGGTGGAAATTGGAAAAAATATTTCTGAGTCATCATAAACGTTTAAGAAGCTCGAGTGAAGACGAGTGGGGTTGTTGTTGGTTTTGGTACAAGACACGTGCTATGTCAAGGTGTGGGGAAGGAGCAAAAATAATATTGTGATAAAATTAAGTTTTTCCTTATGGCAAAAGTGTGTGAGTGAATGAAAGCATAAAGGAGTAATTATGTGCCCATCTTCTTTAGCAAACATCCATGGAGTAGGACATTTCCTTCAGGTTAATGTTTCTATTCATTCAACGGTGTAGAATGCTCGCAGATGGAGGATATCCACTTATAGAGACGAACTTGTTTAAACAAGGTTAATTGGGTAAACGAATGGCGCCCCGTTTCACCTTTGTTCAAAATTATGAAATTAATTATTATGGTTTGAGATGAATTAATAAAATATTTTTGTATTTTCTAATCTTAAGCTAGGAGAATTATGTTTCAAATAAACGTGTTGGACTAGATTATAGAAAAAAAATCGGTGTTTAGTGTTAACATGTATGTACTGTACATTAGGGTGGTCGTTATGTGGGTTTTATGAGTTTTTATATTTTTCAGTTCCAAATGAAGAACAAAAGCTCCCCATTTTTTTCAGATTTTTATTTTCATCCCCTATAGTCGCTTTAGGTGTTATTTAAATTGCCTATTTTTTTTGCATACTCGGCGATTCGCGTGAAATCTGCCAAAAAATTCAGAGCATGTCGGTTGGAAATAGACAAGAACAAAATCCCATAGAAGGGGGGTAATGTTTCCCCCCGCTTGGACTGGTGGGGCTATTTTATAAAACATTACATAAAATAAAAAAAAAATTAAAAAACAACGGCAACACTAACAATATTGTTTTGTAGCTTTGGAAAGCAGGAAGTCCATTCCTTTGGTTTATTTTCAAATAAACTTCTGTTGATAAATAGGTTCAGTAAAAAATGTTTTCCAACTTAAAATTTTGAAAAAAAAAATAATTTGTCTTCAAAATGTGGAGTTTGAAACAATTTTTTGCCTAGCTCGGTCATCAAAAAAACTTTATTTGAAAATAAACCAAAAGAATTGACTTCTGACTTACTTAAAAGCTACAAAACAGTACTGTAAGTGTTGTTGTTTTTAAATTATTTTTAGTTTCATTTTTATGTACATTTTTTTATAAAGTTGCCCGCAGTTCAAGTGGGGGGAAATATTACCCCCTTCACGCCGGATTTTTTACTTGCGATATAGGTACTATAAGGCAAGTTTTGGATTCGTGCAAACAAAAAAATTTGGGATAACAATCAAACATGATATTACGATGATAGAGAACACCAAAAAAGTAGGTAGCACAATTATGTCTGTTTGTCTGTCTGTGTGTTCGTCTACAGCCTAAACGGCTGGATCGATTTTCTTCAAACTTGGTACACATTGGTTTTTGGTGATTATGCCAGCACGTTTTTTCATTTTTTTTACAACCAAAAATAACGGTACCTGCCATACATTTTTTTTAGCAATTTAACATAATCGTATTTTTCTTCAAAACGGCTCGACAACTTTTCTTAAAAAAAATTCAATAAACTTATTTCAGTAATGGCTTCCTTTGGGTGGAAAACAATTTTTCAAAAATGGTTATTAATGGTACCTACCAAAGAACCATTTTTTTAATTTTTGATTTTCTTCAAAAAAGTACGACCAATTTCAATTATTTTTTTATACAGAAGTTTCCAAAAAATATAAATAGTTTTGTGTACCAAAATTTTGGAACAAAATGTTTATTGGATTTTTAAAAAATGTTTCAAATTTTTTTTTGAAAAATCAAATGTTTCCAAAACGATATGCTCGATTGATATTTAAGAGTTTTTTAGTACTCTCTAAAATATTTTTAAAAACAAATTTACATTTATGAAAAAATAACGGTACCTTCCATACCAAATTAAAAAAAAACTTCAAAGAAAAATATTTTTTGCTTAAAAACGACTCCAACGATTTTGATTAAACTTTTTTGATAGGTATGCTTTAATTAGTACGATCCACTACAAAAAAATATAAAATTTTACAATTAGCAACTATTAATATAGTACCTGTCATAGAACGTATTTTTTTTTATTTTGAATTTTCTCGTTATTGGTTTAACGGATTTAGATGTATTTTTGTATATACAAATTTCAATTAAGATTTAATAATATTGCATACCAAAATTTTCAAAAAAAAAAGTTCTTGGATTTTTAAAAAAAGTTTCAATGTTTTTTGAAAATTCGATAGGTAGGTAGGTATCTCAAAAATAAGTTGACAATTTTTTTTCGAATTTTGTTTTATATACAAATAAATACGTATATACTTAAGATTTGCATGCCAAAATTTGTTCTTAAAAATGTTTTAAGAATTTTGTATATACAAAAATATTTTTTTAAGAAACCGCTCCAACCATTTTAAATTTTGTTTCCCATACAATCATATTCAATCAAGAACTAATATGGCATTCTTTTTTTCACCCCAAACTGTAAAAAAGAGTTGTTTTAGCCAATTTAAATGTCTTATTTCATGCTTCACTACATTTTTCTCTCATAATTTCCATGTTTTTATATACAATTTTCTTAAACCCGCATAGTAGGGGCGTTAGTGCATGATATGAGGGCATACCTTTCATTTCGACCTGACGGGTTGAGCTTTAGTACACTAATAGTTCATGTCCTAACTTTACTTTTAAGAAGTGTTTCAAAGGTGGCAACACTGTCAAAAGGACAAGAGAAGGGTTGCCACAATTCCGAAATGTTGCTTATATATCGAAAACCAAGGGTCGGACGATGACCCGAGAACTCCCGTTGGATTAAACACCCTTGAAACCATAGGACCACATTATTGTTTTTCTCCCACCCCTCCCCTTGCACGAAGTGGTTGGAAAAAGTCGTTTTGAAAACAAAATTTCAAAAGCCAAAAAAAGTTAGAAAAATATTTTTATTAATAAAATTTAATGATGGTATCGACGCAGAATTTCACAATCTACTACATTGCATCCAGAGTTGATTGAAAACCTACTTCGGTTTTTTAAAAAGCCACTTTCAAAGTGCTGGGGAGGGGGCACAGCACTTTGAAAGTGGCTTTTTAAAAAAACCGAATAAATATTATTTATCTTGGAATAATATAACCATATGACACATGTTTTAAGGGTATTTTTGAATGCCCAATCTTACTTAATGAGAATGAACTCGATACAACCACCTTCAAAATAGTTATAGCCTTCTTCATAAATGATGACCGCTACAAATATTTTCGTAGACTCCTTTGATTCTTGTTGCTCATGACAAATGAAATATGTGGACCAAGTTTCGTGTCAATGCTGTTCAAATTTGGTAATATTTTACGTATTTCACTAATAATTCGGTCATCATTTATGAAGAAGGCTATAACTCTAAAGTATCAAGTTTCAAAAAAATCGACCATGTATTTTTCGAAACATTTGATTTGCAAAAGAAAATTTTGAAACATTATTTAAAAATCCAAAAAAAATTTTTTTTATTTGGTTCACAATACTATTTTTATTTTCTGTATACAAAGAATATTTAAATATGTAAATTGATAAAAAAAAAAATAGCAAAAAATAAACTCTTGACTTAAAAAAAAAATGTCTGGTATTGTTTAAGAATCTATCCCGTTTAAACCGATTAAAAAAAAAAACTGAAAAACTACAAATTTAACTAATATTTTGATAAAACCTAGAAAAATATTATGTGAGTATGTACCTATATTCCAATTTTATGGAAATTCTCATAGAATTAAATAATTTCCATGCACTATAAAGATACATCGCAATGCTAAGTGTCACAAATTATTTGTCCTTAAACGACACAAAATAGAAGTTATAAACAATTTGTCATAATGAAGATTTCACTTGATTGTCTCGTCGTCGTCGTTATTTATTTTAAACTATGTCAACTGTCAGTGTTCCTTGAAAGTCTATTTTTATTTTTGTTTTACATCTGCTTTGAAAAGCAAATGCGGCCAAGTTTTGTCCTCATTTAAAACTGAGACCGAAGAAAATAGATTCGTCAGAGATGCATTTTGAAAAAAAAAAAAAATGGAAATTAAAATAATTATCCTGCATTTAAATAATGGTAAATCATTATAATCCGTGATTGGTTTTCAGCGGTAATTGAATTTATGCACAACAGCATCACAACCACGAGTGTACTGCTGGACGGTGTGGAGGTAGGTTTTTATTAGATTATAATTTATGTAATAATTCTATGGTTATATACGAGCTTATCCAATAATTTACCATGCAATTTTGTTATGTATATTATTTCTTCTTATTAAAATTTAATTTTATTAAACTTATTCGATCATTTAAATTTTAAATTAAAGATTTGAATATCCTATCAGGCTCTTCATCCGCATTATCACCTAACTACCTCTATTTAAAAAAAAGGTAATTATATTGATGAGAAAACAATGAATTGAGAATGAGTTAACGGATACCATTTGGAAAAATATTTTAATCCAGCTTAACGTAATTATTTGTGAAACTATACCTACCTGTGCGCTGTGCCTGTGTGTGTACTTTTTTCTGCTTTATTTTTAATCCTCTATTTAGCTATGCATAATATTATCTAAATGCAATTAGTATATCCAATATGTTTAGGCTTTAATAAAATGAGTTAAATTTTTAATCCCAGCTTTTAGTGCAAATTCAAACAAAAATGAAATGCACGAGGCATGACTAGGCACTTGCGCTGCTATAATACAAGTCTATATAAAATGGTCAAACATGGAAAATGATAGCTATGGCTTTCTTAATATGATGATGCCAGGGTCTAAGCATCAAATTTGTGGGATATTGAAAAAAAGTTAACAGTCGGAAAGGTCAGTAAATGGTGATAAAAGTTCATTCAGGTTCTTTTTGTCCTTTTCTTATACTTCACCCATAAAATTTGCTGCCAGCTCTTGGTAAGGTTTTTCAAAATGATCAAATGTTTTTAGCACCCTATTCGTAGAATTGAGAAGAAAAAAGATAAAAATATATACCTACACATTGATGCATTGAAGGTCGAAACGCTTTTATTTGAAGACACCAAAAAGGATTGGGCATTATTAGTTTTAAGTGTTATAAAACTTAAATATGTATTAACAAAACAAAAGATAATTATTTAAAATTTTTATGGAATCACAAAAAACATAGTCTGGTGGGAATCGAATGTTAATTCAAACCAGGAATATTAAAGAATCTTACATTACAAGTAACAAAAAGAAACGCTTTTCCATTTTTTAGAATCAAAAATAACGGTGATTGTGGCGATACATTGCAATTTAACATAATCGTGTATTTTTCTAAGAAAACAACTTCAAAACTTTTCTTCGAAAAAGTTCAATAAATTTCTTCAAGTAAATGCTACCTTTCGGTGTATATGGTACTTTTTATAGAATGATCAAATTTGAGTGTATTTATTTTTCACACGGAACCATGTTTGTAATTTTTTTTAAATGATTTATAAAATTTATTAGTTTTATTATTAACAGTTCCGTATACATTACAAACTTTTGATAACAACACACAAATATAAAATTTTTGTACTCGTATATCTTTACACGAAATAATAAAAAAGAACAAAACAATTCATTTATTTTTTTATAATTTTCAAAAACTATAATTGAATGCAAATTGGCATGTTTTACATGCCATCATCAACTTCACGCTTAAAATAACGTAAGAAAGTGTTAAGCAACTTGACATTTCGTCGTCGCGTCGTTCAATGAAAACTCCTAAGTCCATTTTTATTTATTTTGAGACATCGGTACTTTTTATGGATTTGTGCTAACCAGAATTTGAAAATTTTGAATTTTGAGAATATTTAAATTTAGAAATAGACCAAGATAAGATTTAAAGACCTTTTACAAAGCTAAAATGTTTATATTTTAATAAATATATCGTATTCACGAGAGGTTTTTCGGTTTCGAAAGAAATGGACTTTGGGAGCTTTCCTAGAACGACGACGATATTTTCATTTTTTTTTTTCAAATAAAACACAGTAAAGAGCAATTTTTTAACAAAAAAATAGATATCTCCATCTCCAAGAGAAGTTTAAATTATTGTTTTGTGAAATTTTATTTTTATATGCAGATTAATAAAAACGTAAGATTTGAATACCAAAAAATTTCCTTAAAAATGTTTCAAGAATTTTATACAAAATCTATACATCTATACATCTATACATCTATACATCTATACATCTATACATCTATACACCCAGTAGGAAATTTCGTCCTCAAGGAAAAATTTCGGTGAATAGCACAATGAATTCATGAAATACTTTTTACGAGGAACAGGTATGTAATGATTTCATTAGAAAAAGGTGTTTCCTTTTTCACCAGTTCATTATTTTCATGACATCACCCTTTCTTTTACTTGGTGCAAAAATTCAACTGAATTCAATGCTTCCCATGCAGTATACAATTTCATTGCAAAAAATCATGGCTCGAGAAACACGAGGTTTTCAACGATGAATAGTAATAGACAGAGTCCTGAGCTTGTGATTTTTTGGTTCTCCTTTTGTAAAATAAAGTTCACATTGACTTCCCGTAAGAAAATCAATGTAAGATGAACTGAACATTACTCAAATTGAGTTTGTTAAAACGTAAATATATCTTTTGATTTAAAATGAGAACTTCTTTTTGTATCGTTTTAATATTAAATTAGACAGTACACTACCGATGTTGATGATTTCACTAGATGATTAAGTAGGTTCCATTCACAAAGTGATTTCCTTGGTGAACATTCATGACATTTTTCATTTAAAAAAAGATAATGGCCTGGTGAAAAAGCAACTCCATGTACCTAGTGATATCACTGATGTATATTCACGGTATTTTTCATCAAATGCAATTAATTATGGAATAAGCAAGTTACACCTTCTTAGTGATTTCACTACTGAATATTCACCAAGAAAATCACTTGGTGAACGCCAATGACAACCCCATGTTAATTTCCTCGATGATTTCACCTCAAATTCCTTGGGTGTAGCTTCCATTCCTTGAGGAAATAGCAGGGGATTCCTTGGTGAATTTTTGAGAATTTCCCACTGGGCATCTATACATCTATACATCTTCTATACATCTATACATATAAATAAAATTGGAGTGTCTGTCGTTAATATTGAAATAATTTCAAGTTTTTGGGCTTAGGTAGTTGTTTAATTGCTAAGAAACATAACTGCATCATTTAAAAAATTTGTGTCTGTCTGTCTGTTTGTCCGCGGTAACCTTCAAAACGGCAGAACAGGTTATGACGGGACTTTTCATACATGTAGTGGACAACTAAGGGAGTAATCTAGGCTACTTTAAAATTGCAACTATGTTAACGGTTTCTTTGAAATATTAGAAAAACAATGAAATTAAGGGAAAATTGTGTCGAAACAAAAAATTAATATATAGGAAATGATTATAAACAAGTAGAAATAATCGATTTTGAAAGTGTCAGACAGTTAAATTAGAATAATAAATATAAAGTCTTAGAGAAGGTGAAAGCTTTGCTCAAAACTTTGTCGATGTACTGCTTGGATCTGTGCAAACTACATGCTACCAACAAGGCATCGATGCCACGGCTCTTTGACCACCACAATGTATTTTCAAGAATTGCTTGAGCTATTTCGAAGATTCTTTTCAGGAAATCTTTGGTATTGGGAGTGTTTTTGTCATTTTGGGTAAACTCGGACTTGCGTTTTGCCAAATTAGTGCAGAAGCACACTCTGGGTACCTGTTTTATGTAAAAAAATCAATTGAGTTTGAAAAGAAATCAATCAATCATGAAATTTGGTTCTGACAAAATAAAAAATAAATAAATAAGTTCAACATAAAGAATTAAATAAAAAAAAAATACAGTCGAGTCTCGATTATCCGGAATTCGATTAATCAAGGACACAATCATAATTAAAATTTTGTTTTGTTCTCGAAATTTTTGTCTACCCGGGTGGAGCCAGGGCGAGCCAGCTACTTAATTAATAAGAAAAACACATACAACAATTTTTATATTTTTCCCAAACATTCATATTTTGATCAAGAATTCTGATATCAAACTATTAGATAAAGGAGTTGTTGTTTAACAAATTTCAATTTCGATTAGTCCAAAAAATTCAAACTTTATTTAGGTAACTATTTTCATGAATTAAATCATTCTCGTTAAATAAAAAAAAAAAATAAAAAAGCCGTTCGGAAACAAATCTTTCACATTACGAGTATATGTAGATAATTGATTTTCTATGGCTATTGGTGCCCGGTTTTACTAAACTGATAGTTTTTCATCCAAAAAATGAGGATAACGGGCAATAAGTCTCCATCAAACATGCTTTATTTAATAAAAAGAGAAATATGATTTATAGGTATATCCTGCATTTACTTTAATTAACTGAAGGAATAAGTCAAGTTATTGATCAAAGATTGATTCTGCTGACTACTAAATACCTATCTACTTTACGGTAATGGTAATGGAGGTAAGTACAAATCGATATCTTCTAATTCTAAAAATTGTCTGTTTTTCTTAAGTCCTTTTTTTTTTTTTTTTTTTTTTTATAATTTGCGCGCACTAAAGGGATTTTGACTACCCTTAATATGATGAGACACAGTGCGAGCGATCAGGAAAATAGGGAAGGATTCAAGAGGAGATACCGATGCACATTGGTTTTGAAGCTCTGAATATCAAAATGGAAGGGAAAAACAGAGCCTGGTAAAGCATTCCACATTCGTGTTGTACGGCTAAAGAAAGAATCTCTGTACTTGACAGTACGTCCGAAGTTGGGCTCAAGGGTAAACTGATGGGCATTCCTAAAAGCGCGAGTATTACGGTTGAATTGTTTAAGGGGATTAATGCAACTGGCTATTTCACTAGAACATTGCTTGTAAAAATAGCGATAAAATAATGAGAGACATGAAACATGGCGGCGATGTTTCAGAGTTGTGATTGTTTGAGTAATAGATCTATCACCTATCATTTTTAAGGCTCTGTTTTGTATTCTATCTAAGAGATTCAAGTGAGTTATAGGAGCACCTGCCCAAATGTGGGAGTTATACTCAAGCTTGGGACGGATGAAGGCCTTGTAGATTATAGCCAGATCAGAAGGGGAAAAGAATTTCTTACATCTTCGGAGAAAACCTAAACACTTTGCAGCATTTTTGGCGACGTTGAATATGTGATCGTTCCACAAAAGGTGGTCTGTGATACACATACCCAGGACTGAAAGCTGGGCAGTTTCCTCGATGCAAGTACCGCTCATGGATAGCGGCATTGAGGGTGGGTTTTGCTTCAGCGACAGCAGACAGCATTGGGTTTTTGAAGCATTAAATTCAACACGGTTTTTAATTCCCCACTGGACAATGCTGTCAAGACCAGAATTTAATGAGCTTATCATACGGTGCCGTTGAAGTTCCACATCCGAAGGACAGGGATGTGAATCTAGAAACGAATATGAAAAGCTGAGGGTGCTATCGTCAGCAAAACAATTTAATGGATTAGAAGTTTCAGACAAGAGGTCATTAATGAAAATGAGAAAGAGAGTCGGAGACAAAACGGAGCCCTGGGGCACACCAGCATTTATTTTATGAATATCAGACTTGTAACCATCCAAGACGACTTGTATTGAACGATCCGAAAGGTAATTTCTAATCCAAAGAAGAAGAGATTCATCGATACCAAAAGCACGCATTTTCGATAAGAGAGCTTGATGCCAAACTCTATCAAATGCCTTTGAAATATCAAATGCAATAATCTTACTTTCTCCAAAACGATGTAAAGATTTGTTCCACTGTTCGGTGAGATATACCATCAGATCACCAGTGGACCTATTGCTACGAAAGCCATACTGTCGGTCATTAAGAAGCTTTCGTTCTTCAAGATATTTCTTAAGCTGATAATTAATCAGCGTTTCCATGACCTTGGAAAGAAGGGACGTAAGTGCAATTGGACGATAATTAGAGGGAGAAGAAGATACGCCTTTCTTAGGGACAGGCTGGACAAATGCTGTTTTCCATCCACTCGGAAAGAGACCTGTAGAGTAGGACAGATGGAAAAGCTTACGCAGTGGTTTTGCCAGCGTTGAAGAACACCTCTTCAGAACAATGGGAGGGATACTATCCGGGCCAGCGGATTTGTGTACATCGAGATCTTTTAAAACTCTTGCTACTGCACGAATGCGAAAGAAGATTTGTCCCATAAAATCATTGGTGCTCTCAAGTACAGGTGGAGTCATGACGCTCTCTGGTAGCGTCGAATTAACAGCAAACTGTGCTGCAAGCAAATTGGCTTTTTCTTGTGAGCTTACATAGGGAGTGTCATTAAAGACGAGTGTTGGAACCGCAGACGAAGTAGTATTTCGAATGTTTTTTACAAATGACCAAAAATTTTTACTACCTTTGGGACATTGTAGTATTTTTTGCCGTAATTTTTGGTCATGCTAAAATTTGGTTCTTTGAATATGACCGTTGCAGGTCTTTCTAGCTTGTTTAAACTTCTTCCGGTTTTCCTCAGTAGGGTTGGCTTTATAACATCGGAAACTTACTTCTCTGACCCTAATAACCTCTTTACAGCTCGAATCAAACCAAGAGTTTTCTTTCGGTTTGATAGATTTTATCCTATTCGGTATAAAATTTCTCATCCCGTAAAGAATTAAGTTTGTTATCATATCTGCACTGGAGTCTACGTCACTATCGAGGAAGCATAGTGACCAGTTAAAGTTCCTGAAGAAATCATTGAGACCGTCCCAGTTGGCTTTCTCGTATTGCCAAACGGTTCTCTTGGGGGTTTTCTCTTTAACTGAGGTTTTTTTGCACGAGAAATTTGCAGATTTGACACAATGGTCTGATGTGCCTAGAGGTGATAATACACTTACAGTGTATTTATCAGGGTCAGAGGTAAGAAACAAGTCTAGAGTGTTCCCGGATTGACCTGCAACGTCAGGGATTCGAGTTGGCTCGTCAACAAGCTGAGTCAGTTGGTTTAACTCAGCGAAGACCTCAACATACCTTCCTTCGGGTGTTATCTGGCCCGAAAAGCGAAGCCACGAAGAATTGTGTACATTGAAATCGCCCGCAATGACGATTTCAGTGTGAGGATAATGGGCAACAATTCTTTGAATGGAGTCGGACAGAGCATCAAACTCGTTAAAAGTTGAGTTTCTGTCCAAGTTTGGGCTTCTATAAATAAAACAAGTGTGAATAATGTGCTTATTGACCGAAAATTTAAGCCACATGAAGTTAAAGTTTGTGTTTGAGCACAAACCATATTGAGGCTGAAGTTGGTACGCGACATCGTTTCTTATATAGACAGCGAGACCATGGTGGGGAAAGAATAATGGCACTAAGTTATACCCATGGAGATTGAATTCCATGTAATCGGTATTGTCACCCACTTGGGTTTCACTTAATGCCAAAACAGCTGGCCTGTTTAATGCAGTGTAGGCATACGCAGAATAGAAATTTTTTCTTAGCCCACGAATGTTGCTAAAATCGACCCTAAAATTACCCACCATTCTTAAATATTCAAAAACTTATATCTTTTTGCTTCTTGTATATGTTTTAGCGTTTTGCATGTCTAAAGCGATGGATGACTGGATGGATGGGAGTGAGTTTGAACTTTTTTCATCATTCCACAAAAAAAGCTGAGCAAAATTTTTTGTGTGCCTATAAGGGTTTAACGGCGGCGGCGCGACGTCGGTGGCGGTGTGTTGATGATGGTGCGATGGTAGGCAATCAGAGCGCGAACGTAATTAACGTAAGCGAATTAATTTTAATGAGGACAAAATTGTATGAATCGCGGGGCAGTATCCACAAGAAGGTGCTGCAAGGTTTGAGCATCCCTTAAGGTGTGGTTTTCATAAAAATTTACAATTATTATAGAACTGAAATATTTAATTTTGTCGGTTAACAGTAGGTATACCTTTGGTGGACTGGTTACCAAAATGAATGATGGTAAAAATCCAGAATAAAAACAGAATATTTTCGACTTTTACCAAATGGTGCTGAAAAATCCTAAGTTTTACGGGTAGAATTTCAATATTTCAGTATTTGTTACCGGTCAAATTGTTTTTTGATGAAACTAGTTAACCCTGGGCCCTTGTGCGTATGGATAAACTAGTTTTTCCTAGACTTAAGTAATCCATTTTACACTTAAAGAAAAACTAGTTTAACAGATAATATATTATTCAAAATTTCTGGTCAAACTAGTTTTTTATAAGCCAAACTTGTTTATCCCAGGCCAAACTAGTTTCGACTAGGCCAATCTCGTTTATCCTAGACCAAACTAGTTTCGCCTACGACGAACTGATTTCACAGTATGCTTCGTGAAATAAGGCCCAGGAAATAAGACTGACCTTACTTTTACTTTAGATGGCGCCAGGGTGGACTACGGCCTCAACCAACAGCCTCCAGTTACGCAATCCAAGTTGGTTGAGGTCGTTCTCCACTTGTGTGCGCTGCGCAGAAAATCAGGGGTAGATTGGAAGACTCGTCGGGCTGGTGATGCGTCGGTGTCCATAAGCTCCACGTGTCTCAGCCATCTCAGCCGCTGTATTTTTCAGCTTTTTGACCAGGTCGACCTCACTGTAAAGCCCATAAAGTTAATTGTTAAATCTTCTCCTTCATACTCCATCGATACAGACTGGACCGAAGATCACCCGAAGAATTTTCCTTTCAAAGCACCCAAGCAGGTTCTCATCCGTTTTTGACAAGGTCCATGCTTCTGCCCCATACAGCAAGACGAGGATGATTATGGTCACCAAAAAAATAATTAGTGTATTTAACTAAAAAGTTCGTATATTTTACGAAACTTTCGTGGTGCAAAACCACGAATAATTTTCGTAACTTGTACAAATTGCCTTTCGTCAATTTACAAATATTATTGTTACTATAAAATAAAAAAAAAATAACATATATCTATATCTATACTATATTATAAAGAGGAAACATTTATTTGTTTGTTTGTTTGTACCTATGTAGGGGGTAATCTCTGGAAATATTTAACCAATCCTTAATATTCTTTTATAAATGGAAAGATATAATGTCCCTGAGTAACATAGGCTAAATTTTATTTGGATACAAATTAATTGCAAAGTTAAAATCTAAACGTTTGTACTTTTTTTTTGGGGTATTTGTGAGTTTTTGATTTTTTATATATCGACATCTCAAAATTTATATTTGAGTTTGAAAGGTTATTCTAAGGGGAAGACTTAACGGTTTAAAAATTCAATTTGTAGGGATAAATGGGGTAAAAAACAAAAATGGTATGAGATAACAAAAATTGTTTTTCTGTTTGATAGAGTTTACTAAGAGGTGGTCTGCATACATAGGGTGAAATGGGGTAGAAATTAAAAATGAGCATATGATTTAAAAAAACTTTTTGAGTTGGGAAGGTCATTATTAAAGGCTTAAGGACTGAAGACATTTCAAAATTTAAATACTTATAGTGTGAAATGGGGTTTGTTAAATATGGAATCTGATTTTAAACGTCCATTTCTTATTTAAAAGGTTATATGTAGAATTGTAGAGGATATCATTCGAAAATTTTGCCTAACCGAGCAAAGCCAGGGCGGGCCAGCTAGTATAATATAAAATTTATTAATAGTTGAATAATCAACAAATATTCGTTTATATGCAGTCACTCACAAAATTATTCGGAAAAAAAAGTTTTTTTTTTTTAACATGAGTTTTTTTTGTTTCTTATTATCCTTTGTTATGTTATTGTTGTTTTTTCTGTTATCTACATTTCTCTTTGTTTCATCTTGTTATATGTTCGTTTTAATATGGGAAACAAGAAAATTTTATAGCGCGAGATTCTACATGCCGTTACTTTTTTTTATAATTTCCACAGAGCAAGAAAAATCATTATATACAATAGATTTGATATAGATTAAATTCCGAATATTTTTGGGAGTGACCGTACATACATCCAATTTTTTTGTTTTAAATAAGCAAATATGACATTTTGTTCAACATAAATGTTCAAAAGTAAACAATACCTTAGTTGTAAAATGTTTTTTATTTTTTAATATTCAACTTATTTTGGTTTATATTTCAACGATGATTTCTAACTACTCAACACAAATATCAAAAATCAACATCATATGTTAAAAGACTAGAAAAAAATCAATAATTTTTCCACAAAAGTTGGTTACATAAACTCAAAATCTTGTTTTAGTTCAACTACTAGTTATGATTTTTCAACAACTTAACTCAATTTTTCAACATAATTTCGCAGCAAATGCAGTAAATAGTTTATGATTTATTATTTATCTGTTGGTTTATCAGCATACATGATGAAAAAATAAGCAAATCTTAAAATTTTAATACACTCCCGTTCATTTGAATAGGTTCAAAAATTTTCAAGTGCGGTTTACCGTTATAACTCCGAACTGTGTGGAATAAATGAATTTTTGAAAATGGCATTTGAGAAAGCATCCAATTGAGGAGAGAATAAGAAAACACACAATATCAAACTTACCATCATGGTATGAAGAACTTTAAATTACACTCTCGACTGTAGAAATACTCACACTAAACCTAGTTTGTTTCCTTATTTTAGCCATTTAAACCGACAAATAAGATCCAACCCTCAGAATTTTTCGTCTATAACTTGTGGAGGCAGCAGTTCTTTTTTACATTCTTTCATATCGACTCCATCTTTTTGTTTACTTAAATTAGTAATTTTTTATGAAAAACAATAAATTTGGGCGTACTCCGCCGCGAAAAGAGCTTTTCCTCCACCCATTCTACGTTTTTTCTGAATTTGTTTGTGTCATATAAAAGAAATCACGATATATAAAGCCCAAAAATAGCTTCAAAAGGTCTGACCTTCAACTAGTTCAAAGCAAAAGTGATTATAAAGGCGGTGCACCTATTTAAATAAACGAAAAAAAAGTGCTACGATTTCAATATGAATTTAAAGGAATGATAATAAAACGTGTAATGATGGTAAGTTTGATATTGTGTGT
>OY992532.1:77701280-77894655 GCA_963921185.1 Dasysyrphus tricinctus | reverse complement strand
TTGCATGTTGCATGTTGCATGTTGCATGTTGCATGTTGCATGTTGCATGTTGCATGTTGCATGTTGCATGTTGCATGTTGCATGTTGCATGTTGCATGTTGCATGTTGCATTTGCATGTTGCATGTTGCATGTTGCATGTTGATGCATGTTGCATGTTGCATGTTGCATGTTGCATGTTGCATGTTGCATGTTGCATGTTGCATGTTGCATGTTGCATGTTGCATGTTGCATGTTGCATGTTGCATGTTGCATGTTGCATGTTGCATGTTGCATGTTGCATGTTGCATGTTGCATGTTGCATGTTGCATGTTGCATGTTGCATGTTGCATGTTGCATGTTGCATGTTGCATGTTTGCATGTTGCATGTTGCATGTTGCATGTTGCATGTTGCATGTTGCATGTTGCATGTTGCATGTTGCATGTTGCATGTTGCATGTTGCATGTTGCATGTTGCATGTTGCATGTTGCATGTTGCATGTTGCATGTTGCATGTTGCATGTTGCATGTTGCATGTTGCATGTTGCATGTTGCATGTTGCATGTTGCATGTTGCATGTTGCATGTTGCATGTTGCATGTTGCATGTTTGCATGTTGCATGTTGCATGTTGCATGTTGGCATGTTGGATGTTGCATGTTGGATGTTGGATGTTGGATGTTGGATGTTGGATGTTGCATGTTGCATGTTGCATGTTGCATGTTGCATGTTGCATGTTGCATGTTGCATGTTGCATGTTGCATGTTGCATGTTGCATGTAGCACGTTGTACATCTGCGTATATCTGTGTCAAACTACGTATATCTGCGTATATCTGCGTTAAACTGCGTATATCTGCGAATAATTGCATACATCTGTGTACATATGCGTATATCTGCGTATAACTGCAAATATCTGCATTAATATGCGTTTATCTGCAAACGGTGGTATGGATCTGGACGTTAAAAGTAGAATAAATAAAGCTCGTGCTGCCTTTGGTACTCTGTCCCCAATCTGGAAATCCAGTCAAATCTCCTTACGCACTTAGTTGAGATTCTTCGAATGCAATGTCAAATCCGTGCTGTTTTATGCTTGTGAAACCTGGAAAGTCACGTCCATCATTACGAAGAAATTGCAGGCTTTTGTGAATCGCTGTCTTCGCCACATCCTAAAGGTTCGATGGCCACAAATAATATCAAATGAGGAATTGTGGCGCAGGACAAGTCAAGAGCGGCTGGACGTCGACATAAGAAAGCGTAAATGGCGTTGGATTTGTCACACACTGAGGAAACCAAACGATGAAATTGCAAAGCAGTCCTTTGAATGAAATCCTTAGGGTGCACGGCGGCGGGTTGGAAGACCAATAACAACATGGAAATCAACTGTCTTAGCGGAAGCAGATTGCCAGAGAAAGACGTGGCCACAACTAAAGTACCTTGCAGCAGACCGTGAAGGATGGTAACGTTTTGTTGACGCCCTATGCCCCAGCCGGGGTTACAGGACACGATGATGATAGGCTAATAATGTAATGTAAAATGAAACTAGATATTAAGGGTATTCATACAACAGCGTAAAGTCGTCGTAAATGTTGTAAACATTTAAACTTCGTAATTCTGTCACAATTTGTATGAAAAATTTGACAGATTTACGAAGTTTAAAACTTTACGATGTTTACGACGAGTTTACGCTGTTGAATGAATACCCTTATTATTTAAAATAAAAAAAGTTGAATTCAATTTTATAGACAGGGTGTCTCCAAAGTCATGAATAACTGTCATATATGATGATCAACTTGTCCAAAATCAAGCCGCGTAAAGTTAGCATGACAACTTTCGAAAAAACAATTTTTGAGTATGCCAGTAATTGCCGATTAATTGCCGTAAATATGCCGTGAAACTATAAAAATTGCCGCTAGTACGGTTTGCCCACAAAGTGTAATACTGCTAACTTTATATATAGTTAGCATGACACTTTTTTATTTTTGGTCAAAAATTATTTTTGAAAAAGCCAGTAATTGCCGATTAATTGCCGTAAATATGCCGTGAAAACCAAACAATTGCAGTTCTTATGGTTTGCCTAAAAAGCGCAATCCTGCTAACTTTACGCGTAAAGTTAGCATGACACTTTTTTGTTTTTGGTAAAAAATTATTTTTGAGAACGCCATTAATTGCCGATTAATTGCCGTAAATATGCCGTGGAAACAAAAAAATTGCCGCTCTTACGGTTTGCCCACAAATTGCAATCACGTAAATTTTGGGTGTAAAGTTAGCATGACAACTTTTGAAAAATTTATTTTTGAAAACGCCAATAATTGCCGATTAATTGCCGTAAATTTGCCGTGAAACCAAAAAAATTGCCGCTCTTATGGTTTGCCCACAAAGGGCAATCACGAAATGTGGGTGTAAAGTTAGCATGACAACTTTTGAAAAATTTATTTTTGAAAACGCCATTAATTGCCGATTAATTGCCGTAAATTTGCCGTGAAAACAAAAAAATTGCCGCTCTTATGGTTTGCCCACAAAGGGCAATCACGTAAATTTTATGTAAAAGGCATTAACTTTTCAATTTTTGGGCAAAAATTGTTTTTGAGAACGCCATTAACTGCCGATTAATTGCCGTAAAAATACCGTTAAACTAAAAAAATTTCCTCTAATACGGTTTGCCCACAAAGGGCAAAAAAGTAAATTTTAGGTGTAAAGTTAGCATGACAACTTTCGATAATAACATTTTTGAGAACGCCATTAATTGCCAATTAATTGCCGTAAATTTGCCGTGAAACCAAAAAAATTGCCGCTCTTATGGTTTGCCCACAAAGGGCAATCACGAAATGTGGGTGTAAAGTTAGCATGACAACTTTTGAAAAATTTATTTTTGAAAACGCCATTAATTGCCGATTAATTGCCGTAAATTTGCCGTGAAAACAAAAAAATTGTCGCTCTTATGGTTTGCCCACAAAGGGCAATCACGTAAATTTTATGTAAAAGGCATTAACTTTTCAATTTTTGGGCAGAAATTGTTTTCGAAAACGCTATTAATTGCCGATTAATTGCCGTAAAAATATCGTTAAAACAAAAAATTATCCTCTAATACGGTTTGCCCACAAAGGGCAAAAACGTAAATTTTAGGTGTAAAGTTAGCATGACAACTTTCGATAATAACATTTTTGTGAACGCCATTAATTGCCGATTAATTGCCATAAATTTGCCGTGAAAACAAAAAAATTGCCGCTCTTATGGTTTGCCCACAAAGGGCAATCACGTAAATTTTATGTAAAACTTTTCAATTTTTGGGCAAAAATTGTTTTTGAAAACGCCATTAATTGCCGTAAGAATACCGTTAAAACAAAAAAGTATCCTCTCTTACGGTTTGCCCACAAAGGGCAAAAACGTTAATTTTAGATGTAAAGTTAGCATGACAACTTTCGAATGTAATATTTTTGAGAATACCATTAATTGCCGATTTAGTGCCGTAAATTACCCGTGAAAACATAAAAATTGCCGCTCCTATAGTTTGCCCAAAAAGGGCAATCACGTTAATTTTAAATTAGCATGATAACTTTAATTTTTGTTCAAATATAACTGTGGAATATGCCTTAGGTTTTCCAAAAATTATATTATCTGCCCTAGTTATGGAATCCAAAATCACTATTATTTTCATTTTCGATCAGCTTCGATTAGCGTAGTTTTTATCCAATCCTAAGCATATTTTACTAAAATATTTTGAGCCATGTCCAAAAGTTCTTACCATGTGAAAGCTTAAATTATAGAATCACACTTAATTTGGTTTTTGGTACAACTAACCGAAAGATGAATATGTTTTTTGATTAGGTGGAAAAATCAATTCATTGAACTTCATTTAAGTGGGGAAACTGTAGTCAAATTTGTAGGTAAGTATACAATATATTTAATATATACATATGCACAATAATAAGAACAATGATATACTAAATCTATTTAAGGCATAAATGAGAAAATAACATACAAAGTGCAAAAGTTCTAAATAAATTAGTATAGGACAACGGACAAGAAACTTTTGTTAGTAGGTATACAATAACTCTTAGTTTATGCTACTTTAGAAGGGATGTAATCCAATGACAGTGTTACCAGATAAAACAAAATCTCCCACTAGAAAAATTAAGAAAGCCCTCAGATTACCATATTTTAACAATGCTTGCATTCCTAGCTCATAAGTTCATTACATACATAAATATTACTTCAGTTGCAATAAAAAATATTAAATTAAATTAATTTGCAGTTGAGTAATATCCAAATTTTGCAAGGTAACAAGGAAAAATCTTATGCAAGAGCCAATTTTTCAATGGTCAGTTAAACATCAGATATTATTTATTCTATAAAATAGCAGAAAAACTTGTTCAGATTTATTCCTCCGTGGAACATTTTCCCAATTTTTTACTTGCGATATAGGTAGGTACTATAAGGCAAGTTTTGGATTCGTGCAAAAAAAAAATTCGAGATAACAATCAGACATGACATTACGATGATAGAGAACACGTGGGTGGCAAAATTCTGTCTGTCTGTTTGTCCGTACCTAAACCTACAGCCTAAACCACTGAAGCAATTTTCTTCAAATTTTGAACTTAAAGTTTTTTATAACTCTCCAGAGGGGAAATTGAATTTTTTTAGCTCAAAAAATAACGGTAGTTGCCATACAACCGTTAAGGAAAAGCTTATTCATCTCATAAACGGCTCCAACGATTTTGTAAAAAAAAATCAGTGTATTATTGTAGATATTATGTACCTTCTGGTAAGAAAGAAAATCACCAAAAACATTTATTACCGGTACCTGCCATATAACAGTTTTTTTGATTTTTGGTTTTCTCATTAACCACTCATCCGATTTCAATAAAATTTTTTCCATAAAAGCTTTGTTAGAATATAAATAATACTGCATACCAAAATTTTTGGAAAAAACGAATTTTGGATTTTGAAAAAAGATTCAAATTTTGTTCAAAAACAGGTTCATGAATTAAAATTAATTTTTAAGAAAACGGCTCCAACGATTTTAAATTTTATTTTGCGCATATTCATATCTTTTCAAGTCATCAAATGGCATACTTTTTTTGAGCTCTAAGTTATTTATCAGACTGTTTATACAGTTAAAAGAACGATTTAAATGCTTTTTATACTTTTTTATAATTACTTGAATACTTCTTAAAGTTCTTAAGTCCCACACAACTTGAACATAAGAGCAAGTACGTGCGATCCAGTCGCGCAATTTATTTTATTTAAGGTCATATTTTATGTAGAAACACTTGTTTATGTGACTTATGCTTTTAGTACCCACCATTCTTTTGAGATTATTTATTTATCGTTTTTATAGCTACTTCAAAACGTTAAACTGCTCAGAAATCATTTCTAATAAACTTCACTTCAATAACTTCCACTGTACCACTAGTTGACAAAAAATATCGCATTATTTACATCTTTTCATTTATTGGTAGCCAAAATCAGGAAAAAAAAACACAAAAAAACATACAAAAATAAAATTGAATATTTGAGTTTTTGAATTAAAAATTGTATCTAAATACTGGTTAGCTTTTTGATAGGGCCACAAAAGTATGTTTCTTGACATTGTTTTGGACGCCAAACTTAAATTCATCATCTTTTTCTCAAAATTAGGTCGGGTTTTCGAAGTGTTCCTGGCAAAAAACCTGAAAATTAGCGAAAACAGCTTTTTTTTGTCATTTTCAAACGAACGATGAGTTTGATCTCGGTGTCCAAAATATGTTTAAAAGTATACCTATTAAAAGTGCAGATCAAAGTATGCAACTGAACTCCAATTCTCATTGGACAGGGTTGCCAGTTTGGGGGTTTTCACGCAGATTATGGGGTTTTTTCGTCGTTGGGGGTATGAAATGTACTAAATGTTCTTAATTCAAAAAATTACGTTGTATGTGAGTGAATAGCTGATAATATTTTGCGTGTTAGATATGCCTTACAATTTTAATTCCAGAATTTAACACCGAGAGACGAAATGTTGAAAGCTTTCCCGAGTAAAAAATGTATACTAAAATGACTGCCAAAATGAAGACGACGATTGTAATATTCTTGAATTTCTTAAAAAAAAGTAATTACAAACCAAAAAACATATTATAATGTAGGTAGGTGCCTACATATTTTCATATTCATTTTAATTATGAATGGTATTTTCGATAATGACTGTGAAAACTACTGAAATTATTTATCTACTGTTCTACTTGGAGCCAATTTTTCAATCTTCAATTCATTATTCAGTTAGCTGTTGGAAGAGTAAATCTGAACAAGTTTTTCTGCTATTTTATAGAATAAATAATATCTGATGTTTAACTGACCATTGAAAAATTGGCTCTTGCATAAGATTTTTCCTTGTTATCTGCAAAATTTGGATATTACTCAACTGCAAATTAATTTAATTTAATATTTTTTATTGCAACTGAAGTAATATTTATGTATGTAATGAACTTATGAGCTAGGAATGCAAGCATTGTTAAAATATGGTAATCTGAGGGCTTTCTTAATTTTTCTAGTGGGAGATTTTGTTTTATCTGGTAACACTGTCATTGGATTACATCCCTTCTAAAGTAGCATAAACTAAGAGTTATTGTATACCTACTAACAAAAGTTTCTTGTCCGTTGTCCTATACTAATTTATTTAGAACTTTTGCACTTTGTATGTTATTTTCTCATTTATGCCTTAAATAGATTTAGTATATCATTGTTCTTATTATTGTGCATATGTATATATTAAATATATTGTATACTTACCTACAAATTTGACTACAGTTTCCCCACTTAAATGAAGTTCAATGAATTGATTTTTCCACCTAATCAAAAAACATATTCATCTTTCGGTTAGTTGTACCAAAAACCAAATTAAGTGTGATTCTATAATTTAAGCTTTCACATGGTAAGAACTTTTGGACATGGCTCAAAATATTTTAGTAAAATATGCTTAGGATTGGATAAAAACTACGCTAATCGAAGCTGATCGAAAATGAAAATAATAGTGATTTTGGATTCCATAACTAGGGCAGATAATATAATTTTTGGAAAACCTAAGGCATATTCCACAGTTATATTTGAACAAAAATTAAAGTTATCATGCTAATTTAAAATTAACGTGATTGCCCTTTTTGGGCAAACTATAGGAGCGGCAATTTTTATGTTTTCACGGGTAATTTACGGCACTAAATCGGCAATTAATGGTATTCTCAAAAATATTACATTCGAAAGTTGTCATGCTAACTTTACATCTAAAATTAACGTTTTAACATTGAAAATGTTTATAGGGTCGTTTTGAGTAAATTATGGTGTTACTAAAATGAATAAAGTGAACAAGTGTGTATATGAGATGAACGCTGGCGTATAAGGGGGATAAGATCGAATTTTTGGTGGTGTTACTAAAATGAATAAATTGAACAATGGTAATATGAGATGAACGCTGGCGTATATGGGGGATAAGATCGAATTTTTGGTGGTGTTACCATTCATTTTGGAATGAACAAATATGTATAGAAGATGATTGCAGGCGGATAGGGAGGGTACGGTTGAATTTTTGGTTGGTGTTTCTAAAATGAACAATATAAGTTTTAACTATACATATTACTATAATTATAAAATGCAAGAGCTAGTGCAGTCAGCACTCAGGAGTGCATTGTGCTTCTAAAACTAAATCCAAGCTTTGGAATTTTTTTGAAAATGTTTATGATAGGAAAATAATGTAGAGGCATTGTATATAAATTCTATAGTATTCTCATGAAGAAAAAAAGCTCGTGGCCATCTATGCGTCCAAATGTAATACTAATTTTTGTTAAGGGATCTCGGTAAGGCGATCACAGCGAACCTATCGACCAAATGTCTACCTACAAAATCGTGTTTCATGAGAATACTATAGATTGGATATACAATGGTAGAGGTGCAATATGACGTTTTTTAAAATATGGTTTTATGTGAAATGGTCGAACAAAAAAAGAAAACAAATGAGAAGTGCCAGAGTAATATTTTTTTTTGTTTATCGATGGTTAAGTTTAATATAACAATTTTGTACATATATTTTGCAATTCAAAAAAATCTACAAAGTGAGATCAAAGTTCTAAAAAAGATGGCTCACAAATGCTACACATCAGAGTTAAGGCTGATTGTACTAAATTGTATAGTTTAAGAAAGATAATAAATAACAAATTGTTTCGTTTCAGGAAATTTTGATACCTACTATTTTTTTGTATTTTATATATTTTATATAATTTTTGTTGATCGATTTTTCGCAGTTATTATTTTTTATCTTTTAAATGGTTGCATTTAAAAATCTCAAATTCATACCGGAGATAGATTATATAGATTCACATATAACATGTAAAATTTGATTTTTTTAATCGTACCTAAGCCGAGATAATAACATATTTCTGTTCATTTACATATCACCTACTAACTCTTTAATCTGTGCACCTAGACAATTAGTTTTTGTTTTATAAGCAGCTTGAATAATTGAGAATTATTTTGATATATCATACGTTGCTGTACGTTCTATATAAGCTTCACAAATCGAAAATACAATTAATTAAAAAGTGGTACTAAATCTTTAATCAATATTCCTAAAATTCATCGTCGTCGATTTGCAAGTTTTTGTGCGGACAAACAGCCCAAATAAACAGAGCACAAAAATATAGTGCCATAGTTCATTCAAGACTTTTTTCTATCTCTGCCAGGGTTGCAAAAGTCGATAAGATTGTACTTTTTTCGATACACTCCACTTTGCTAAAGTACACAAATACACTTCTAAAAAATTCGATACACTTTTGCATTCAACGAAAAAGATAAAGTAAATTAAAAAGAAAATCATCTGCCTCACAAAATGTATACTGTGAACCGAGGCTGACAACGATATAACAGAAGAAATAAAAATGATTAATACAGTTTGTTCGAGAAAATGGCATCTACCGGTTTCGACAATCTCGCAATTAAAAATCGAAAACATTAAATTTATCAAATTTAAATCTCGCAAAGTTGAAGGGTATTGCAACAAATTCCTACAGTTTTGTTATAAAAGTTTCGCATATGTAAGTATGTACCTTATATGTTAATTAACATAAACAGCTAAGTTGTTTAATTAATTGGATATAGAAACATTACATACGTTCATACAACAACAAATGTGGACAAAATATTATCAAATCAAATCAAAAAGTACAATTCGATACACTTTCCTTTTATATTTTGATACATTGCTGAAACACGATTTCATCCCTGATATCTGTCTAGTAGTTTATTATGAAAGACTGTTCATTTCAGTGTTCAGTGGTTCAGTCTTCAGTTGCAAAGATGCCTTGGAGTGGGAAGGTTCGTTTGCGCTGTTTGCCGGTAAATATTTTTGCATTAATAGTATAGAATGCGATGTGCGTGAAAGGTAAGTAGGATAGAATGCAGAGAATATGAATTACCAAGAAGCCAATCTTTCGTACGTTTCACCCCCCAAAACCCATTTGTTTACATTGTTGTATTTGTAATTTCACTTCGTGTCGATGAATAGATGTGAATTGCAACAACAATTTAATGCGGTGACTTTCATTTGTTTTGACAGTTCGATTTTTTTTACTTCCAAACAGAATTTTTGTGCGTCTGCCTCCGTGTTTTTATTAATATTTTGTATTTATTAGTAATTTTATCGATATAATTGTGTCGTTACAAACAATAATACATGCGCTGGATTCAAAGAACCAATATTATGGTTATGAAATATCTAATTTATAATTTCTTGCCATCTGCAATCCAATTTTGATTTGTGAATTGCTTGTGCAATTTCGGTGGATCCGATTATTAGTTTGTGTTTTTCCAAGAAGTAAAACCTATCCAACAAAATCTCTGTAGCTTATCACCATCGACCCCAAAAGAAGGTCCAACAAAGCCAGTTGTCGGTGCAATCGATTTGGTTGCAACTGATGTCAGTGGCATCTGAAAAGAACAACGCCCCATGTCGAGCTAAGTCTTTGCAAGAGATTCAAAAACATGTTGCATTTAACATTGCTATAGCTGATCTCTGGCGGGCGAATGTTATATAAACCATATAGAATGCAGTGATGCAAAGAATCGACTTGCAAAAATGGAAATATTCGTAAATCGATTGAGAAACTACAAAAATCGTCTTCTGGAGGATATACCTACCAAAAATCACTGCAGGGAAAAGCGAACAAATTAAGTCTCATAATGCAAAGGCGAAATCTTGAAACCAAAATTTGCATCCATTTACCACAAGTCATATCATTGCCAAAGAACGATGTCGAACAATTGGATAAGGCATTTTTTTGCGTTTGTCAATTGCCTACTTAAAAATGTAAGCAGGTATACAAAATTATTTCAATTTTGCTTGCCATTTACATCAACTTTTTTACTACATAGGTATATTCTCTTTTCGTTTATTATTCCAGATGAAAAAAAAGAAGAGATTTCCACTTTAGCAAGCTGAGAGATATCAACTTATATAGATAGATTACAAGTGCCTTATGTGCTGGCCATGTTTCCATAAATTGATTCAAATTGAATAGTCGCGCAACTACCTTCTTCCTATAAAACTATCAAGCTCTCCACGAAATAGAAAACGAAATCATAAACATGAAAATCAGAAAACAACAACTCACAATTAAAATACCCCAAAAAGTGCAAAACCGAACTTAGCCCTTCCTCCAATTCAAAACAAAAAAATCCATTAATATTGTGAACAAATGTATAGAGTGTTGTTTCTTTGGTTTTTGTTAACATAAAAATGTTTTTAAAAATTAAGTTTTGTGAATCCTTGTAAAGAAATTGCATTTTATTAAAAACCAAATAAATCTAATTCTTAAGTATAACCCCATCATTTTCTTCCTGTTAACAAAGTAAAAGAATGTTATAGTTGCATATTTAATATATGCATGTACCTACGAAAAGTTAATTATAGGTCATTTCCGGTGACAGAATTATAATAAATAATATGAAAGAAAAACGCATTTGAAAAACATTTTTTTATTTCATTAATTAGGGTTTGTGCTGATCATTTATCAACTCAGTTTCTCCTTGTACTTATGAGTAAGTTAGTATAGTTCTTTTTTTATATCTAGAAAAATAAAAGTCATAGAACCATCTGGTGTTTCGTGTTTGAACAAAAATTTACAAAAAAAAAATTGAATATTAAAGACAAAATAGTATACTTTAAACATAAAAAAAAAAACAGTTTGGACAACTTTTTTTATTATGTTTTCAAAATTTGAATTTTTGCAGATTAATTTTTCAAAAACTATTAATTTAAAAAGAAAACTAAAGGATGGCTTTCTGGCTTTAAAAATAACTATGTGATGATGTTGTTTTTTTCCTTCTTTCGATGCAACCTGCACCCTCTTGCAAATTATTTTATGTACTCGTATGAAAAACGCCTTTTATATGCATAAATGCATTGAAATTTAAGCCATTGGTAGAATGTGGTAGGCATGTGTAGGGCAAGTTTTGGACTCGTGCAAAAAAAAAAGTCGAGATAACAGTCAAAAATGGCATTACGATGATAGGAACACGAAAAGAATGGGTGGCACAATTATGTCTGTCTGTGTCTGTTGGTCTACAGCTTAAACGGTGAGATCGAATTTCCTTAAACTTGGTACGTAGTGGTAGTAGTTTTTGAAGATTCTGCCCACAGGTTTTTGTTCATCTTTTTAGAACAAAAAATAAAGGTACCTGCCACACAATTTTTTTTGCAATTTTCCATAATCGTTTTACATTTAAGGAGTTTTCTTTCAAAGAAATAAAAAAAAAAATACGGAGTACATAATTATGTTTAGATAAATTAGAATTGTGCAAGAATGTACTTACAGCCCTATTATTGACACGATTCAAAACTAGTTTTAATGTAAAACTACTATATGGGTTTTGAGTCTCAGGTTTTGAACATATTGGTATTATTCAAACAAAAATTTGCATCTAAAACTCTGATTTCGAGTTTTAGATGTCAATCTAAACTCGAAATCAGAGTTTTAGATGCCAATTTTTGTTTGAATAATACCAATATGTTCAAAACCTAAAACTCGAAACCCATATAGAACTAGTTTTACATTAAAACTAGTTTTGAATCGTGTCAATAATAGGGCCGTTAGTGAAATCAAATTTTGAAAACAAAAAAATATCTTGAAAGCTGCTCAACACTTCTAATTCTTCCATGATAGCTCGTCTTGACTACAAAATTCGCTTTTGACATAAATGTTTGTAAAGTTTTTTTATTTAAATTGTTTGGAAGTTTCTGCAAAAATAAAATTAAGTCCTTCGCCTGACGACTGACGAGTAATGGAAATGAACTTCCATCCGCTTTAGTCGATGTTCAAGGTGGACATTTGTTTTTCAACTTTTGAAACTTAATTTGACTGAAGATAATTTCATGGCACTAACTTACGTAATTTCGATGTCCTGGAAGAGTTCACCAATCCATGCCACCACAAGGCAATAGTGTTGAAATAGTTGCAATAGCAATTAACCTTCGTCTAACATTTCGAGTCTTTCGATTCGATGTCGCTCACTGGGCGTGATGCTAGACTTGAACCATATCCCAGGCACGGCTAAAAGTCCAGCCACAGTCTATGAATCGTGATGTTTGTGTGTCTAGTGAGAGGCATGATTCAACACAGAATAGCAGTTTGAAATTTTTTGGCAATCCACTTAAGCAGATTCCTGCAATTCTGTGCCTCGTTATACACAAGGACGCATTCGGCAAGGAAAATTGTTGGCAATGTGTAATCGATTTCGGTTTGCTGCAATTTATGATCGACCTCATCGATGTTCCTCAGATCGACACCCATCAGATGATAGCTAGGCCCATGCAAATCTGTCGGACTTAACTTGACATCGCCATCCTCGTCGTGGATCTTCGATAAGAGAACCTTGTTGCGCTTAATGGTGTAGCACTTCCTGGCAGTGACAGTGGGAAAGTCCAGTTCAATGAAATTCTTCACCTGATGCGCAGTGTCCCGCAGACGCAAGTACATTGTGTCGAAGCCACAACCAAGATTTATTATCTGGAAATTACCGTTTGTTTTCTAGAAATAGAATCAGAGTGAGAGAGAGGGGTGGGCAATAAAAAGAATGATAGAAGGAAAAGTTCAAGGACTTTGGACTTCTGCTATTCAACAAACACGCAACAGTCGTATTGCTTGCTAAAAAAAACTGACCTTGAGGAACTTTTCTACACACATTTCGACGCCCTTGACCCGCGCAAAATAGCCCCGATTGATTTCCGGGGCTTTGAGCTCCTGATTGCGAACGAAAAAGCCAATGAATTCGTCCTTCCAATACCCTAGTCGGACGTTTTTTCGGGGGTTCCAAGGATTTTAACTCCCTTCTTGGGTCCTCTGTCTCGATCAAGCGACTCCGTCGCCCCGCTTAGGGTATGTTAAGTCGCCAGCAGGCGCTTATGTGCTATTTCAATAGCATAAAAATGAAAACTTTTAAAATTATTTACTAAAAAAATTTCAGTTCAACTTTAAATGTCAACAAAAAAAATATAAATGAAAAGTGACGTTTTGGAATTCACCTCGGAACTTAGGGATGCGTTTGAAATGTTGTCCCTAGTGGTGAGGTCACACTTTTTAATATTTCTGTTCTGTTTTGTTTTTATATCCTGCATTGACTGTATTATGATTATGTTAAAAAAGCACGGCTATTGATTAGTTTTAATATGCATTACATTAATAGGCATGTTTTATTATTATTTCTGCTAACACAGTAAAATTTCCTTTGGTAAATAACAAACAAACCCAAAAGTATCGATAAATAATAAATTATAATTAGGTCTGTTCCTTTACTTTGAATTTCTGTGATTTTCTGTGCATTTCTGCGCATTTTAGTCCAAACTTGTGTCAAAGTTCATATAAAAAAAAATTTTTGACACAAATTTGGACTAAAAATCACAGAAACCCAAAGTAAAGGATCAGACCTATTATTAACACTGAAATTGAAAAGACCCGAACTGGCAGTATTTTTTTTGTATTGATTTTTCACAAACAGCTGATATTTGCTAAGAGATGTGCAAGTAAAATGTAATAGATTTTCCTTTTTTGGTACTTTATTTGACACAACCGTTGCATAACTATAGTGGGTAGGAAAATGTTTTATGAATTAGAATTGGTGTAACACTGAATAGTGGCTATATAAGTCCTTATTCAATGCATAACTATTCATCTGTTTAGTGGAATCTAATGAATAAGGCTGCTTGTCCTAAGTAAATTATCTATTGACAATCTCTTTGAACCCTGAAAAAATTTACCTTAGCGGATTTAAAAATTCCATTAAGAGGAAATTTACAGCTAGAAAGATTGGCCCTGAGAAAAGATCTGAATCTAGTCTAAAGTCGGCTTTAACAGTTGACATTCGTAGAAAAAAAAACAAACATTTTACCACTAAATGCTAAGAAGAACCTCAAGCTTAGTTTAAAATGATGTAATCTGACCATTTAGAAGTGAAATTTGTGTTTTATTTCTACGGATGTTTTTTCTAAAGTCGACTATATCTAGATTGGGATCTACTACTCAGGGCCATTGTTTTTATCTTTAGGAGTTGTCTGAAAAAAAAAATTAAAATATAATTTAAGTAACCCCGAGGCCACACGAGCAAGTACTTGCAAGCAAGTTGCAATACATACACATTTGTTTACTAACACAAACAAATCCAAGCAACTTGCTTATCAACTGGCATGCAAGTTTTGAAGCCAGTAGTGAAGCAAGTTGAGAAGCAAGTTAGGAGACAAGCAAGTGAAATGCAAGTGGAAAGCAAGTGGGAGGCAAGTGGAATGCAAATTACGAATTTGACAGGCAGTGTATGTAGCCAACTTGCTTGCAAGTACTTGCTCGTGTGGCCTCAGGGTAAATAAGTAAGTAAGTGAAAGCGTTCAGCAAATTTTTGTTGTGCTGAATTCAATTTTTTCACTTAAAGAGCCCTACACACAATCAATGTTTATTGTCAATATTCACTGAGAAGGTCATTTTTCGCTGAGTATTGATCGTTCGTATGCTCTTCAATGTCATTGTCAATGAACATGACGACATTGATTAGAAACAAAATCGATTTGGTTTTCTTCAATGTAAATGTCATTTGTTGGTTGTTGGAATTTCTTTTCCTTACAAATAACAAAACGCTTTTTTAAATAGTCTATTATATATTTAAGTTTCAAACGTATAAAATATTTGTTCTCAAAAGGAGACAACTAAAAAATTAAGTCTTGCTTTTACCGTTTCTTATAAATTGTGTCCTCTCTGCTTCTTTCTTATTCTTCTAGTCTCTTTTTATATCTTTCGTTTTCGTTGTATGCTTGATATGGTTCTGTCGGATTGTGGTGGCAATATTGCATCAATGTTTTTTGACAGATAATGTCTTCAATAATTATTGTCAATTAATATTGATCGTAAAATGTAGAGCTGCCAGTTAGAGCGTTTCTAACTTTTACTAGCTGGCAGTTAGTGCGTTTCTAACTTTTACTTTAGCAGAAAAGTGAAACACAACTACATCTAAATAAACAGTTAAGAAACTGACCCATAGATGTCCCTCACATCGATAATAGTTACTGAACTAGCCTATTCCGTGTTTGAATGCATTCAGCTCAACTCAAATTTCATACTCTTTTTTGTAGGAAGGTGTCGCTAGCATATATTTGTATTTTTCACTTTTGCACTTTTGTACAAAAGTGAAATGAATGTAGTTAGGCCTTAAATTTACATTTATGTGTTATTCACTATGATTTCCTGGCAAATAAAGAAAATCAAAAGCAGATTCGCGACAAAATTGGCGCGGATATAAAATTGGAAAGTTTGTATGGATAGCGAATGGTTTGCGGTTGCACTAATATCAAATTTGTTGAACAAAATGTCGGTGGTGCAGATAATGTTACCGACAGTCGTTCAATTTTCTATCTCGAATTCACTAATAGCTAAAATCTCGGAAATGAGTTGGATCGTGGCAAAAGCTCATTCGCCGAATTCACTAATAGTGGTAATTATTACTTTCTTCTTCTTCTATTCAATACCTTCGCTCTTGAAAAAAAAACATGGATGAAGAAACAAAACTGTTTTCAATAAATTGAATTATAATCACAGTCTTGATGAAAAAAATAGAAAGAAAGTATTCCAAATGTTGCGGAATGACTAAATAAACAATAGAATGGTTTATGCAGAACATTCCGTTGAATGAAAAAAACACTTAATGAGTTTTCCAAATAAATAAATAAACACACTTATAAGGTCCGGTAAGCACTTGATAATTAATTTCTCCCTTTTAATACTTTTTGAACAAGTCCATGAGATTTTGAAAATAACTGATAATTTTCAAAAATAACTGACATATTCGTGGTGGATTTAGCCCAACTGTCTATGTGTGCGAATAAATGAGTGGTGGATTTAGCCCAGCTGTCGATGTGTGCAAAAACCTAGTGGTGGATTTAGCCCAACTGTCTATGTGTGCGTGTTTCAGTTTGTAGGCAAAGCCGGATGACAGCCGAGGATTGGCTTCTTGGTAATTCATATTCTCTGATAGAATGCATGTGGGATTTTAGTTTTCAGGTAGGTTTAGGTTCGTAAGGATATTTGTTGGGGGTTTTTTGTTTGTTTATTATTTTACTTTTGTGTTTTGTTTAGCTATGATTAGATGGATTAACGAAGAAAATGAAAAATATGAAATAAGAATACCTACAAGTGGGAATACAAATAAAGGTCAATAAAATCACAAAACTAAAACATAATAATAAAAAATTTATAATTTTTTAACTTCCCATTGGAAGTTATTGTAAATGGTCCGATTTGTCAAAATAAAAATTTTTACATATCTTCACGTTTCGCTCCCTAGAATCGGAATCCATTTTTGTAGAGAGATGTCTGTGTGTCTTCGTACGTTCCTTCCCTTTTTTTGTTCACCGTATCTCAAGGACGAATTAAGATATCGACTTCGGATGGATTTTATTGTATACACAGTAGAGTTTCATAACAAGCAGAAAGGACCTTTCAATAAATTCAAGGAGTAGTTCAAATTTCCTTAGCCTCAGATATCTCGAGAACAAATCGACTTCAGGTTAATTTTATTCTACGCAAATTGACGTAATAAGGAATTGATTAAAATATAGAAGTATATCAACTTATAGTTTTTTTTTTAATAAAAAAATGTAGATGAAAATTGTTGAAAAAAGTTGTTTGGCTCGAATATCTTGACAACAAACAATGATATTGGCTTCGAGGTTATTTTATTTTATACGCTAGTTTATAGATACAAATTGATAAAATTTTAAAAAATATTGAATTAATAGTTTTTTTTTAAGCGAAAAACTGCAAGCAATTCTACACACTAATTATTAAAAAATTGGTTTTTGCCTCAAAAATCTTGAGAACAGATAATGACATGACATTGGGTTAATTTAAGTCCACACACTAGCTTAGAATTGATAATTGATAGGATTTATAAAAAAATTTAACAAAAAGTTTTTTTTTAAGTGAAAAAGAACTACAAGATAGGTACTTCACCAAAAATTGTGGAAAATATTTTTTCTCAAATCTCAAATCTCAAATATTTTGAGAACAAACAATGATATTGACTTCAGGCTAATTTTATTCTTTAAATGAGTTTATAATAAATGATTGATAAAATTTGTAAAAATATTCAACAAATAATTATTTTTATCGAAAAAAACTACAAGAAGCTTAACAAAATTGTAGAAAATTTTTGTTCGTCCCAAATATCTTGAGAACAAACAATGATATTAGCTTTTGGGTATTTTTTTCTATAAATAAGGATTTGTAAAAATATCCCATAACCAGTTTTTTAAGCAAAAAAACTACAAAAAACCTTACCAAAAAATGTTGAATTGTTTTTAGTCTCGAATATGTTAGGAACAAATAATCATATTGGTTTCGGGCTTCTATATATGTATGTACTAGATTATAATTGACAATCGGTAGGTTTTGTATAATAATTCAACAAACTATTTTTTTTTTAATGCAAAAAAAAAAAAATACAAAAACTATACCAAAAATTGTTGAATACAAAAAAATAACATTGACCTCTAGCTTCCGGGGCACCACAAATTGGAAGTTACTAGTGTGGGTCACAACCAGCCTCTTTTTGAAAATGCAATAAAGGACCGTATTGCAAGAGTCTCTTCAAAACAGACTGGTTGATTAGACTAAAAGTCGATTTATCGTTATTGCTAATTTGTATTAGTAAATATTTTCCTATTTGATAGAAATTTTAAGTCCATCAAGAATTTTTGGTTGACTTTTGTCTTGCCGAATTTTTTCGAAAAGACTCGTAATAAACCCCAAAATTAAAAAAAAAAAAACTACAAAGGGCATAAGAAAAATAGAATTTTTCTGACACGTACCAAACAGCAGCGTTGAAAGTTCGTTTGTAGGCATATATTTGAGGGAAAATCAAATATAAGTTAGCGTAGCCTACCACAATTAAACAGTTACACGAGTTAGGAAAAATCTATTCAAATACAGACCGAAATAAACCAGCAATAGGTGTAGAAATTTTTAATTTTTGTTTGGTGCTACCACAAAGCTAAATCAAAAAAAAAGTAAGGAACCGCACGAAGTAAATGAAAAATATAAGATTAGAAGACAAGCGGGAAAATAATATATGTGGGTCAATAAAATGACAAAAAGAAAACACCTCTTTTGTATATTTGAAAATGAAACAAAATAAAAAAAACTACAGTGGGAATAAGAGAAGACAAATTTTGGGGAGAGGTAACAACTACCAACATTAAATATTTGTTTTTTGGAAAATATAATTTTATTTAGTGTTACAAAAAACGTGATTTTGGAAAACGAAAAACGAATACAGGACGAAATAGGAAAAAAAAGTAGTTATACATATGCTAACATCATTTTGCGCTTAGGGAAGAATCAAAATTTGGTTGAAGATAAAACGGAGGGAAAATTAAATGTATGTATTAAGCAATTAAGAGCTCCGATTTTTGTTGGATTAACGGCTTAAAAATTATCCTTCCTTAATTATTTTTAAAGCTGAAGAAAAAAAAACAATTTGGTGTAACTAAGCGCAAGTAAAGATGGAAGTGCGAATAAAGTTTGTTTAACAAATTTTTAGTTTTCTTAGTTCAATATAATGTTTGGATTGGTCTTCATAAAAAAGATGAACTAAATTGATATGTATGTATAAATTGGTAAAGATAAAATTTAAAAGAGAAAAAAGATTGTATAAATTATAAAGATTAAGGATTTATCTAGCATTAGCAAGTCATTTTCAATGTCCCCATCGTTACTCAAGGAGTGAAATCTGTAAATTTTTGCCCTTTGTGGGCAAACCGTAAGAGAGGATACTTTTTTGTTTTAACGGTATTCTTACGGCAATTAATGGCGTTTTCAAAAACAATTTTTGCCCAAAAATTGAAAAGTTTTACATAAAATTTACGTGATTGCCCTTTGTGGGCAAACCATAAGAGCGGCAATTTTTTTGTTTTCACGGCAAATTTATGGCAATTAATCGGCAATTAATGGCGTTCACAAAAATGTTATTATCGAAAGTTGTCATGCTAACTTTACACCTAAAATTTACGTTTTTGCCCTTTGTGGGCAAACCGTATTAGAGGATAATTTTTTGTTTTAACGATATTTTTACGGCAATTAATCGGCAATTAATAGCGTTTTCGAAAACAATTTCTGCCCAAAAATTGAAAAGTTAATGCCTTTTACATAAAATTTACGTGATTGCCCTTTGTGGGCAAACCATAAGAGCGACAATTTTTTTGTTTTCACGGCAAATTTACGGCAATTAATCGGCAATTAATGGCGTTTTCAAAAATAAATTTTTCAAAAGTTGTCATGCTAACTTTACACCCACATTTCGTGATTGCCCTTTGTGGGCAAACCATAAGAGCGGCAATTTTTTTGGTTTCACGGCAAATTTACGGCAATTAATTGGCAATTAATGGCGTTCTCAAAAATGTTATTATCGAAAGTTGTCATGCTAACTTTACACCTAAAATTTACGTTTTTGCCCTTTGTGGGCAAACCGTATTAGAGGAAATTTTTTTAGTTTAACGGTATTTTTACGGCAATTAATCGGCAGTTAATGGCGTTCTCAAAAATAATTTTTGCCCAAAAATTGAAAAGTTAATGCCTTTTACATAAAATTTACGTGATTGCCCTTTGTGAGCAAACCATAAGAGCGGCAATTTTTTTGTTTTCACGGCAAATTTACGGCAATTAATCGGCAATTAATGGCGTTTTCAAAAATAAATTTTTCAAAAGTTGTCATGCTAACTTTACACCCACATTTCGTGATTGCCCTTTGTGGGCAAACCATAAGAGCGGCAATTTTTTTGGTTTCACGGCAAATTTACGGCAATTAATCGGCAATTATTGGCGTTTTCAAAAATAAATTTTTCAAAAGTTGTCATGCTAACTTTACACCCAAAATTTACGTGATTGCAATTTGTGGGCAAACCGTAAGAGCGGCAATTTTTTTGTTTCCACGGCATATTTACGGCAATTAATCGGCAATTAATGGCGTTCTCAAAAATAATTTTTTACCAAAAACAAAAAAGTGTCATGCTAACTTTACGCGTAAAGTTAGCAGGATTGCGCTTTTTAGGCAAACCATAAGAACTGCAATTGTTTGGTTTTCACGGCATATTTACGGCAATTAATCGGCAATTACTGGCGTTTTCAAAAATAATTTTTGACCAAAAATAAAAAAGTGTCATGCTAACTTTATATAAAGTTAGCAGTATTACACTTTGTGGGCAAACCGTACGAGCGGCAATTTTTTTAGTTTCACGGCATATTTACGGCAATTAATCGGCAATTACTGGCATACTCAAAAATTGTTTTTTCGAAAGTTGTCATGCTAACTTTACGCGGCTCCAAAATCAGTTTTTTACAAAACAAAAATTACAGCTATGATATATAAGGATCGCTCGAAAAGCTATGCAGTGCCTTTTCAACTCAAAAGCTGCTGGCTTCACCACCGCTGGAAGTTCATGAGAATTTTTTTTCTTTAACTCTTTATATTGGCTATTACTGTGTTGACGATAAACTTTGCTGAAACCAGTTTTGCTGACTATTTTTTTTTCTAACTGGCTTTATAGAAGCTGTTATTTACTACAAAAATAAAAAGAAACAATGCAAACGCGCGCTGAATTTGATGTACTGCACCCTTAATTCAAAAGCAGAGCATTTTGCAGCTCCAAAAAGTTTAAAGAATAATTTTGTTCGTGTAGCTGTTAATATAATTTATCGCTGTAGCACAAGCTGCAGGGTTTAACCCCGCTGAAAGTTCAGCGGACTGTTTGTGTAACTGTTTTCGATAGCTCTCACTGCACCAAAGCTCATCACTTCTGAAATAGTTTTTTTTTCGTATTTTTGCAATGTTTACATGAGAAGCGGACATTATCCCCCCACTCTAAGTTCAGTTGCTTGTGCTTTTTCGTTTTTGTACGACACGACGCTGTAAACATCTCCACAAAAGCTCATCTTTTCTGTAATTAGTTTTTTTTCATGCTTTGGCGGCTGATTTTATCCTTTAACCTTTGTTTGGTCAGCTATTATTAGAAGACATTCCATAATTTTGATATTGTATTGGCTTTCCCAATATTCTAGACTACTTTTTTCAACTTAAATTCATAAATTTAACATCTTCAAATAAACTTCCCGTTAAAACAGAAACCCAAACCGTATTTTCAATGGAAAATTGGAAACACTAACTTGTCAATGTAACAGATTTATTTTAAATCGCTGAAGTTTAAGTTGGCTTAAGTGTTTTTCTTGATAATCGAGTATATAACAAAAACTAAGCACTCCAAGCCCATATGGCACACAAATGGTAGTAACTTGTCAATTTAAATCTATGGCACTAAGTTCATGCAACGCAGTTAGAAAAAGAATTATAAAAACAGGAAAAAACTTTTTCAATCTATAAAACGAGCACTTTTATCCATTCGATGCATCAAAACCAATAACCTATCCAAATGGAGGGGTAGAAAGTGAAATGGGAGTGACCGGCCCCATTTCCGGTTTGCTCTAAACGTTGTCAATGTCATTTTACTGGCATTAGATTAGGCAAAACTACTGTATGTAGTATGAAAATGTGTATTCTCGAACAGAAACGGGTGCGTTCATTTAGCCATACTAGCCGTCGCGCCGGATCTTTTTCTAACATCCGCATCCTTTGCCTGTCCTCGCCTGATCCAGCACGTGACATCCATTAACTTACCTTCACTTCGTCCTTAAAATCGTTTTTTGCCACTCTCGGTTTTAAGCCATGCACACATATGCATATGTAGGCTTATACATAGGTGGATTTCCGTCCATTCAAGTGCACTGGTTTAAAAAATTCACTTAATGTTTTTTTGTTTAATTTTTTTTGTGTATTATATCGCTCATAGTTAAATGCTGAAGTTTGAGTTTATGTAGATGAACAGGGTGAGTCTAATTTAAGGCGAAACGTTTCTAGTGTTGACAGGGGGTTGAAAACCCTCATTAGTTTAAAAAGAAATTGTTTGGGGTAATCCTCAACTTTGTTCTCAAAAAAAGGAAAAGAATTGTTTTGGATTCATGTTCTCAATAATCATGTCACTTCTCTAAAAATGAATTGACTGACACAAGTAAATAAGGGTATTTAATTCAATTCAATTCAATTCAATTCAATTCAATTCAATTCAATTCAATTCAATTCAATTCAATTCAATTCAATTCAATTCAATTCAATTAAATTCAATTCAATTCAATTCAATTCAATTCAATTCAATTCAATTCAATTCAATTCAATTCAATTCAATTCAATTCAATTCAATTCAATTCAATTCAATTCAATTCAATTCAATTCAATTCAATTCAATTCAATTATTATTTTTTTTTTCAAGTACGTGGTAAAAGGGGGGTTATAGGTCACAATACACCAATATCAGGTATAATATCTTCCGAGTTTTCATTTTCGTTTAAGTTCGCGCATGTGTTACTCTAAGAGACCTCTGTAAGTTCATGGTATGTGAACTGTGGCACGTTCAACACTTTCCAAATTTTAGATTTAGATTTTCAGTTTTTTTTTCAATTTTTAAAGCCTTTGATAGGCCAGAATTCAGAGATCTGAATATTCAGTACTGAAATTGAGGTATTGAATTGTCAATTTTACAAGGTCTCTGAGAATTATTTTGTTTATTCTTGTTCTTATCTGACAACCGGCTTTTGACAACATGCGCAGTATATTACCTTCAATATGTGTAATGTATGCATTAAGCTGGATTTACACCTTCGTTTTTAATTCGGTGAACGTTGTTCCACAAACAACGAACAACGAGTAAAGTTCATCCAAAATTCAAAACGGCTTTGAATTTCTTCGTTGTTCGTGTTCGGTGTTATCATTTACACCTTCGTTGTTCCGCGTACGGGCAAAACCGAACAACGTACACGGACGATAACAACGAAGGTGTAAATCCAGCTTTAGGCAACACTGTCCTCCCGCTTTAAATGACGTTTGGATGAAATTCTTTTTGTGTAAATGTGCTTGAACGCACCTTCTTATATAAGTCATTTCTCATCCAGGCGCCATCGTAGCAAGACCATTGTATATAAATTCTATAGTATTCTCATGAAGAAAAAAAGCTCGTGGCCATCTATGCGTCCAAATGTAATACTAATTTTTGTTAAGGGATCTCGGTAAGGCGATCACAGCGAACCTATCGACCAAATGTCTACCTACAAAATCGTGTTTCATGAGAATACTATAGATTAGATATACAATGGCAAGACCTTTTGTCTAAGAAGTATAATAGCCCAGTCAAATTAGTCAAAAAAAGGGCATCAAATCGCATTTTTTCGATGGACAACATTTTTTGTATGGAATCTGTTTGGCTACGTCTCCTGATCATAAAAACGAGTTTTTTTGGATTTTTGATGTTAGGGAAGACCCGCCATCTTGAAAAAGAGATTGGTTTTGTTTTTATGCAATAACTCGCTTGCATTTTATTTTACAACAAAACGTCCTAGTACAATTTTGTAGAAGATAAAATTACCTATAAAATAAGCTGTAATATATGTATAATGTATAAGCTGTAGGTGGTTTCATTTTTGAGATATAACGGACCAATGCTCCCCTATGGGTTGTGTTTTGGGGGTTGTATGACTTTTCTTGAGTTTTCTAGGTAACCGTTGATTTTTATGGATGATGCTCTTAGAATCATTTTCAGTTCTTGTATCGACCTATAAAATGAGCCATCGATCGATATCATCGGCCACGAATTGTGCGAGTTATCCAATTCATAGGATCACACTTTATGAGTTAGGAGAAAAACATACATCGAAAATGTTTATCTGGTGAATCATACAAAAAACTATTGCTTAAAATGTTGTCCATAGTAATGATAACAATTTAACATACATGGTACGTGGAGTTGCATCCGCACCACACAGAAGGTTGTAAAGCAGCCGGGAAACTTAAGGCACCTACATTTCGTGTTGTTGAAAACTGAGTAATCTTTTTTCAATCCAAATATAAAAGGTATTGCATGTAACTTAATTGAATTTCAAATTTATTGATTGGTTTTTATTAACAGAATAATTTGAAAAAATGATTAAAAAAAGAGGTAAAGTGTAATTTACATTAAGTTTTCTATGTGAAAGTATTTGAAGGGGAGACACATAATATTAAGGGGAATATTTTGAGATTTTTGAAGGTCCTAGTAGCATTTCATCATCGCATACATCAGCTTCAAAAATCGTTTCGTTTCGCGTCATTTCATCGTTATGAATCTGCAAGAGCAGGGTACTTTCATCTTCGCAATAACCTTCAGCAATTGTCATACATTTGGGGATGTTGCTGCAAGTTTCACTGTGCAGTGTGCACAGATGGCGGAACATTTTAAACCCGCTTTGCGTCATCCACAAGCCGCTCCACGTTTTGATGCGCAGGAACAAGAAATAACCTTCATTATTTCGAGAGGAGCTGGTTCCTTGGTGATCATCACAGGAACATACATTTTTGTATTTTTTTTCCAACCCCACTTTTCCGGATCCTGGTCGTTTCCTAGCCACGTTTGTACCTGGTGATACGTCCAAAATATATGCTGTCGTAGCGCATCTTTTGTGGGGGGAAGTGAACATAAATTATTTTTCGTTTTTGCCACGGACTTCGTAAATTTTTTATAACGAGTTTGTCAATTGAAGTTGTCTTTCTTCCACCATAGAGCGCCATGAAGAATTTTTCCCCTGCCACAATAAGTTCTTCTGGGTCAGCGACTTTTCGTTTAAAAAATTCCACTTCTGCAGCAAGGTTGCCAGCATTTTTTTCCATTGTGGTAACGAATTGCATTTTCCCAGCGAAGTACGTTGCTGACGTTGTGTCACATCCCCACATAGCGTGTAAAAATAAAATGTTGTCAGATACAATTGTGTCACATTTTATACTTTTTGTCGAAAACCATTTCTCTGGTGCGTGTGATTTTTTGGGTTTACGAAGAAAAATATTCGCATGATTTTTTCCATGTTCAGTCAACAAAACAAGAATATTAATGTCCTCGGAACCGATGGTAACAGTTTCATGCAGAGAAGACTGCTTAATGGCTGTAGTGACAATAAGCAAATCAGCATCACCTTTGTCCTGAAAAACTGTATAGCCTGTGTCTTGAAGTTTATGTCTTAGGAGTTGGATGAACTTATTTTTGTTTTGTTCGCATTAAAATTCAGCTCAACAGATCTTTTTCTGTTGTTCTGCGGAATATTTCCCATGTTTTGGTACCTGCAATTGCAGGATCATCGGAATATCCGTCAAAGATAATGGTAGCATTGAAACCATAGTGGTTTTCAACGTACTTTATATATTTTTGACAAATGTCACCGAAAGTAGGTTTTGTATTGAAATCCCAAACAACTTTATGTAGAAGGAATCCTCCGTCTACCACAAAGTACATATCGTTTAGATGACAAATTTCGTTTTCGAGCAGCGCCAGCGGTGAAAATGCATCGTATAATGTTGACTTGGTCTTTTCTCATACCATCTTCTGTGAAGAGAGCCAACGGGTACGGGGCAAGTTCGTATTGAAAACATTTTTCCGTGTCATCGAGGGACTTCTGCGTGATGCACATTCTTTGAAATAGCAAAAACGGGTCAACTGCTACGGGAGATGAGTTTATATTGATGCTTGTCATCGCTGGCAAAGGAAGCACCTTGTTTTTTCTTTGAAAACTCAATTATTTAAATTTTTGCCCAAATGTTTTTGAAAGCAAGTTTAGTTCAGTTTTTAGTCTGAGCACTGGTGTTTTGATTTTTATAAATGAATACCAATCAATAAATTTGAAATCTTGTTGAGTTTTTTTTTAGGTAACACTTGTGAAATCGCATGCAATACCTTCGGTTTACATTTGGATCGAGAAAAGATAACTCAGTTTTCAACAAAAAGAAATGTAGGTGTCTTAAGCTTCCCGGCTGCTTTATAACTTTCTGTGCGGTGCGGATGCATCCCCACGTACCATATATGTTAAATTGTAATCATTACTATGGACAACATTTTAAATAATAGTTTTTTTGTATGATTCACCGGATAAACATTTTCGAAAAAAAAATATATTTATGTTTTTCTCCTGGCTCATAAAGTGTGATCCTATGAATTAGATAACTCGCACAATTCGAGGCCGATGATATCGATCGACGGCTCATTTTATAGGTCGATACAAGAACTGAAAATGATTCTAAGAGCATCATCCAAAAAAATCAACGGTTACCTAGAAAACTCAAGAAAAGTCATACAACCCCCAAAACACAACCCATAGGGGAGCATTGGTCCGTTATATCTCAAAAATGAAACCACCTACAGAGGTCGTTGATAGTTTATTTTATAGGTAATTTTATCTTCTACAAAATTGTACTAGGACGTTTTGTTGTAAAATAAAATGCAAGCGAGTTATTGCATAAAAATAAAACCAATATCTTTTTCAAGATGGCGGGTCTTCCCTAACCTCAAAAATCAAAAAAACTCGTTTTTATGATCAGGAGACGTAGCCAAACAGATTCCATACAAAAAATTTTGTCCATCGAAAAATGCGATTTGATTTCCTAATTTGACTGGGCTTTAAGTGAATTGGATTATTAATAAAACTAATTAAAAATAACCAGTCTCTTATTTAACCGACGACATAACAATATGTGTACTGTGGGAGTGGGTATAGGTAGCTGCCATACAACGCAATTATGGTTTTTGAAATTTTCTAAAAAAATAGCAGCAACGATTTTGATTGAACTTCATACCTGTAGTATCGTTAGGTGATTGTATTGAGACGAATTTCTTGGAAGAATGCGCATAACGGAAATACATTTTGACGTTTGCTGAGAAAATTGTTTTATTTTTGGGTTACTTCCGTATATTCCGTTAATAGCTCAGCAAATTTTGTTAAAAAATGTACTTTTTACAAATAATTTTTTTTTTTATAATCAAATAAAAAGTAAATATTTGGTAATTTTTCACCCTTTTTTCTTCAACAATTTAACTATGTATTATGTATCTACTTTTTAGAAAAAAAAAAATACATACATTCTTTATGCTATATTCTTTATGTTCTCAATGTCTGGGCTATAGCCATTTGTAATAGCCTGGCAATTGCATCGTGCATATTTTTTCCCTACACCTCAAACAACAATCAGGGATTGGCAAACGTAACACTAACCACTTATACTAGGTAATGTTTCCATCTTTAGATGTATTTCATCTCATTTATTTTTGATTTCAATGAAAAATTTTATCGAGCCAAATATTAAGATGAATCTTTGAAATTCACACACCGATTTCCTATTTTATTGCATGAATTTGAAATAGAGGACATTTTTAGAGAATTCAAAGAAAAATTTACAAAAAATACAAAAAAAAAAAAAACAAGTAAAACTCATTTATTTGCAATATACAAATAAACTTATTCCCCGTGATATCAAAATCAAAGCTCTGACAGTTCCTATATCGCCTCAAGGCATTACCAACAATTTCTATTCGCAATCTCTTGACTGTATCCCCAGAGGCAAGGGGTAGCACTTTAAAGCATTATACACCCTACAATTGTATGCAAATAAAATAACAGATTTCTGGTCCAGGCGGGGACGACAATGTTTTTTTTTCTATTCTTTTTTTCCTGTTCCTCGTTATTGCGAGGACTAAGAAGAGTATTATAAGTATCCACCCGATTCACGAAAATGGAATGGCAGCAAGTTGATTAAATGCTTGTCTTGTATGGATGTTAGTCTCGTTATCGGTGCCCTTTGTGCTCTTCCTCATCTGTCCCATTTGCGATATAGGAAATAGAAGTGCTCCTGTAGCTCGGCGCCACACGTGTCCCGATCCTTAAAATGTTCAACTTTAAACTTCAACAAACGAACGAGTGTCGTAGTCATAGTCGTCGTCGTTGTCGTCTTGGTCGTATTGCACACGGGTTCCTGATTCTTCGCCTTTTTGTTGTTATCCTTTTTTTCCTGTCCTGTTGCTAAATTTTTTTGCTGCTTTCATATCCAGCTATACAAAAGCTTGATATGGCTGGCTGGGCGCTGAGACCAAGAAATAGAAGGATATAGCTGCCAAAGGAAGCCGAAGCAGCCAAGAAGCGAAAGCTTATTTTTTGCTCCACATAACTCAGTCATCTCTTATTGTTCATGACAGATGATCAGGAAAATAGAATTTAGGAGATGAGCATGCATGCGATGTGCTTGTATCTAGGTGACGCCCAGATCCTGGAGCTATTTCGAGTAGGTACTTTTCACATAAGTGGATATTTGGATTTCTGTTTATTTCTTTTTTCTTCACAAAAGAGGAATAATTCAAAATCACTTAATTTTCTGTCAGACAGACAGACTACTTGCCATTTGTATGTGTGTGTGTGTGTGTATATTTGAAGCAGGAACTATATAACACTATCCTTTGCACGTACATATATCTAAAGGTTCTCCACAGGAGACCAAAGCTGACTCAGAAATGTGGAAGAGAGCTCACATCATTAACAAACAAGTAACAAACAACAAAAAAGCTAAATAAGGTGAAAAGAAAATGATTACGCGAAAACATTTATCTCACACATCCAACACAAGCGATATAAGATCTGGGAACATAACAAGAATCACGGGCCAAGGCAAGGCAAAGGCAAAGGCAAAATCTTAGAGATTTTCATAGGCAACCAAGCATAATGGCAAAAAAGTTTTCACTTTAATTGGGATTTAACTTTATTCTTCGTGTTAATTCTAGCAACATGAACTTATTTTGTTTTGTAAATCTTAAATTCTGTAGGAATTTGGAGAGGCACAGTTTTATAGACTTAATTTGAAGTTGTTTTAAATACATATTTGTGGGTGTAGAAATTCAAGGATGAATGAAAATATGTTCAAAGAATAATGTGTTAAGAAAAAGTAGTCTACCACTTCTGATATTGTGTAGAAGTCGGATCTGGTTCAAAATCTTCGAAATAAAGTCACAAGAATGTATGTAGGTACGTGGAATTTATGCCGCAATTTACTTTTCCACGTACAAATCGTCTTGTTCTTGTGGTTCGAGGCTGTGCGAGTTTATTATACATTAAAGATGTAAAGTATTCGGTTACAAAAGTAAATTGAAATATATTGGATTGGCATAAGCATCGTTTTATGTCGTTGTATCGGAAAAGCAGTAATGCAATAATTCTAAAATTATATTAGTGTTTATCAATAGGTTTCCTACCTTTATTCGTATAATAATAATAATAATAATAATAATAATAATAATAATAATAATTTTAATATGGAGTTTAATGACACAGTTTGGAATTGAGATGAATTTTGAAACAAAAAAATTGAAATTTGGTAAGATTTCCAGCCAGAATTTCTGATTTGACACTTGCCAGGACGCCTACAAAGGGTTTATTCAGTCAAACGCGCTTAAAAGTGTCAGAAAAATTGTGTAGTTTATGTTACCAAATCTTACTTTGCATATGTAGCCCATACAAAATAGACTTTTAGAAGGAAAAACATGTATTAAGTTTTTCTTCATTACTTATAATTTGAGAAAAGTCCTCAATTACCCGATTGCCGCTAGTTCAGTTATTTAGGGTCAAAGGTTACGAAAATGTTTTTTTTTTTCCAAAAATCTCGAAAATAGGTAGCTTTAGAAAAAATATTGTAATACTAAAGGAGTTTGTTAGTAACATTAACCGTTAAGAAGTTATAGCACTTCAAACTACGCATTTGGTACTTGATCTCTAATAAAAGGGACGTTATTACACAATACAAGGGTATAACCTGTCATTTCAATTTTATTATATTTGGTGTACTAAATTATTTCGCGTAAGCTTGTGTTAGCCTGCGTAAAACTACGCATACTCTAAGCGGAGCAACGGAGTTGCGTGAGTGGTACAGAGGATGGTTGTAATTTTTCAAGCTTAACTTAAGTGTCAAAATTTGACCTAGGCGATCTACTGGCCTGGAAGGCAATATAGTACATTACCAAATTGAAGTGCTTCAGAACGAAGTATGTTTACCTTAGATTTGGCTTGAATCTAGGGACAGTGCTTCAGTAAATTAATGTTGGCAGTGTTTGTTGAGTCTTACAACAATTTACAGGAAATCAAAGCATGACATGCATTTGCATCACCGGAGCAATGAGAACTACTTAGCTGTAAGGAAGCCATTCTTGACTTGACCCCACTACATATGGCTATTGAAAGTGCTGCCACCATGAGTCACGTTGGTATACAAGGCAATGAACTCCTTAGCTAAAATCGGAGCAATGACGCCCATAATTAAAACAGCAGAGGGGTCGAAAAGGTCAAAAATTAGGAATGAACTCCTGTTGACGTCTAAGTTTCTTTATTCAAAAGAAATTAGTAAAAAAAATAACTTTTAAACGAATTAAATAAAAATGCAACCACTTGTAATGAAATCTGATAGAAGTATATTTGCTGGTCATAAGACTTGGTGTATATGCGATTTGTACAATAATTGCATTAATTTTATGACATTTGTGGAATGTATTTTCGAACTGTGGACTGTATTTATGTGTAGATAAAAGGTATGTTTATGTAGCATGTCGTATCGGGAAACTTCCTTCAGAATTCGTTTGAATTTGTTGCGTGTACTTTCGTACATTCTCCCCCCACATTGAATTTATGCATGTTGTTTCTGCTCAACCAAATGTCTAGTATAAACGATGTAATTAGAGCAGCTTGGCATCACCGTTCCTGATTTCATCTTCTGCACTGTGTTATTGGCATGATCGGCTAATGGCTAGTTTTTATCCTCTTCAGCTTCTTTACTCATTCTCAACAATTGTCAATTATTTGTTTACATGAAAAGAGATAAGCCAAATTAGTAAAAGTAAATTGATTGATAACATAAAACAGAAAAGGTCAACATGATTTTGATACGATAAGACAACATAGACATGGTAAAAGCTTTGGTTTACTATGGTATGCCTCTCGTTTTCGCTCGTGTCTATCAATGGAAATGCATAATAGTAAGTACAACAGGTACAAACTATATGCGGTTATCCTTATCATCGTCATCGTTGTTGTAGCTTTATTTTATTGAAGTTGTAATCGCGTTCGGTTTCGGTGGTAATTTTTATATTTAGTGTTTAATTTATTAATTAATTCATAAAATATATATTAAAAGTTTGTGCCGGTCGTTGAACGATGATTTTGTCGGCGAAGTATGCGCGCGGGTTGATATTCGAAAATTAATTAGTTCGAGATCGCGGTGTGCCAGAATTGTGTTTTTTTTTGTATATTAAAATTATTGTTAACATAGGTAATTAAATAAACTGATTGGCTTTCGATTTCGTTATTATATTTGTATCGCAATATATAATTCGGCGTCATTTGCCTTTTCATATAAAAAAAATTATTTTTTATAAAGTTTATTATGTACTTACATATGTATGTACATATGTACATACCTAATCGCCCAAGTGGGAAAGTGTTCAAATTCCAATTGAGCTTAAGCGGAAGTTTTGTTTACGTTTTTTTTTTGTTAATTGAGTGAATTTGAGTAGGTAAAGTTCAAAGTGACAAGAATATTCAAAACAAAAAGAAAATTATTATTTGACTTAAATGTTAATAAGTGCAAGTTTGTGTAATTATGTTATCTTTCATGTTAAATGTTTTTTGTTGTTTTTAATAATCAAACCTGAGCGGTGGTTTTAATTATTTAATTAAGATGCGTGCGACGCAGTGCGGCGGCGGTGGCGCGCGGTGGCGGCGCAGTGCGATATATTCACTGAATGTTATATATATTTAATTTAGTGATAATAAATTTTGTAGTAGATATTTAAACGAGTGCGGTGTTTTTTTTTTTATTTTGTTTTGTTTATTGTGATGAAATTCGTGAATTGTCTTCGACGAATGTGTACCAAAGTGTGGAGCTGTACAGCGCGGTGCAGCGGCTGGCAGCCGACGAGAGGATAGGTATAAAAGCAATTGAATTATTTGCTAATAATTTTTCAATTATTTATATAAAAGTTTGTGTGGTATGTACCTATATTTCATTTAATGTACATATTTAATAATAATTGAATTTAGTTAATATAGAACCAGAGTGGTGTATTTTTTAACTATTATTTGTTTTTTATTAATTTGGTGCGGTGTGTTCTTGAATTGTCTTCGAAGAATATTTTTATAGTGGATTGTTATTGCGCGAAATTGTTGAATTGTCTTCGTTGAATTTCGATTTTCGTTTAATAGTGGTTGTTTTTATATTATAATTTAATTGGCTAGGTATGAATTCGGGGTTTATATAAGATAGGTAATTTTATGAAATTATTGAAGTCGTTGGAAAAATTTGTTTTCGTTGACCAGATTGGACATTTTGTATTTTTTTGGTTTTGCAAATTATTATTTTTAATCCGATCTACCGACGGGTTTTGACTTTTCGGTGTGCTTCAGTTTTGACATTCGTTCATTTTGTTGTGTTGTGGATTGTAATTCCATTCAATTTGAAGCTTATGTTTGTTTATTTCTAAAATATTTTCTTTAATTTTGCTTATTATTATTATTTGTATTATTTGTTTATTAATTGTATATTTTTTTTTTTTGCCATAGACCAATTTCATAAAAAATTCAATATTTTATTGCATAGCTACGGTGTGGCAGTGCAAGATCCAAATAAAGAATTTCAATGTACCATTTTATACAAGTACTTTAGCTGTGCATATGTTTTGATATTTTGTTTAAATTATTAAAAATTATAATTTAGTGCATTTGAAATATAGGTATTATAGAAATCAAATACCATTTTGTTTTAGTTATTTTGGAATATGTTTTGTTGCAGTGCAAATTCATTTATAAGTTCCAAAGTTTTACTGTATGCGATGTGGCAGTACAGATTTGGTTTAAAATTCATTTGATTATGGTGTAAATCGAACTGAAACTTACTTATTAGCTTATTACCTATTTATAATTTTGAAAGTGTTGTTGCTGTTCGAAGAAATTATAATAATAAATTAATAATACATTATTAAACATTGGTGTGTTTTTTATTAATCGTAGAATTTTCTGAATTGATTAATTAAATGAGGTTTTGATTTTTGAACCGAATGGTTTTAATTATTGATGGATGTTGGTTCCAATTTTGTTTTTTCGAAAAGTTTCTTGTGGAGGCTTGTTATAAAGATTCATTTGAGAGAAGTTCGATGGAACCAGCTCATCCTTTAGAACAAACAAATCTTCAACCCTCGAGATGGTTGTCATTGCTTTGACGACAGTAAGGTGTATTGATTTCCAGTCTTTGGAACTTAGTGAATTTACGCTTTTTTGCCGAGCATTTATTTTAAAGATAGAAATAGTGACGATGAATCTAATAGCGTTGAGATATCTCGAAAAGCTTTCTATAAAATGCCAGATAATGTTGATATCACTCAGAGACGTGGTATGAAGCTTTACTGTACGCCTGTCAACTTCGGTGTCGATTTCGATAGGTTGGTGTGGAACATCGAGTTCCCATCGACGCCATAAAAACTTGGGACTGTTTAGCCATGCTTCTACTGACTCCTGTTCCGATGGATAGACATCACTGGACACCAGATCGGCTGGGTTATGAAGCGGTGCTACAACTCCCCAGCAATCGATCCTCACTACTCGCCATAAAAACTTTGGCCCACTCGGCCAGACTTCTAATGACTCTTCTTTCGATGCATAAACACCACTAGACAGTAGATCGGCTGGGTTATGACGCGCTGCGACAACTCCCCAGCAATCGATCCCCACTAACACTTTTTTGGAAACGAACGTGTTCCATTTGGCAGATGTGGTTTGTATCCAGTATTCATTTGTAATAGAATAGATGTTGCCATCGTTGTTCTTCGTGTTTGTCTGGGGCCACCATGTAGTGCCAATGTGATCGATGATTGAAAGTTCTCGATGAGAAGCAATCAAGTCTCTTTTGAAGACTGGTGAAATCGGTTCATACAAATCGAAATTGCCATCAATCTCAAAGAGTCGCAGCTTGTTTCGTTTTTTCGTTATGAAGGGTTCAGCCGATTTCGGTTTTGTTTGCAGGATCACGCGTTTTGTGGTTTCTTCCTTAGAAGTTAAGCCACTAATTTGGTCATGAACGTGCATGTCCATACGGACAACCTTCGCCTCCTCCAAAAAATTTTCAGCTTCGATGGCAGCCACTTGTGACATGGAAGTAGAGCAACCGTCACTTCCCAATGATACTACTTCAGAATGGGGCGGAGCACCCGTGGTTTTCGTATCAGCAATGATTTGAAACAACTCTGCATAATATTCAAGGTATACTTCGAAAATTTCGTCATATACAATGAACATATCCTCCTTACTCAAATAAGATTCCAATTTGCCACCTCCAACAATAGCCTCGTGGTATTTTTTAGAAGTCGTCATGTCTGCCTCTAGCTTCCTCAAAAGGGTTGAAGCATACGTTGGTATTCTACGATCTTTTGGAACATTTTTGAATTTATCGAGATCCTCAATCAGATTTTTTAAAATGCTTTTTTGAAGCTCACCGAATTTGGTTTCAGTCGTCATTACAATTTATTTTCAATAAAAAAAATAAGACAAGTTTACAACACTGAACAAAGTAAACTTACTTCTTTGTGTGTAACTGCTGCCGTCTTGATGGTGAAACGCTGATTGAAGGAGTCTCCTCTTAACTTCGGGGTGTAGATTTTGCTTTATTTAGATTTATGTACTTGAGCTTAGGGTGTATTTTAAAAGAAAGTTTTTTAAAATCACTGATTTAAAGTTGAAATGGTTTAAAAAGTTTAAGTCTCGTGACTCTTTTTTCAGATGAATCGTAGATTCGATCTTCTTTTTTTTTTTTTATGAAACACACTGAAGACACTTTTTTAATATCGTCTATTGTTCGTATAGTTGTATATAGTTCGTAAAACTAGTTCGACAAAAAGGCTCGAAGGACCAAATGTTGACGTCTAAGTTTCTTTATTCAAAAGAAATTAGTAAAAAAAATAACTTTTAAACGAATTAAATAAAAATGCAACCACTTGTAATGAAATCTGATAGAAGTATATTTGCTGGTCATAAGACTTGGTGTATATGCGATTTGTACAATAATTGCATTAATTTTATGACATTTGTGGAATGTATTTTCGAACTGTGGACTGTATTTATGTGTAGATAAAAGGTATGTTTATGTAGCATGTCGTATCGGGAAACTTCTTTCAGAATTCGTTTGAATTTGTTGCGTGTACTTTCGTACAACTCCCTTATTTGAGGTAGGCCAAACTACTACTTGGCGATTACAAGCACAATATCAATCCTGCATCAGCTTAAATAAAAATAGACTTACCTTCCAGTTAATTTGAATTTTCAGCCTATTTGAAATCTAACCCAGTCAAATGGATCAGCGTGGTGGTGTGATTCGGTCATGTATGATCAGGCCAGCTTATTATAAATTATTCAAAAGATAAGAAAATCAACTTTCATTTGATTCTTAAGAAATAATTAGATAAAGCATCAGAAGATCCATATGAAAAAATGATCTTCACACAGAAAGCCTCAAAACCTACGATTTTCATAACACTGAAACTAAACGGTTTAAATAACTAACGCTTACTTTCATTTCATGTGCGCTCTTGAGTCAAGCACCATGTTTCTTAGGTGGTTCACAACGCTTTTTGAAAATTTTGGAAAGATCGCGATTCTTGGTACAGCAATGTGTTATTTTGGAGTGCATTCTCTTTAGAAGTTCCAAAACCTTACTTAACTTATGAATTTTAATAATGCATGAAATTAACGGGACTTTACAGTAGCTTTTATAAAAAAAAATTGCCTCTATTCAAGTGAACCGCAGTGTATATAAAGAGAGAATATTTTATTTTAAGCAAAAAATAGGACCCGACTACATCGTTCAGACAGAAGTGATATGAAATAGCAAATTCGAAAAATATATGTAATTATAAGAAAGTACGTATACGCTTGAGTGTACAGTTGAATCGGATATTTTGAAAAGGGGGTAGGTCCAATTTTTTGGCAAATTGAGTTATTTGTTGTTTGCGTGTAGGTCTTTGTGTTCTCCATACTCTTACTAAGTTTCACTTATGTCTACTTATTCCTTTAAAAGAAATTAACATATTTATTTTTAAACAGGTGATAAGTTCCTGAACTTAAACACTTTTCAAAATAAACAAATTTAAGATTAAGTACACTACCCTTATAGCCTGTTTTACAAATATCGTGGTTCATGCGTATTTTTAAATTATGTTGGATTATTTTCTCATGAAAAAGCGTTGAGCTAAAATTTTGTTTTTAAGCATATTTTCCATATGCAGCAAAAACAGTTACGATTTTAATAATAAATACAAATTTTCTATCAGAACAATGTAATTTATTGACAACATTTTTGAACGATTTCCTTAAGGCCGCCTATATTATATTTTATCTTTCAAAACGATAAAGAATATATTTTTGTAATTCTTAAGTGATATAAAAAGAAAAAGAAAATTAAAAAAAAATGTAGAGAGAAGAGACCGGCTTACATCCCGACCTGTATAAAAAATATACAATTCTTCCAGATCTCCAATTCCCGTTCATGCAACTAAAATCTTAATCAGGAAAAAAGTCCTAAAGTTCCATGAGCTCTTTACAACGCCTTGAAATTTGCCAAAGACTTCGGTCTCAACCTGTACTATATGTTAAATGAAAGACTTGTTCTTGGGTCGAGTACTTTATTACAACTGTTGGTATGCTTATAATTAAGTGACAATGAGGCATATTAATAATTGAATGAAGAGTATAGGGTGCCCCTAAGTTTACATAATCTCTACTTCTCCCCTTTTACCTGCACCATGCGCTCAGCAAACCCATTAGACCTTGGGTACCTTGGGCTTGTTGTAACTATCGAAATGTCAAAATTATTACAAACATTTTTAAATTCAAATGACCCAAACGGTACATTATCTGCAATAATAAATCTTGGTACTCCATGAGTTGCAAATAAAGGAAGTAAATTCTGTATTACAGTTTGACTGGTTTTTCTCTGAACTGGCAAAATTTCAAGATACTTTGTATAATAATCAGCTACAATCAAATAGTTTTTTCCCTCTACCTCCATAAAATCCATTCCTATTTTGAAAAATGGTATGTCCGGAATATCATGTGAAATCATTGGTTCTTTTTTACTTTTTGGCCTGTATTTTTGGCATATTTTACATTTTTGTATCATGCTCTCTATATCATCGTTGAGAGACGGCCAGTAAACTAGCGTGCGAGCGAGGGCTTTTGTCTTCTCAATTCCGAGATGCGCACTACGAAGCTTATTTAACACCTCACCTCTCAAAGCTGTAGGAACGAAAATTCTGTCTCTTAAGAATACTAAACTGTCTGTGACAAATAAATCATGTTTATTTTTCCAAAAATATCTTACATGTTCTACTTTTGATTTAGTAACTGGCCACCCATCTTTAATATACATCTTCAAGTACTTTAAAACTCTATCATTTTCAGTTTCTGCTTTATATATTTCCTTCTTCTCATCACTAATATTGATTGAGTGTACCATTTCATTTAAACCTTTAATTTCACTATAAGTTTTTTCATTCCCAAAATTTCTTGAAAGTAAGTCTGCAATGTATAAAAATTTACCAGGCAAATACTTAAACGTTAAATGATACAATTCAAAGTTAAAAGTTCAAGTGAGCTCAACTCCATGATTGCGTTTCGCCCAGGTACGATAGTTGGGCTCATCAGTTAGATGAGCTCACTTGAACTTTTAACTTTGAATTATATATTCGGTCACTCCACTTAAACAGAAGAATTTCTTTTCAAATTTTCTTCATATTCAATTATTATCGTTAAATGATACTTTTGCAATCTTAACTTCATTCTCTGAAGCCTGGCAGAGGGAATCTTATGGTAATCCTTACGCATAATACCCAGTAAAGGCTTATGGTCAGTAATAATTTCACATTGCCTGCCATATATGTACGAATGAAATTTTTGGCAAGCAAATACTACGGCTAAAAATTCTTTTTCAATCTGTGCGTATTGCACTTCTGCACTTGACAAACTTCGGGACGCAAAACAGACTGGTCTTCCTTTTTGCATAAGGCAACAACCCAGCGCATGCTGCGATGCATCAGTTTGAATGGAAATATTTTCTTTACAATCAAACGGTTTCAGTATTGGGGCATTTATAATGCATACTTTTATTTGTTCTAGACATTTAGAGTGAGAATCTAACCATTGAAAAATAAAATCTTTTGAAAGTAACTCTCTCAACGGATTTGATATCTCCGCAAGATTTGGTATGTAATCTCTCACATAATTTACAAGTCCCAGCAGCTTCTGTAATTCATTTTTAGTTTTTGGGACTCCTAACTTTTCTATAGCTTCCATTCTCGATTTGTCACAGCGAATCCCTTCCTCATCTATAATATGACCTAAAAACGAGACACTTTTTTGTTTGTATTGAATTTTTTCTTTATTAAATTTTATTCCTTTTTCTGCAGCTCTTCTCATCACCTGCTCTACAATTTCATCATGCTCTTTTTCATTTTCTGCTACTACTAACAAGTCATCTATATAAATTATCAATCCATTAATGCCACTAAAAACTTTTTCCATTAGCATTTGATAAGCTTCTGGTGCTATCCTTATTCCAAAAGGCAATCTTTTAAAACGGTAGCACCCAAAAGGGGTACTAAACGTACAGAGTTTCTTTGATTTTGTATTAAGCTTAATTTGCCAGTAACCGTCTTTGAGATCAAAAACTGAAAACACTTTTTTCTTAACAAATTTTGATTTAATATCTTCAAACGATGGGATCTCGTATAAATTATCTTGAATTGACTCATTTAGTGCTTTAGGGTCCAAGCAAATTCTTAACTGTTTATTTGGTTTTTCTACCAAAACAATATTTGAAACCCACTCTGACGATTCCGAAACTTCTTCTATTATATGCTTTTCACATAATGTTTTCAACTTTGCTTTTAAAGGTGCTCGCAATGATTGTGGAATTCTTCTTGCCGGTCTAGCTACGGGAACCGCATTACTTTTCAGTTCGATATTGAAATTTGTGCAAAAACATCCTAACCCATCAAATAATTCGGCATATTTTTCTAAAAGATCTTCTTTTTTAGCTGTTCCAATGGTATCTATTCGCTTAACAAGACCTAACTCGATACAACTTTTCAAACCCAATATCGGTATCGTTCCTACATCAACAATATAAAATTTTAAACTAGCTTTCTTATTTTTCACACAACAATCCATTTTAACGCACCCAATAGTTTTTATTTCTGACCCTCCATAAGCCTCAAGTTTCTTGTTATTGTGCTCTTTGTTCACATTTCCAAATTCTGCCAAAAAAATTACTGGTCAAATATTAGCATCCGCGCCCGTATCAAGTTTAAATTTTATGTATTTTGACTGAACCTGTATACTTTCAAACCATCCGAAACACGTGTCATTCATATTATTTGCATGCAATTTTTTGACACTTTTACATATTTTTGTTATCGAATCTATACAAAAACTATCGTCACTACTGTCACCTGTTTGGTTTTCTGCTGTTATAGCTCGTATTCCTTTTTTTCTGCACGCTATGGCAAAGTGATTTGCCTTTCCACAATCAGGTGCGGATACAGGGGGAGGGCAATGGGTGCAATTGCCCCCCCCCCCTCCCCTGGGCAAGAACGAAGGAAGCATTAAATATGAATTTAATAAAATGTAATAAAAAAAAGGCTATTTCGTAATACGTTTTTAAATTTTTTTCTTGGTAGCGCAGCGTTGCAGCAATGAGTGGTTGTGCGTTGCCGGCTGGCTGACCAGGTTCAGTTCCGATATCGCAAATTGCCTTCAAATTGACTAAGTGGAAAGCTTATAACTTCGGTTTAAGATGTTCGATCTTCAAAGTTAAGGTCTTTAATTAAAAGATAGATGTCCGGCTGCATTACTGTACCTATAACATTTTATGAGAAAAGTCAATTCATTTCATACTAGGGAGCAGATTGAATCCTAAATCGATTTGATTTTCACTTTTCAAAATGCTGTGAATGAAAAATTTCACAATTTGAAAAATAATGATTTAAAAATTTATTGCCTCACCTCCAACCTTCCTCTACAAATTTGTTAGTGGTTTTTATAGTTAAATGTAACGGGAGAGGCCCTGCCCACTTATCTAAATTATCAAACTTAAAGCTGATTTTAATTTAAAAAAGAAATTAAATCTTTAAATTACGTCGAATTAATTAGCTTCAAAAATTTCTAACTTTGCTTAAAATGCTCGGATCTACAGGATTAAGATATCTAATTAAACTTAAAATAATAAACTACATTTGTGTATAAGAGTTATTGAGAAATACCAAAAAACTTCATACAAAAGGTGATAGAGTTCTTTTTATGATAAATATTTAAATGTGCGTTTCCATTGAGGGAGTACTTTCACTATAGAAAACTCTCGAGAGCGACTCTCGGATATCAGTCTTTCCCTCTGGTGAGCTTATTTCATGACTGTGTTTGTGTTCACTTTCGTGTTTTACTCGCGAGAACTTCTTCATCAGAGCTGCTCACCGTGTTTTTACTCTTAAATGGATTTGCATCTTAAGAGTATGCAAATGCACATGTGTTTCGAGCTCGGTGTTTTAGGAACTTCCGTTTTCCATTCCATATTATTAGAAGAGTACGAATCTAACGAAGAAGATTGCAGAGAAACCAGGAACGACTACAGCAGTCACTGCCGAAGAGAAGTTGGATGGAACTTTTACACCTAAGGATAGGTGTTTTTGGCTGTTATAGAAAACTTCAAGTCAATTCTTCAATTCGATTGTCAAATGATCGTCATTTTTCGACGCGAGTATTGCTATTGTATTGAACTGCATGAGTCTGGTAACTCTGCAAGCGATGGTTTGAGATTATTTGAAACATTTGTATTAAAACTTAACGAAGTATATTGTAAATGAAATGTATAACGAAAATTAGTCACAATCAAAGGATGAATCGAGATGGTCTGACAGAAAGGCTTAATTAAGAGTTGTTTTTTCTTTGTATTTTTTACTTTAATCATTGTGTCTTGATTCAATGTCGGAAAGTTCTGTTATGTATCGATGGACGAAGGCATCTGAGCACACGATACAGTTCATCTCGGTTTGGATCCTTCAATTTTCTTGCAATCGCATATGACGTTCATGAACATGCTTCCGGCTTCTCAATATTTTTGTTGCATTGCTTTTTGTAATCAGACAGAGCGGTACGAAATGTACTCAAATTTGCTGTAGATCTCGTCAAGATTTTGGAAACTCACGAAAATTGCCCCCCCCCCTGAACGAAATCCTAGATCCGCGCCTGTCCACAATAAGAACAAGTTTTGCCATAGGCTGGTCATTTCCCTCTCAAATGAAACTGTCGACAGAACATGCAAGCAAGACCATTTTCTTTTGCATTTGGAAATCTATTAGAAAAAGAAATGTTATTAGTTTTATTTTTAAATTTTGGATCATAAGAAGTTTTTGAAAGATTAGTTGCAACATTAGAATCCTTAAATCTACTCTCCCGTTTGTGAAATTTCCCAACAACATCTACCACTGCCCCCGCTGATGCTCCTGCCTGCTCTCCTAGTTTCTTCATCTGCTCGCTCGATGCTTCCGCCGCCCTTGCCATCTCCACCGCCTTTTCTGAAGTTAATTTCTCTGTCTCCAGCAATCTTTTTTGTAAATTGATGTCACATACCCCGTGAACAATCCTATCACGCAGCATTCTATTTTCTTGCTCTCTGAATCCACATTTTCGTACAATTTTTTTTATGTCCATCAAAAATTGATCGAACGGTTCACCTGCTCCTTGTTTACGACTATGAAACAGAAAACTCTCGTATACTTCATTGGTTTTTGGCTTACAAAATTCTTGAAAAGCTTTGACGACCTCATCATATTTTTTTTTATTTTCGTCATCTATGTCTAATGAGTTGAAAACCTCAATTGCCTCTGGTCCCAAAGCATTTAACAAAATTGCCACCTTCACAGCTTCCTCCTTCTTATCCAGCTCAATGGCTGCACCGAAGACCTCGAAGTTTTGCCAGAATACCCTCCAGTCATTAGCGTAGCTAGGGGGGGCGAAGGGGGCGGTCGCCCCGGGCGCCAGGAGTTAGGGGCGGCAAATCGGAAAACCATCTTCGTTGTTCATGGGATGTTGTAAGCCAATTACAAAAGTTTTTTCTAGTGAAAATTTTATTAAATTATTATCAGAAAACATACAATTTTTATAAAATTCAAATTTGTAGGGGCGGTAAAATCATCCTCGTTGTTCATGAGAAGTTGGAAATAAACAAAAGTTTAATTTTTGTTTAATAAATAATTCAATCAATTTTTATTAAATTGAAATCAAGAGGGGCGCAAATCATCATCGTTGTTTATTACAGAAGTTGGAAATAAACAAAAAAGTATTATTTTTTTAAGTTAAAAATTCTATAACATTTGAATAGGTATATGAACGTACAATTTTTCATTAAGTTCAAATCACTAGGGGCGACAGAATCATGACCATTGCTCATTATAGAAGTAGGTAATAAACACAAAAGTTTATTTTTAAATTAACAATTCTTTCAAATTTTGAAACAAAATTATGGCTTTCGTAATGACCATTCTCTTTTGTAGCCTTACATATAGGTACATATCTGTTAATTCCCTCAATTTAGAGATCAGAGGTTGATTGAATATTTTCGGGAATAATTTATTTCTGTTTTTTTTTTAAATAAAAAATAAATATTATTTAAACAAAACTGATAAATGAATAAAAATAAATAAAATATTACATTAGTTTTTTTTTAAACATAGAACCAGCAAACAAAAAAGCTCTAAATAATACATAATGGCTGAATTCAACACAAAGAATTAACAAAAAAAAATGTGAGTTTTTTTTGCGAAGATTAATTTATTTTCGTAAAATGAAGTGCAGTATGTAGATTTTGCAGCAGATTTATTTTGAGAAAAAATGTATCAGATCAACAATCTACTACAATTTCAGTGAAGTAATAACTCTGTAGTCAGACACTCAGTAGTGACTTAGCCGTGGCTTTGACCCTCTCATGGTTCATGATCATTAGATCTGAGAAATATGAACAGTATGCAATTTCTCAGTTTTTCTGTCGGGTACTGATGAAACAATAGGCGTGTCTCACCCAGGGAGCGCTTAATATCAAGGTGACGTAGGCGGTATGTTTTGGTGGATAAAGATTCCCTGTTCAATCGTACTGATATTATGGAAACAAAATTTTAACTTTGCTTTAAATATTTAAATGTTAAAGCACAAAACTTTATAAAATGAATGAAAAAATACTAAGATCAATTTATTTTTCCTGTTTATCAACATTTAACTACTATTTTGTATGTTTGGTATCATTTTTGTATTTGCCTATCACCGATAAATTGCAATTTGGCTGTCAAATGAACAGTTTTAGCTGAGAAAGAACATTGAGAAATAAATCCAAAAAATTTTCGTCTCAGTAATCTCTGAAGAAAATCTCAGGGCTCAGGTGAGATTTTTTGTCCCACTTTAAAAATCTCTGAGCTGTCAGAGATTTTATTTGGTGAGACAAGCCTAGTGAACAATTAAGAGCTTGACTATTTTTGGACGAAAGGAAACATTTAAAAATTTCAAGTCTCATGTGCCTATTTTATATACAGTCGGTTTAAAGTTAAATCTCAGTAGATCAGAAACAAAAAAAAATTCATTCAGCAGATATTGCGGCAGAGTGGCGTGTATTAATATTTCGTAGAATGTAATTCCTTGCATCTATAAAAAAATATTTTCAAATTTTGTCTGCAACTTTAAGACCGATGATATGAAGGTATATATCACAAAATTTCTTAATAAAGTATTGTTAGACCGAAGGGGCGGCAAATTATTGTTTTGCCCCGGGCGGCAAATATCCTAGCTACGCCACTGCCTCCAGTTTTCGGAAATATTACCATCCAGTCTTAGTTCGTCAATTTTTCTTATGTAATCCATGTTAATATTGTGGTAAATTATTCTCGTTTTTGGCGGTCTTCCACGAGGTATTTTATATTGAACGGGATTCTTACTAATCCGTTTAGTTATTCCCATAAGATTTAATTATCAGTTATCTTTACGTTAACAGTTCAGATCACCGGCTGCGCCATGTACTATATGTTAAATGAAAGACTTGTTCTTGGGTCGAGTACTTTATTACAACTGTTGGTATGCTTATAAATTAAGTGACAATGAGGCATATTAATAATTGAATGGAGAGTATAGGGTGCCCCTAAGTTTACATAATCTCTACACAACCTAGTTCTGAACTAAACATTTAATTTAAATAAACATAAACTGTGTCTTTCGTAGGAGGATCTTTTTCGTAATTGAGGATCTTTGGAATAAAAGGTAAGATTCATTCATAATCTACTTTTTTTTAAATTTAAAATAAACGAAAGTCAACTATGCTGGATTGAATAAATTTTTCCGAAAGAAAAATATTTTTTTAAGGTCCATCCCTGCCAATAACACGCACACAGGAATGGTTGAGAGTTGTAAGTCACTAGGCCCTGGTTCTCCACGAGTTGTTGTTCCACCTAATTTATTTATTATTTTTCTATTTTAAGTCAATTTTTGGATAATTGCCTTTCAGGCTAAACGGGGAGATATGAACCTTTCCTCCCCTCCTATACTATTTTTCTATATATACAGTATGCCACCAGTAAAAACAACCAACAAAAAATCGGGCTGTTGCGTTAATTGAGGTGCAATAGCTGGATCGCAAAAAGTTGAGCCTTGGCTTAGAATATTGGGCCTTATGAATAAAAAAAAGCTTAAACTATTTTTGGAGCAAGCTAGAGCTAGCTAGTCATAGCTATTACTAGTAGCTTAAGCTAGACAGTTCTAGCTTAAGCTTTGTTTCATGTGAATAAATTAGATGATGCTAAATAGCTTTAGCTAGAAAATTCTAGCTTAAGCTTAATATTTCTAGCTTTCGTTTGTTTAATCACATGTGTTGGCTTAGAACCTTAAGCTAAAACTCTTAATTTTGGGACCGAAAAGCAACGCAAGGAGATTTTTAAAAATCCAAGTTTTAGCTTAAGCTATTTGTTTATTCACAAGACCCATTGCTTTCATGTAAAAAGAACTAGTCAAAGCTTTCTACTTGGGGGTCCAGGAATCTTGATATTTTTGTAGCTTAAGCTATAATATTCTAGCTTAAGCTATTATTAATCACACCGTTTGGAGCTTAAGCTGGAAAAACAAGCTAAAGCTATAAAAATCTAGCTTTAACTATTTTAAACTAGCTATTACTAGAAGACATCTTTTAGTTTCTAGCTTAAGCTTGTTTTTAATCACACAAAACCTAGCTTTAACTTAAAAATCCAAGTTTTAGCTTTAACTTTTTTTAAATTCACAAGACCCATTATATTGGGTGATATGCATAAAAGATAGTAAATGCTTTTACTTGAGAGTTTCTAAGTATTTACTTTTTTTGATATGCATTAAAATGCAGTAAATGCTGAAAATAAAGTATTTACTTTTCGCCACAGTACTTACTGTTTTCGGATGAACTTTTTGAGTAAATACTTTATTCTGTATGCATAAAAACTAGCAAGTACTTTTTTTCTGTAGGAATTACTTCTTTTTTTCAAAGTCACAGAAAAGCAACATGAAAATTTCAAAGTACCTACTTTTTTTGCTTTAAACACATAACTATGTAGCCTCTAAAACATAAGAACTTACACAGTGGCGTAGCGTAGGGGGGAGGGGTGCGGTCCGCCCTGGGCGGCGCTTTATGAGGGGGCGACAAACTTTGCCTCACTATTTACGGAGCGGAGAAATTTAATGACCAATAGGTATCAACTGTAAAATTTTAACGCCCTCAGCAAATGTATTCATGCGAATTACTGGTTTTGCAATTTAGGTGGGAGTCTACGTGATCAGAAAGGCTACGCATTGAATTTCAATGACCGAATCCACGAATCCATGAATTGAAATATACTAATACGCAAAACTACCTTGCTGATTATCGAAAGTGCTCAGTACCCAAAGTATGGTATATGATTTAGGGTAATTTTTTAACGCTGAATCTAATTAACAAAGTTATGATTCTTTTCAAGCAAAAATTTATTTTTGAAATCGTTTTTTCCGTAGAACAGGTCAAAATTTACCAGTCACCAAAAACACTATTAGATCAAAGATATTTGTATGACTATTTCGATTCTTGGTTTATGTCAAGTTTAATATTTTTGGATAGTTTCATGAGTGTAAGAGTTTTTTTTTGTAGGTGTTATGGTTAACATTCTACACTTGCCCCTCCCCCTTAAAAAAAACACCCTTTCACAATGGATACTTTAAGGGACTCTCTTGATTCTTAATTCGTATGACAAATGGAACATTTATTCCAAGTTTCATTAACATACCGTTATTTTCAAAGGGTTTTCGGGAATATTTTACCTGTTGTACCTGAAAAAAGTCATCATTACATAAAATGGACTATAACTTTTTTGTTGGTAGCTGTATCATTTTTAATTTGGTTTCATTAGATTTAACGTTAAAAACAACCCTTAAAACATGTATCATACGACTAGGTTGTACCAAAACAAATATTTTAGTTTAATAGACCTCCAAATTCTCTCGTCTGCACCTCTTCAACTGCATCTACCCAAAAAGCCAATGCGGGGATTTCGGATACTTTGGATATGTTATAGAGGTTGCAATTCTGCTTCCATTCCAATTTTAATATTTATGAATTGAAAAAATTATTTGCTTACTAAACCGATAAGAAAAAATAAGTATTTACTATCAATTTCCGATGAATTCTAGTATTTACTTGGATGAATTTAGTATATACTGAAAGTATTTGCCAGTTAGTAAGTACTAAACTTTATGCATATAGAATGAAGTAAATACTTTAAATTGAACCATTTGCTTAAAGTTATAGTATTTACTATTATCTTTTACTTGTAGTAAATACTTCCGTTTTATGCATATCACTCGGGTGATATGCATAAAAGATAGTAAATGCTTTTACTTGAGAATTTCTAAGTTTTTACTTTTTTTGATATGCATAAAAATGCAGTAAATGCTGAAAATAAAGTATTTACTTTTGGTCACAGTACTTACTGTTTTCGGGTGAACTTTTTGAGTAAATACTTTATTCTGTATGCATACAAACTAGCAAGTACTTTTTTTCTGTAGGAATTACTTCTTTTTTTCAAAGTCAAAGAAAAGCAACATGAAAATTTCAAAGTACCTACTTTTTTGCTTTAAACACATAACTACCTTACCTATGTAGCCTCGAAAACATAAGGACTTACACAGTGGCGTAGCGTAGGGGGGGTGGTACGCCCCGGGCGGCACTTTATGAGGGGGCGGCAAACTTTGCCACACTTCCTATTTACGGAGCGGAGAAATTTAATAACCAATAGGTATCAACTGTAAAATTTTAACGCCCTCAGAAAATGTACCTATTCATGCGAATTACTGGTTTTGCAATTTAGGTGATAAGAAAAGCTACGCATTGAATTTCAATGACCTAATCCACGAATCCATGAATTGAAATATACTAATACGCAAAACTACCTTGCTGATTATCGAAAGTGCTCAGCAGTTTACATAATAATTAAATTTTGGCGTCCCTATAATATTCTGTCCGGGGCGGTACTGAAACAAAAAGTTTTGTCGTTAACAGAATAACCTTTCAATAAAAAGAAAATACTAATTCCCACTAAAATGTTTTCAAAGAAAATGTAGTTAATGCTGAAGCAAGTAGTTTCTTTTCTGAAATTTCGGAAACAGAAAATTATTACTATTATTTATTATTATTAAAAATTCATTCGGAAAATGATACAGTTTTAGAAAAAAGTATTATCTTAAGCTTTTTTGTAGAAAATCGTAAGATCTACAACTCTGTTATGCCCGCTATTACACGTTGACGCAAGCGAGTTGACTGAGTTTGAAAGAAGTGGAAATGAATAAAGCCTAATACGCTGCTGATGCGAAACGAAATTTTTAGTTGGTCTCTAACAAGACAACGAAATACTTACGAAAACGAAGCGGAAAATATTCATTGAACAGCGTATTGCAGTCGATAGAATGAATAAACAAATAAATACAAATTTTATAGAATTTGTTTGTTTAGGTATGTAGTTCAAAGCTTTCGGGATTTGAATATTTACAAATTTATGGGGGGGAAGGGGGCGGCAAAATTTTCCAACACCCCAGGCGGCAGAAACTCGCACGCTACGCCACTGGACTTGCAGTCTTAACTCTATTCTCAAGAGATTCACGTCGCTGATATAAATTAAAATAAAGTTAGCGTTGACAGTACTGAAATGGCGGAATTTGTACGCGTTAGTTCGCCCACGAAAAAACTCCTACACTCATGAAACTCGCCAAAAATATTAAACTTGTCATGGCAACCAAGATTTAAAATAGTTCACATAAATATATTTGTTCTGGGGGTTTGTTTATTAAAGAGAGGGAAAATCTGGGAAGAAGTTGGAAGATTTGAGTCCAAATTCCGATTTGGTGTAATTGAGGTATATGGTACCCGAAGTATGGTATATGATTTAAGGACATTTTTTAACGCTGAATCTAATTAACAAAGTTATTATTCTTTTCAAGCAAAAATTTATTTTTGAAATAGTTTTTTTCCGTAGAACAGGTCAAAATTTACCACTATTATACAACATAGATATGAATATGAAATAAAAGATGAAAACTTTTATAGATTATAAATAAATATTTATTTAAACTTATATCACAACTTATTTAATATTGTTTTCGACGCGTTTCGGAATCAAAGTTCCATCATCAGGTTCGATACAAAATAGATTTTTTATTAGATTTTTGCCACTTGTTATAACAAGTGGCAAAAATCTAATAAAGTTTTCATCTTTTATTTCATATTCATCAAACGCAACTTGGAGACCGAAACCAAAAATGATTAACATAGATATGTATTTATATGACTATTTCGATTCTAAGTTGATGACAAGTTTAACATTTTGGCAAGTTTCATGAGTGTAAGAGTTTTTTGTGGGTGTTATGGTTAACATTCTACACTTGCTCCTCCCCCTTAAAAAAAACACCATTTCGCAATGGATATTTTTAGGGACTCTATTGATTCCTTAAGTCGTATTTACTATCAATTTCCGATGAACTCTAGTATTTACTTGGATGAATTTAGTATATACTGAAAGTATTTGCCAGTTAGTAAGTACTAAACTTTATGCATATGGAATGAAGTAAATACTTTAAATTTAACCATTTGCTTAAAGTTATAGTATTTACTATTATCTTTTACTTGTAGTAAATACTTCCGTTTTATGCATATCACCCATTGGCTGAACAATGATAAATGAAAATAGAATACATATGATTTACAAGTGTAAAATATTTTGAGAAGTAAATAGCTGTTAAATAACCAACCAGAAACAATAAAAAGTCAACACACAAAAAAATGAAAGTACATATTGATCAAACGAAAGAGAGATATCTGGGGAGAAAATTGCGTTTATAGAGTCACACTTTTTTGAAGATGTAATTACTGAGTCACTAATAGTAAATATTTGGGTGTTGCTTTAGCCGAGGTATTGCATTTATCGAGGGTTGCTTTTACCGAGGGTGTACTATATATTCTATTTTCTTACAGAACTGTCACGCTCTAGTTTTTGAAGCATTTACAAGAGACAGCTTCTTAAATTTAAGCAATAATAAATTTTTAACAACAGTATATTTAGTTAACAGTTTAATAAAAAATTAAGAGTGCTTAGGATAACCCTGTTGTTATAAATGTATTATTGCTAAACTTTGAGAAGCTGTCTCATGGAATCTTTGGTAGACATTGGCGTAAGAAGGAATTTTTTCTAAGGTGGGCAACCGGTCCAAACCAAACCTAATCATTAAAAAATTTTTCGGTGCAAATGATTTCCCAATAAGTATGTATATATTTGCCCTTGACCATTTAATGAATTCCCGAATTTGTTCAAAAGAGATCTAATGAATGAAACCGACAACGACGTCAACAGTAAAGCAAATTAACAGTCATTAGAAGTGCTACCAAACTCAACTCTGCTCTCTGCAACAAAGTCTTACGATGCATCTACAATACTACAATAAATATTGCTTGGAAAAACATATTTAACAATAGGCATATTGCCCATAGCAACAAATACAAAGTATTTGAATCGGTAGCTGAGTCAACATTGATGTATGCAGCCCAAGTGTGGGGTAGAAAGAAATATGATACCGCTGAAAACTCCTACGATTTTATATAAAAAGGATATTTCGACTACCACCAAACGCTCCGAACTACATGCTGATGCTAGAAACCGGTATCTCTCCTCTATTTATTAAAACCCTCAAATTGCAAGTTGACTACATATCGATACCTTCCCGTAAGAATGTATTAAGCGACATTAAACCTCTGATTTAGTTATTTTTGTATATATTTAAAGGAATAAAAAGATTTGGAACATGAATTTCAACTCAAAGTCCCTTCAAAATTTTGTTTATTACAACAAAATACTCAATAAATAACTGAATAAGAGGCTTTTTAAAATTTTAACTCAAAGTTTTTAAAATGTCGCTTAATACATTCTTACGGGAAGGTATCGATATGTAATGTCTTTAAGATGTCTGATGAGCGCCTCCCTAAAAAAGCAGCATTACAGGCAATAAATAGTAGATCGAGTAGGTTTAAAGATTAGATAGAGCTAGAGGAAGAAGCTAATATCGATCTTACACCAGATGAATATTTAATGTGGAAACCCTCTCTATATATCAGATGGTATCGATTAAGATTAGGATTCGCAGCTGAAGCAAAAGAATCCATCTACAGAATGTCATACAGCAAGCTAAACTACAACCTAAACCATCGAAATTACTTCCGTGATGACTACATGACTGATCAAATATCAATGATATTTATAGATTAAGAGGCGAACTCCTCAATCTCAACTTCATTCCGCATCGTGACGAGTTGCCTTTCCAGTGTGAATTGTGTAATATGGGCGGAAGAGAGAACATTTTTCACTTTATGGGTAGGTGTCCGGTTCTGCGAGAAACAAGAAGATATATTTTTGGATGCGAATTTCTATCAGAAGAGCTTATGATACGTCTTCTTAATGAAATGGAAGTTCCTAAGCCGTACAAATATTGTAAAATAGTATTAGCTTATAGAAACAGAATTATAAATGGACATTTTTAAAAAAAATTGTAAAATGAAAAATTTTGTAAAATTTGTCAATCAGGCAGACGGCAAATAGCCATGCTTTATTATTGTAAAATGTATATGTAGTACTATAATTTATAGAAATAAAATCTAATCAATCTATCTATCTATCCATCACCTTAGTCGAAAAAAGAGTTACACGGTCGTATTTAGCTGTCCTACTCCAGAAAGTTCTTTAAAAACATTGATCACCGTTGTTCTAAAGTTATCTTACTTGGAAAACGGCATCGGTTTTCTAATATTTGACGAACTTTGCATTTTATTTAATTAAACAAAGCATATTTCCAACAACAACCGTCTAACAAATTTAAATTCAGATTATAAACATTATTCAATTTGATTTTTCTTTAAAACAGAGCTTGTCTTTTGAGTCATTTATTGAAAAGAAAAATACATATTTCCACTAAAACTTTGATCGCATTTTGAAAAGAAACTTCAAAATATGAAATTAAATACTGGACCATTAAAAACAAATCAAAGCTGCATTAAAAAAATAAAAAAAAACTTGATTAAAAAATCTACCTGGGTACAAATTATAAAATTTCGACATTTTTTGTCTTTTTTCCTTATTGCTCAAAAATTATTTTATGTTTGTAAAAAGCGCTTATGCAGAAATAAAAACTATAAAATTACCTACAATCTATACTCATATTGCTATTTTGTACGACTTATGGTTTCTGCGGAAACAGTCGTTGAAAAACAGCCCAAAATCCGGCATTTAAAAAAAAATGCATGAACGATTTTTGTTTGTACTGTTTTCTTCATTACATGAAAAGTAGATATATTATATATTATTCTCATTTTCTAATTGCAGTTGTCTAAAAGTATTATATTGCAGTGTTTAAGTTTCAGTATTCCAAAGAGTCAAAATGTCCACTGAAAAGTTTTTTATTTGTGACAAGGATTTGAGTAATGGTGCAGTAAAAAAAAGCAATTAAAACGCTCCTTCAAGCCAGCAAGAAGAGAAAAAACAGAAAGGGAGCTTCTTTGGCAGGTAAAACTTCTACCTGAGCGTCGAACTTGTCGAGTTGTAGAAGCTGAGTAAGGTCAAAGATTCTCGAGTTTAACTCCAGATGAGTCCTGAAACCAAAGGGCGCTTCACTTCCTAAACCTTCCCAATCCTTATCCATCCTTGTCCCTCGTCGGCACGGCGAATAGCTGTCCAACGTTATCCCCCTCGGAGGCACGGCGAAAAGCTGTTCATCGAGGTTTCCTCCATGTCGGTACGGCGTATCGCTGTTCGACGTGTTTTCCTAAACACATTAATCCTTTCCTTGACAGTACGGCGAATGGCTGTCTGCCACTCTTTCTTATCATATTCCCTTCCTCACCCACTCCAACTTTCCTATTGGGCTGGATCTAAGGTGTTATACGACCCGTGCCGATGATCAGCCTGGCTGGGGGCCCAATTAAAAATACTAGCTCAGTCGTTAACGGAGTATCCGATTTTTGGCACTTTTCGGATCAGCTTGCCTTCTCTGCATACACGAATCCCTGTGTAGAGTGACCACCCTTTATTCGATACTCGTGGATCCAAAATTTTATGTCAAACAAAAACAAAACAAACAAACAAAAAACATTAGAAGAAGAAAAAGAATTTAAGACCGGTTCCTCTTCTAAACCGGGCAGCAGTACGGCGACAAAGCTGTTTGCTGTTACTCCTGGGGCTGGTGTCGGTGGGGAGGCTGTGGCATGTCATGGCCCCTCATCTGATACTAATCTCAGTGAGAGTAGTGATGTGGTAGTAATACCTAATTTTAGTAGTGGGATGGGGGTTGTGAATACCGATCCCACCACTACCAGAGATAATACAGCTCTCCCGAGTACGTCTCGAGGGGGGGCCCGGCTTAGTGGTGCCAGGGTTGTGAAAAACGGTCCTACTACCGCTGGGTTGGGTTCTCTCCCGAGACCATCGCGCGAGAACCGTCGAAATAGACCGTCGAAGGGCGGCTATAGGGTCAGGCGGTCAGCTGCTAGGCTCCTGAAGACCCTCGGTAATAAACCGGTGGTCAAAGGGATGCAGGAGCAGGACCCCAGGATCAAATGGGCCCAGAGCATTCTAGCGAATGCGCAGACCAGCGACGACTCCACGTCGAAGCGTAATAGGTCTCTGGATGAAACCGTTCCGGTGCCCAAGCGTCCCAAAGTGCATAACGCCAGCACTCTCCATTCCGGAGGATCCAGATCCTATAGCGACGCTCTCAAAAACAAGAACAAGGTCGTGGTTGCGGTTATCGACAGGAGCGATATTGATGGTACGATTTCTCCTGATCAATGGCAGGTGGTCAGAATGAAGCTCTCGGCAGGCTTCTTGAGTCTCATGAGGGATAATCCGGGACCACCTCCTCTCACAGGCGATGGCGGTTGGCATCAAGGGCATGTCAAACTCATCGTCTGTGAGGATCAGAGATCGTGCGATCTGTATAAGCTTGCTGTCAGTAGGTTGGGCGAGGTCTGGCCAGGTGCGAAGCTCGAAGTTGTTGCTAGGGAAGACATCCCGTGAAGACCTAGAGCCCGCATCTGGATACCAGCCGAGCCCTCTTGCATGGAGGAAATACTCCAGATAGTCAAGTTGAGCAACCCCTCATTACCGACTCATGACTGGAAAGTCGCAAAGCTTGAGGAGGTAAGGGGTCTTTATAGAAGCGTGATTATCGTGATCAATAAGGATTCCCTTGCCCCCTTAGCGCAGACCAAAGGCATGATTCGGTATGGGTTCGATTCGATCTCTCTGAAGGTGTATAAAAAGATGAGGTTGACGCGGAACGCGTCCCTCTGTTAAACACTGAAGCTGTGTCCGTGGTAGAGGACCCTGGTGCATCCATCACCTTTCCATCGATTGGTGATTAGGAATCCCGGTCATCCTCGATCACGGTACAGTCTTCTACTAATGTCGATAGTCTAACCGATATGGAGACTGAAGACTTCATCAACCTTGTTCCCTTGGGTGAGGATGAGCTTTTGGGCTCATCTTCGGAGGAACTCAATGAAACCGTGGTGGAGGTTGATCTGCCTAATTGTAGCCAAAATGCTGCAGTTAGTCCAGATTAATCTCCAACACTCCATTAAGGCTTCGGCCTCCCTTCTTCTCCGTTTATCCAGGAATGGAGAGGATATTGTCCTGATCCAAGAACCGTGGATTGTTAAATCCATTGTTAGTGGACTCAGGACTCCTGGATACTACGTACTGTATGCGTCTGATAAAGGTGACCCTAGATCTTGTATACTAGTTAAGCGTAGCACTAATGTATATTTACTCCCTGATTTCAGCGACAGAGATATCACCGCCGCAAGGCTCGAAACGGCCAATGAGACGTACTGGCTAGTGTCGGCGTATCTGGGCCATGACCACCTCGGCCCTCTCTCCGGTCATACACTGGAGAGACTGATTGCGCATGCAGAACGGCAGAAGATTTGCCTCATCATTGGGAGTGATGCGAACTCCCATCATACAGTATGGGGAAGTACTGGTATCAATGATAAAGGTGAGTCTCTTTTTGATTTTATCTTAAGTACTAACCTTATAGTAAGTAATGTGGGTAATGAACCTACCTTCATCACTAAAAACCGACAGGAAGTATTAGATATTACTCTTGTCTCAGATACCATTCATCATAAGATTTCGAATTGGAAAGTGTCGGATGAACACTCGTTCTCCGATCACAGATACATTCAATTCAGTCTCATCGATGAACCTCCTTGCCACGTTGAATTTCGAAACCCTCGGAAAACCGACTGGCTCAAATATAGGATTACACTCCAGGGGCTTTTAAAACCAGATCTCTTAAATCCTCCTTCTAATAATATTGAACTTGACTGTAAGGTCAATGATCTCACATTAGCCCTCATCAAATCCATGGCTACATCCTGCCCACTTACTCTAGTTAGGGGGAAAAAGAAACCACATTGGTGGGATTCTGGGCTTGAACCGCTCAGGAAAGACTGTCGCAAGTGTTTCAATCGAGCTAAAAGCACTCGTGAAGTGTCAGATTGGGAATCTTATAAAATAACCCTCAAACTGTATAAGAAAGCATTGAGAAAGTCAAAGAGATCCTCTTGGAGACATTTCTGTGGAAAAATAGAAGAAACTTCAGAGGTATCTAGACTAAGAAAAATTCTCTCTACTAATCCAGTAATGCCAAGCTGCTTAAAAAATGCTGATGGCTCATGGACAAATTCCTGCGAAGAATCGCTTAACTTGCTATTGGATACTCACTTCCCTGGTAGCTCCCAAAACATCAATAGCTTCGACCGTAATAGGTCTGATATGAATCCAAGCTATCCACAAGGTCTGATTACAAGGGAAAAACTGCAATGGGCGCTCAACAGCTTTAAGCTTTACAAGTCTGCGGGACCAGATGGCATAATACCAGCCGAACTCCAGATGAATAAAGATTTAATTCTGCCAATTCTGGAGTCTATCTATACTAGCTGCTTAGCACTCGTATACATCCCCTTGTCTTGGAGAGAGGTTAGGGTTGTGTTCATACCCAAAGCTGGAAAGTGCTCCCAAGTAAACCCAAAGGATCTCAGACCTATTAGTCTATCATCATTCCTTCTAAAAACATTTGAACAATTGATTGATATCCACATACGATCATGCATTGACACGCGACTTTTGTCTACGAGTCAACATGCTTACTGCAAAGGGAAATCTGTAGAAACGGCCTTACATAGTTTAGTAAGAACCATTGAATATTCCCTCCATCATAAAGAGTTCACCATGGTTGCTTTCTTAGATATAGAAGGCGCTTTTAACAATGTCGACGCATCTGCAATCGCATCTGCGCTGACATCTCTGAAGGTAGATGGTTCGCTTGGAGAATTGATTAACCAAATGCTGACGAGCAGGGTTATCAACTCAAAACTAGGTAGCTATTCTGCTAGAAGGTCTGTTAGTAGAGGTACGCCTCAAGGCGGCGTCCTTTCTCCCCTTCTTTGGAACTTGGTGGTAAATGAGCTGCTAATATGCCTGGAAGAGGAGGGTTACAGAGTGATTGCCTATGCGGACGATGTTGCTATTGCCGTATCAGGAAAGCATCCTACCACCTTAAAAGAACTCTTACAAAACGCTTTAAATAGGCTAACCAATTGGGCAGACCGGTGTGGTCTGGGCGTCAACCCTCATAAAACAGAACGTGTTCTATTCTCAAGGAAATATAAAATCCCTCATGTAGATCCTCCCTCTATTAAAGGTGTTCCATTAACATTTACTGATCAGGCAAAATATTTGGGTCTTATTTTAGACAAAAAGTTAAGTTGGAAACCTAATATACAAGAAAGAGTCAAGAAGGCCACAGTGGCACTCTTCTCATGCAAAATAGCCGTTGGGAACAAATGGGGCCTTCAACCTCGTATTACTCATTGGCTATACACATCGGTGATTAGACCGATTCTCACATATGGTGTTGCAGTATGGTGGACTGCTCTAGATAAAGCGGTAAACTGCGACAGACTAAGCAAAGTACAACGTTCGGCTTGTTTATGCATAAGTGGTGCGCTTCGCACGACACCCTCTGCTGCTCTAGACGTTCTGCTATATCTGACTCCCCTCGATATATTTAGCAAACAGGTGGCTGCAAATACAGCCATACGCCTACAAGCTTCCTCACAATGGTACAACAATAATATTGGCCATTCCATCATTCTGAATTCATTCAGGTCACTACCTAGTCACATTGACTACACCATCCCAAAACCACAATTCGGTTTAAACTTTCAAGTCACCATTCCTTCTAGAACCCTCTGGGAGGATATGGCTTTCTTGAAAGATGAATCGGTTCATATCTACACGGACGGATCGAAAACTGATGAAGGGGTGGGTGGCGGTGTGTACTCAGAAAGACTTAAATTAATTCTCTCATTCCGTCTTCCTAATCATTGTAGCGTGTTCCAGGCGGAACTTATGGCGATTAAAGAAGCCTTATCTTGGCTGAAGGAAAACGTGATATCAACTACAGATATCCGCATCTTCTCGGATAGTCAAGCAGCTATTAAATCCCTGGAATCGGTCTCTACTAACTCTATAACAGCCCTAAATTGCCGTTCGTCTCTGTTGGAGATGGCACAACAGTTTAATATTCACCTGTGTTGGGTGCCGGGGCATAGGGACATCCCAGGTAATTGTAAGGCCGATGAACTCGCTAAAAATGGTACAACTTTACCCCTTCTACCTAGTAAGGCAGAAATAGGTATACCCATCGCTACATGTAAACTTTTGCTGAAGCAAGATGCCTTAGAGAGAACAAATCTTAGGTGGTATGATATCACCACTTGTTTGGCAACAAAACAAATCTGGCCAGTAATGGATTTAAAACGATCTAAGCGTTTGATATCTCTAAGCAGATTGCACATCAGCTCCATGATTGGTGTTATAACCGGACACTGCCTCATAGGCAAGCACGTAACGCGTCTTGGCGTATTCGCTAACGATTTTTGCAGAAGCTGTATGGATGAGGAGGAGATAGAATCGATCCCTCACCTTCTATGCACGTGCCCTGCTCTGTCTCATAGACGAAGACTTCACCTTGGTGAGTTCTACTTCAATGATCCTAGTGATCTGATAAACTTAGACATTGGCAGTGTATTACGCTTCATAAGAAGCTCCAAATGGTTCACCGAGTAGGGAAAAGGGTTTCCTGGATTCTTGTGGTATCACAATGGACCAACTCATGGTCTAAGTGTGTCGGTCCCCACGACTGGCAGCCACTTCAACCTAACCTAACCTAACCTTGGCAGGTAAGAAATCAGTGGAAGTGCATACAAGCTGCCAAAAAAGCTCACTTGAAGAAAGCTGATAAACCATCAAGCACTCCCCTCCTAAATTGTCTGTGGAGTATACGTATTCTTGATGATAACTCGAGGTCGTAACAACGTTTATTTCCAGCTGAACGTAATTTGATTCATCAGGTGACAAAAATTGAAATGAAAGATACAGTTTTGATTCAAAATAGCTTTTTATGGCCTTTAGTCCTACAAATTGGCGTTTCGTCCGGCTTACTCACTTGGACTCATCAGTGACATAGTGATGGCCTTGACATCAATTTGTATTAAGTTCAGTTTAACATACATGGAGTTTTTAGCAAGAAACCACTGTAAACTATACAACAAGATTAGAATTCTTAATCATTAAGCTGGAAAAATTTTCCAAGATTAGAATTCCTAATCATTAAGCGTATGATATACAAAAATGCGTATGACAAGGCCCTCACTATGTCACTGAAGCTCCCTTTCCGTCTTTTCTCTTCTTGCTGGCTTGAAGGAGCGTTTTAATTGCACTTTTACTGCATCAATACTCAAATCTTTGTCACAAATAAAACACTTTTCAATGCAAATTTTGACTGTTTGGAATACTGAAACTTACCCACTTAACCACTGCAATATAATACAATAACATATAATATATCTACTTTTCATGTAATGAAGAAAACAATACAAACAAAAACTCGTTTATGCAACTTTTTTTAAATGACGGATTTTGGGCTGCCTTTCAACGACTGTTTCCGCGGAAACCATAAGTCGTACAAAAAATAATATGAGCAAAGATTTAAGGTAACCTCATTGTATTTATTTCTGCATAAGCGTTTTTTTTTTCAAACAAAAATAATTTTTGAGTAATAAAGAAAAAATACAAAAAATGTCGAAATTTTTGACGTTTTTGGATGAATTTTCATATTTGCCATGAAAAATTTTGTTGGAGAACTTTAGATTCGTGTTCAGCAACCCCAAAAACATAAAGGGAGCCACTAAAAATCATTACACCAGAACTTTCCACTTCAAGTCCCTTTTGAACACCATTTGACTAGACTATGTACTGTCTGTAGAGTGTAGGTACTGGCACAAAAAAGTGTATTTTGATCCAACCAAATGTAACCCAATTGACCTAAAATCATCTTTTTTCGGAACAGTAAAAAGAGCTAAAAATTTCTGATATTGTTGAGGTTTTTTAATTCATCCACATTTTACTGTTCCGCAGGCAATAAGTAGAAACAACTCGGTTTAGATTTTTTTATAAAATTCCAATTATTCGGTTTGATTTGTTATAGAGCAAATACTACGTTAAGTCTGAGTCGATGACAAACGAGTTGATACATACCGAAACAGAACCGTAAGCTTTAATTTTAATTTTAAATCGAAATACGTTTCGGTTCATAAACCAAATTTGTCAGATGTAGCGATTTATCTACAAACAGAAGATTTGAAATTTCATTTGGTGGCATGAAAATCGATTTGGCGCCATACACAAAACAGGCAAAATTTTTAGCTTTTCATGATTTTAATTTTTTGAATTCAAATCTTTATATTTTTTCCAAGTTTTTGCTTAAACTCGTTTTATAATTTAATATTTTGCTAGATGAAGCCATCGTAGTACTAAATCTGAACGCACTCCAAATATCTTACATTTGATTCCGCTTTTTAAACCTCAAAACCTGCTCATCTTCAAGGCTCAACCTAACTCGGTTTGAGACTAATTTAAAAATTTAAAACGGTTCAACTAGGTTTGTGCATGCTGAGGCTTACCGGACAATGATGCAATGTGCAAACAAAAACAAAATTAAGGTGGGCAAGAATTGTTTTTATGTGACGACCAACTGTAACTGTCAAAATTTTAATTTTCGTGTCTGAAATTCCCTTCACAGTTTTTCAATCTGTCTTCTTGGGTGGGTTGTAGAACCAGAAAAGTTTAAATGTCGGTTTTTCTAAGTTGGGCAGTTCATTTTTTAAGGTGGGCACTGCCCACCTCCGCTCCCCCCTTCCTACGCCTATGTTGGTAGATATTTAAAGATTCGATATTGGACTCAAATTGATAAAATTTAATGAGTTTAAAATCGGAGAGCTATATTTATATTAAGTCAAAAGATAGTCCTTTAGGTATAAAATGGACAAAAACTAAAAAAGTCGCGTTTTTGGTTTTGTGAATGATAGTCAACATAAGCCCCGACCTCCAAAGAGTTGAGTTGCCTGGATCTTCACGACCGCCACGGATGTACTAGCCCAGCAACGTAAATAACTCAGACAAATATTACTGGGTTTTGTACATTAGGGTGGTCCTAATTAGTATGGAGGAAAAAAATTGTTTGTTTTTACTGAGCACAATTTTTTGTTCTTCTACATTAAAAACATGTACAAACAAATTTGATGGTAATCGGATTGCATTAACACGTGCCGCAATGAGTTTGAAAATTTGAATTCTCATAAAATCGACCAAAACCGGGGCTATTAAAAATTTGATTTACAGAATTAATTAGGTAAGGGCACTTTCAAACCTGTTACCTACTCTTGCTTAGAAAAAAAAATAAATAAAAGGCACGACTGAGCCGCACGTTCTTGCTCTAAAATTTCAATTTGCTTGGAAAGTAAGAACTACACAAAATTTTTTTTGAGTTTTTATCGAAATCGTTTGAGTTGTTTTTATGATAAATAAGCTTTTTCATAACGGTTGTATAGCAAGTTCCGTTATTTTTGGAGCTAAAAAAAGATTTAAACAGGCCCTAACTCTCATAAGAGCAGCAACTTTAAGATCAATGCGGCACGTGTTAACGTGATTTAAAAAAAAATAGGGTAGTGTTTTAATATGTCAATAAAGAAAAAAAAGGTGCCCAAGACTTTTAAAAATAAGGACCACCTTAATGTACATATAGTAGGGTGGTCCTTAATATTGTTTTTTTTTGTTGATATTCTGATCTGGATAGGCATCAAATGACTCTAAATAGAAAACAAATCTTATTTTTTTTTAGATTTATAATTCACCCCCTTCGTCACCCTCTTTTCACTTAAAGTTACTAATTATGGGTTAAGGGTGATTCTTATAACACGCGAAAAAAAATTAGAGCGTATAGATTAGACTCAGACGAGAAAAAATGGTATCGGAGGAGGTTCTATTTCCCCCCATTCAGGCGGGAGGGTTACCCCTCTAGTTTCTAAAAAAATATAAAAATAAAAGCTAAAGCGTGGATTTGTAAGTGCTCCCGTTTTTTTTATATTTTTTTTTTTCTGTTTTGAGTCATCTTTGTGCAGAACAAATATACATACATGGACTGCTGGTATTTAAGTTTCCAAGCGATGCTGGTCTGAATTTCACTAAAATAATAAAACATAATTGAAAAAAGACCCACTCCAAAATGAGACTTCCACTCAACAACAACGTGACCGCTGATACCATACAACTTCTTTGATTTTTGTTTTCCCTGCAGCACTTTGCCTCTTTGCAAATATTATGAGTAAATCAAAAGGACTCTTGGAACCTATTCTTCGAATATACATTTGACACCCTATAGCAGAATAATTTATCAAAAACGAATATTACAATCTGCAAGAACGTTGTCAAATTAATTAATAGCAAAACGAAACGTTTCTATGAGATAGGATGGAAAAAAAATCCTTAAATCAAACAGGAAATAAGAAAAATGACTTGTTATATCATTGATAGCTTCGCTGAATGAAGATTTATGGCAGCCACATTTATATCCCGGAAAAAGAACAAAAACTCGCATTCGCATTCATATATACACACACACACACACACACACAAAAAGAGACACATTTTCTAACATAGGCACACATGCATGCATGCATACTCGTACAATGGAATACACCTGACTTTCTACTTTGTTACATATTAAATTAATGTACGCTTATTTGTCTTGGCTAACAATTGTTTTGTACCTACTAACTCTACTGTTGCAGCTGTTATCCCACACCAGACTACTCCAGCCAGGACTAGGGCCAGTATACCCGTACCACCAACACCACCACTACCGGTAGCCGGTAGCCACATTTTTATTAGAGTTTAAGGCAAACCTGAATGCTGGTTGAAGTGAACAACAAACCGGGGACTAACCGAACATAACGAGTGTCAGAATGGTGTTTTGACGTCATAGTAAATCTTGCACTGTGGCGAGCCATGTTTTGCTGCAGAAATGAGCATTTCAACAGTATTGCAGTAATTTATTAACACACCGGCCACACTGACGTTTATGCACATTTGAAAGGAGATGTTACTTTAACCAGGCCCAGGGGCTTGGCGTTGCTGGCCGCTTGAGTCATCCTTCGCAAGGACCTGTCCCACCTTATTCCTTTTCGTTGTGAGATCTATAGAGAGCAAGTGCACAAGGTCAATAAGAAACCGGCAGAAGCAAGAAAGCAAACAGTAATATAAAACGTCAACATCATTCAAACGAACTGAACACTCAACATGCTGCGGAATTATAATGATTATTACCTACCGTTATTACAGCAGGAAGTCCAGCGTAAAGCAGTTGTGCCTTCTCTAGGTTCAGTTCGTCTTCTGGTTCCTACGTTTGAGTGCACTCTGCCGGTACGTTTTATACCCAAAATGCATATGCGTTCACTCGGTTCAGGTTCCAAAATATGTATTTACATATAATTTGGCTGCGAGCTGGAAGTGAACGTATAATAGTGCGGTGCTTGAAGCTCAATTGTATAGTTGTGTCTATTCTTTGGCAGTGTCGGACTAGTCAATTTTGAAGCCTCGAGCAAAGCAATTTTGTTTCTCATTGCCTTATTAAGTACAAAAACGTTTCATAAAAAAGTATTTTAATGCAATGTGGAAGAAAATTAATCACCCTATCGGAATTTTTTATAGTTTTTGTAAATGGCGTCGTATATGTTAATCATATTTGACATTGGTGAACTAGTCAGCTGCAGTATACAAACAGACTTGCAATGGAGAATTATACTCCGCAAGAGCAATGGCGTAGTCCCACGTTTTGGCGATTTGGCATGGACAGCATCAAGATCACCCGATTCAACCATCCCAGACTTCTTTCTTCTGGGCTACCTGAAGTCACGGGCTTATTCCAACAAGCCTAAGAAAATTGCGGGCCTTAAGGAGAATATAAGACGGGAATGCGAACAGTTATCACCTGTCTAACAAGCCATCAACTGTCAAATTTCATTGAAGAATGGGAGTGATGTCGATGGAAGAATCAGAAATGTTCACACATTTTTTACTGCTTCGGAAATCCCATTAAATTGGTCAACCCGGTTTATCTTTTGCGCCTGAATGGAATCATATCTTTTCCCTTCTTCACACTCATGAAAATGAGAAAAGAGTCAGACGCAAAGAATCATCGTTTTATAGGCGATTTTGCAAGTCGATTTGCTTTTGATACGATTTAAAAATTAAATTAAACAATTTTTGCCGAGTCCGAACGGCTAGATGGGAAGCAGCGGCGTAGCTACCTAGGGGCAAACTGGGGCGGCGCCCCAGGGCCCCGAAGGTTTGGGGGCCCCAGAGACTGACAGAAACAATTTTTCGAAGCGAAAATAAAATTTCATCTTGACTTTAAGAAAGTTTTTGCTTAGTTTGTTTTGGATATTAAGGGTCAGTTTCAACACTTATGGATAAAGTCTCGGATAGCCTATCACGAGCTGCTAAAAGTTTCCGTCCTAATATTTTGAATTTCACCTAAAATAAATCCGTCGCGGTTCATACTGAATTTAAATCTTTAAAATCAGTCACATTTTAGATTAAAACGACAAGGATTTTCAGTTTTGACAACAAAAATTTAATTTTCATTATGTTTTTGATTTTTTATATTGTTCTCAAATGTCAGCCTCTAGTAAAGATTTTGACTTGTGAATAAACTTCAGAAGTATATGTTGCTATTTGGTGAGAAGTTCAACTAGAAAAAATGGAAGTATATCGCGATATCGTTTTAACAGATCTTTTAACGTGATCGATGCAAAACAAAAAAATCCATTAAAACTGACAAATGTGATCACAAACGAACAATGCCTTTTTTGACTTTGCTTCTGGTACACGGTAATACGGCCGAGATTGATTATTCTTGCAGATTATTGGGAAATGGTTTCATTCTTTTTTCGGACAGAAAACATTTCATTTATATTCACCCCGATTACAAAATCCGATGAGTGAGCGAGCGGAGGGAGTCAGACTCAATTCTGACATTTCGCTCATAGTAAAAATGTCAGAATTGAAACTGATTCCGTCCGCAGCTCATTCATCGGATTCCGTTATAGGCGTGATTATTATTAATAACATATGTATATAAGTATATGTGTAGCAAAATGGCTTTTGAGTTCTATTCGTGTTTGTTATTTTTGTCGTTTCTTTTTGTGATTTACATGCAGGTATAATAATAGTCGGTGTTTCTTGTAGACGTGAAGTTCTTATTTCTTCTAACACTAAATGCTTGCGTAATGTGGACTGTTTTTTTACGAAAAAGTCATTCCATATGAAAACGTCTATCGAAAAAACCAGCACATCTCCGATTTTGCTCCAACTTTGAGAGATGCGACCAAACGTCGATTTTATTCGATTCCAATTGATAAAGAGCAAAAGTGTGTGTTTTTGTCACTGCAATCAAAAGAAATACAAAAATCGATGTTTTGCAAAAAGACGTACAAAAATGGAAAACGTCATAGGAGAGGGGATACCTTACCTGTTTTTTTTGTATCTTTAAGACTTTTAAGAACAACAAAATCAAGTAATTTTTCATAATAAAATAACGGTTTTAAAAGTCCAATTGACCTATAGTTTCGCTTCCTTAAGTCACCTATGCACGCACAATACATAAAAATAACAAAACCAAATTTCCAGGATTTAAAGTTCAAGGTTAGTACTATATCCTGAAACCTTCACGTCAAACACATCTGAGATGTGCTGGCTTTTTCAAAAGACGTTTTCATATGGAATGACTCGAAAATAAAATGTTTGAGGCTAAAATTTCTTATAGATCTTTTATTTTTTCAAAGGAAAAACAAAATGTTTGTACTGCAAAACTGAACTTATCAATGAAGGCCACAAAAATGTATTGGTTCATTAACGATTTTTTGAAACATTCCACAAACATTTCTGTTCTTAGCCACCAATTTTTTGCTATTATAAATAAACTGCATTCTAAGCTTTAAAAATTATATGCCTTACGGACATATTGTGCTGACAGTTTTTGTAAAAAAATTCCTATTAAATTACATACCTATCTTCTAAACTTTCTCTTTTTTTTTTGCTATAATCAAGAACGAAACCGATTTTTTTAAAGGGGCCCTATTTTATTTTCTGCCCCAGGGCCCTCACCTACCTAGCTACGCTACTGATGGGAAGCACTTATTCATGACAAGTATGCTCTTGAAGGATGTTTCACTTCCTCCCAAGAGGCAGGAGGTACCTTGGAAAAAATATTTTTGTTACTTTTAGGCGATAGCGGCTGGGAATCGAACCCAGACCTTCAGCATGACAGTCCAACGCCACGGGGTACTACATTGACACGATTTAAAGCAAACCAAATAGCATCATTCAAAAACAACGCACGAAAAAGATTCAATGATTTTGCCTCAGACCGAGTTGGCCAAGTTAGTTCTTATAAGCAATATTAGTCGAACTTTAAGTGAAGCTATTTACGAAAAAGTCGAAAATCAAAAACCCGTTCTGTGGCAAGTACCCTTTCAACAGCTTTTAGGTAACTTTTTTTTAAACAAAATGTAGTCAAAATAAGCCCTTCTCGTGGTTGGCCTATTGCCGATCAGTAACAACTCCCATCCATACTCCACTCCTGATGCCCTGCGCTCTTTGTAAGCCATGCGGTCATTGAATGGAATATCTACCATTAATAATTTACACTCGGTCATTTGGTTTGCAGAACTGAATGGTTATATACACATATACGAATACACATACCTACATACATGCATACATATGTATGTGACCATATGAGTAATTATTTTTGACATATAGGTACAAGCATATACACTTTCACATATGAGCATCATCTACATTCCTTACCTACATAATGTATTGGCTACTCAACTCTGAAGAGTCCTTAAGGATTGGACGTGGCTTGGCTCATATTAATTTCGGGTCAAGAAACAGAAGTATCATTTGAAAGTGCGTGCTTTTGGCTGTGAAGTTTGTGGACATTGAGGAATTATTTAATGTTGCACCAAGCAAATGTGGGAAATAGTTATTATTACTATAAAGCTTTAATATTAAAACCAATATTTCAGTAAAGTGGGTTTTGAGTGTATACTTGTGTGGCTCAGTGGTTTTCTTTTCCTATTTCAAATGTAAATATTCAAGAAAATATAGACAATTTGCATTAACCTCAAAAACTAATTGTCCAATTTCAATAGTTTTTTTTTTTTATTTTGTAATGTCTTCATTGAACATTTAAAATAAAAATATTCAAAACCAAGCTTAAAATATAAAAAATACTAGATAAGTTTACGATTTGGTTAAGTTTATCATTTAGTTAATGAACTGTCAAATTTTGTATGGGAAATGGTTTATACAATTTGGTTAATTTTTTTTATCAAAGGATTTTTCTGTTGAAAATTAACCAAAATCTAGGTGAACTTATCCAAACATCATTGTGACTTTTAGAATTAGGCGTGTTCAGAAATATGATATATGTACATATGTGATATCTCAGAGAACTAAAATAAACTCTGACCACTGGTTTTTGGCATCAGCTTCCGACATTTAAAAATTACCCTGACGACGACGGACGTGACGTCTGAACACATCTAAACTGTCACACACCTAATCTGTCAAATAAATTTTTGACGTTTAACTGGTTCAATTACACAGCATTTAAAATAAAAAGACAGCCATGTTGGCAAACTTATACGCAAATACATAGATAGAGCAGGCAATACATTATAGCCGCAGTATACATAGCCTTGCAAAGTAATAAATTATTGAATTGTACTCAGTGTAAAATTTATAAAATCTCAATAAAATTCAATTCAATTCACAGCATTTAATTAAATGAATAAAAAGGTCATTCATGCAAACTTTTGTGTAAGCTTATCATTTTACACACACTTTGTAAACTTACGACCGACGTTGCATGAAACCATGTGAAACTACCATCAAATCATTACTTCTCTGTGTAACTTTTTTGGATGTATCGCATTTTGTATTTCAAGAGTGGTAGGATGTCTGATGTACGTTTCTGGTCAATACATATACACCGGATATTTTTTTGTCATTTATTGACGTGCGTTAAAGGGGTTCTGACTACCGTTTAAAGGGAAGTAACGATGTAGTACGTTTGTCTTAAATGTCTGGATATTGAATTGAGAAGGATAGATAGAGTTGGGTAAGGAATTCCAGATTCTAGTGACATGCTAAAGAAAGCAATTCTATACTTGACGTCCGAAGTTAGACTCAAGGGTTAACTGATGAGCATTCCTAGTAGAGTGAGTTTGAAATAACTTAAGTGAAGGAATGTAGCTGGTTATTTCAGCAGAGCAAAGTTAGAAAAAGTAATGAAAAAACAGTGATAAGCAAGTGACATTTCGACGGTGTTTGAACGAAACAGCTGTTTCCAAAACTGAACTGTCACCTTTCTCTATTTTGGACTAAATCCACTAGGTGCAGTGATGTTTTGGACGCACCAGAGCAGATATGAGAGTTAAAGGTACTCTAGCTTTATGCTTCATAAACAGTTGCCTGATCAGAATGGAAAAAAAAGTTCTTACATCGTCTTAGAAGACATAGGCATTTCTCATCAGTGTTTTTAGTAATGTCTAATATGTGGTCGTTCGACAAAAGTTGATCAGTAAGGCACCTACTAAAAAAAGAAAGCTTTTTAGTTTCCTCAATGTGAGTTCCATTCACGTATTATGGAGAAGGGGTCACATTCAGCTTTAACGACTGAAAATAGTTTGGAGTTTTGGAAGCATTAAGTTCTACACGATTATTAATATCCTATTTAACAATGCTGTGTGAATCTGAATTCATTGAGTTTAACATATTCTTCTTTTCTAGCTCCACACTTGAGGAACAGGGAGGTGAATCTGAAAAAGAATATGAAAAACAAAGGGTGCTGTCATCAGCCAAACATTTTAGTGAATTTGCAGTTTCTGAAAAAAGATCACTCACGAAAATGAAAATAGTGTCAGAAACAATACGGAACCTTGAGGCACACCAGCATAAAACTTCAGACTTGAAATCATCTCAAACTTCTTAAATTGAACGGTTGGGAAGGTTATTACTTATACAGCAAAAAAGTAATTCTTTGAAACCAAAAGCATGCATTTTCGATAAGAGAGCTTGATGCCAAACTCTATCAAATGCTTCGCAGAAATATCGGGCACAACAATTTTGCTCTCTCCTTAACGATGCAAGGATTGGTTGTGGTTCCACTTTTCAGTGAGAAAAACTATCAAATCAAAAGTGGATGTATTGCAATATTCGTTTGGCATCTGCAGGCATTTCCGTAACTTCACTCACGTTATAAATAATTAAAAATTACCAAAAAAGTGGAGCCCCCACGCATCAAAAAAGTACGTTCTTGAAAAGTGGCAACACTGACATTTTTACCTAAGGTGCTTCTACTCAACACCTATCTTTTAAGACATCAACCATTATTTTTTCGAGACACTTGAGTCTGGAGACGCATCCACATTTTTTTTATCAAGTTAAAAATATAATAGATTACCAAAGAAGTGTTAGTCCCTTCCCGGATATAAAAAAAATTATGTTCTCGAAAAGTGGCAGTACTGAAATTTTATTCGAATGTGCGTCTACTTAAGACTTACCTTTAAGGACATCAACCATTATTTTTCCAAATCATGTTTGTCGTCAAAAACTACCAAAAAAGGGGAAGTCCCACATTTTGACATAAAATAAGTATGTTCCTGAAAAGTGGCAACATTGAAATTTCAACGGTACATCTACTATGCAACTTTTTTGAAAAATATTGTTTCTTATTTCCAAACAAGCGTTTGTTATCTAGAGGCGTTTCCACAACTTTTTTCATGTTTAAAATATTAAAAATGATCAAAATAGTGAAGACTCCACACTTTGACATCAAAAAAACTATGTTCCCGAAAAGTGACAACGCTGACATTTTACCCGAACGTGTATCGTGTATCTACTCAAAAACTTTCTTTAAAGCCATAAATCGTTAGTTATTTTTTTTTTAATTTCCCATTTTTCATAGATTGGTCGCTATTTCAAGCAACAGGGTTACAAAAATGACTCCCATCCCAAGCTAAATTTTATCCTTAATGTATAAGGAATGAATTCCAAACATAAAATAGTTCCCCGCAAAAAGCACACGGGATTCGGGTTCCTGACCGGAAAATATGTCTCCACAGGGTTAAGAACTCTAGTTTTGTTCCCATATGCCACTCCCATGTGCTACTTTCTTATTCAGACAATCTGATAAATGTCAATGCTAATCTAATAGAGCTAGTTGCAAGAACGTTTTTAATTTTAAGCTGTTCAGAATGGAGTAATTATCAGAATCATAAAAATACGGTTTTAATGCTTAAACAAATATTATAGAAGGATTAAAGGAGTATTACAGAAATAAGGAAAAAAAAAAACACCGATTGAGAGATGTCAATTGAAGAAGTATTTAAGAATTTTTTAAGTAGAAGTAAAACAGTGGAAGTTCTTGAAGAAAATTCGTAATCAAAGGTATAACAATTAAAGACTGAACAAAGTATGAATTATGAAATGTGTGTGTAGTCACCAGCTTCTTGCAGATCACATTGACAAAGTTTTTCGCTAATGGATATTCCTTTGATATGCATAATATGTATATGTATGTATAACAAAGTTTTAAAATTTATTTTGTGCTACTTAAAATTCGAAGACAAAACAAGCCAGCCATTTAGCCTTTAGGTTTTGTAATAACAAAATTAAAAAGACCTTGAGAGATTGTATATTTTTATTTAATTGAATAAAATGTCCTGTCCATCCTCTCAATTTAAATTCTACAAAAACTTGCATACATCCAAAATAATATTGGCATAAAGTTAACAAAGCATTTCATTTTGAATTTTCTCTATAAATTGAATAACATTAAAAAAATATGTATGTACAAGTACATATATCATGTGTGTGTGTGTGTATACTTATAGTTTTGTTCACAATATTTCCGTTACATGAATTTTATATGAATCCCTATAAAAAGCATAGTTTGCAACACTTTTACATATGTATAAACCTATGTGTGTTGAATGTAGATTCAAATAGCTTTAACATTTTTCTTATAAAAACGTTTTTAGATTTCTTCATTGTTCTGGGTCTGGTCTATGCTCTTACTTTACATAATCCCTTAACCTTTCATAATACTGTATGTTTTATAATATTTAAACATCATTTATGTAAGTAGAATCATATTTTATAGATAAAAGGAATACAATGAAATGACACAAAAATCCCTTCCTTTTAAGGTTCTTAATAATGTTCATACTGAATTTCACAAACATATACAAATACACATACATAAATATATCTACATAAAAGCAAAACTAAAACAATTGGCCAAATCAGATAGAATATTGCACCCGACATCTTGTCCTTTGCAGAGGAAATGCAGGCACATTAAATATCTACACTTGCATATACTATACATACACGTATTTACACATGACTACCAATTTCTTCGTCTTATCGTTTGTTCTTGTTTTTATCCTGGTTAAAGTGTGCATTTTTGTGTAGATGGTGATGACACTTTGATTAAAATGGAGTAGATTTTCACTCTGAAAATATAATAAAAAGTATTAATTTTGGGAAAATTTAATTTTACCAAGGCACGCAAAGCGTAAAACTTGACTTGACGAAGCTATCAAAAACTTATTGGAAGTTTGAACAAGAATTTTTCTTCGGTAGCTGCTACATTCTTGAGATTTGTCATAAAATTTTGATAACTATAACATTAGAATTGAAAATTATTTTTCTCTATTCACAATTGAATCGAGTTATGAGTTATCGGTTCAACAACTATTTATGGACACTGTTTAATCACCAATGCCATAATAATTAAATTACCTTCTTTCTTATAACACAAGGGAACAAAGTTTTTGTTGCATAACAATTAATCACTAATTTTATATATTTCTGGGGTGCTGATTTCAAATATGAAGTCAGATTTTTTGTAGCAGCTTTAGTTTTTTAGATATACAAAAAACGTGATTTTCAAGAAAAATAGGTTTTTATCTATACATCTATACATCTATACATCTATACATCTATACATATAAATAAAATTGGAGTGTCTGTCGTTAATATTGAAATAATTTCAGGTTTTTGAGCTTAGGTGGTTGTTTACTTGCTAAGAAACATAACTGCATCATTTAAAAAATTTTTGTCTGTCTGTCTGTTTGTCCGCAGTAACCTTCAAAATAGCAGAACAGGTTATAATGGGACTTTACGTACATGTATTGGACAACTCTGAGAGTAATCTAGGCTACTTTTAATTGTAAAAATGTTAACGGTATCCTTAAAATATAAGAAAAGGAACGAAACTATGGGAAAATTATGTCGAAAGAAAAATGATTCAGGAAATTATTATAAACAAGTAAAGTAGAAATAATAAATTTTAAAAGTGTCAGAAAATTAAATTAAAACAAAAATTATACATATAGTATATACCTAGTAATAAGTGAGTATAGTGGTGAAAATTTTGATAAAAATGTCTTTACTATTAAAAATTTTGTGAACGTACTGTTTGGATCTGTGAAAACAACATGCCACCAATAAGGCAGCGAAACCACGGCCGTTTGACCACCACAATGTATTTTCAAGATGCAACAAAAAAAAGTGCTTGTATCTACCTTAGGTACACTTTTTATTCGTTCAAACTATATGCCATCAACCTTGCAGCCTTATGACGGTCCTTAAACCACAATATTACACTTTGAAAATGCAATAATGCGATTGAAACGCTGCCAGGTTTAATTTAAATAATAATAATAATTTAATATGAAAATAATAGAAAGTTGCTCTGGTTGTTTATTTGCTTAGAAACATAAGTGCATCATCTTTTTTAATTTTGTCTGTTTGTCTGTTTGAGCACACCTTTATTTTAAGGACCTCGCTGGAAATTGGCACATTTTGCTTTCTTTGATTTTTCATCTTATTCTTTTTCAGGGTATTCGCCACTTTTAATGTAATCCTCTTTCCGGCTCCACATTCAGCATTAGAAACAAAATTTCTTATTGCACCCTCTTTTTTCGAGACAAAATGCAACGCAACAGACAAAAACGAACTTGGCAAGAACCTGAGTAATTAAAGATATGCATATAAAATCAAAAGTTGCAATTATCGAGTCAATTTTTTTTGAAGAGTTGCGATTACTGCGTCCACAATGATATAAATTCAGCTGTTGCGAAAATCGAGGCGTTGCGTGAATCGAGAGTTGCGTTAATCGAGAACGTACTGTAATTAAAATTTTGTTTTGTTAATTTGTTCTCGAAATTTTTGTCTACCCGGGCGGAGCCGGGAGAGTCAGCTAGTTAAAATATAAAACTAGAAAAGAAGCACTATTCACTAAAAAATTTTCTTTTATAGGATTTTCTAGCTTTACTTTGATCGCAAGGGCTGTTTTTAATACTCCAGCAATAGTCCGCCATCATGTGGGCATTCCAGTGACCCTGGTACCGCTCCTCTATTGCTCGGATGTCTTGATGGAACCGCTCCCCCTGTTCTTCACTTAGATCACCAAGATTTTCAGGGAATGAAAAATGACTATGAAGGTAGTGCACCTTGATGCTCATGTTACAACCCAGCTGCTGAAAGTGCAATAACAATCTTTCAATGTGATCTGCATAGTTGTCACCCTTTTTGTTTCCTAGAAAATTTTGTGTAATCCAAACGAATTCATTCCAGGCATTTCTTTCAATTTCAGTCATGAATCCGTTGAATTTGTCATCTTTTATTAGCCTTCTTATTTGGGGACCATCAAAAATTCCTGCTTTCAATTTCTCAGCGCTAAGGTTATGAAACTTTTTAGAGATGTATTGAAAACATTCACCATCTTTGCTTAGAGCTTTCACAAATTGTTTCATGAGCCCTAGTTTAATATGAAGAGGTGGCAGGATTATGCGATCCCTAGACACAAGAGGTTTATTTATTACATTCAGTTTCCCTGCAACCATAACTTCCCTTTGAGGCCAGTCTTTTCGAATCCAGTGCTGAGACTTATCTCTGCTGTCCCACAGGCAAATAAAGCATGGATATTTTGTGTAGCCTCCTTGTTGTCCAAGCAAAAAATTCACTATTTTTAAGTCTACACATATCAGCCACTTGTGTTCTTGGTACCTAATTTTTTCCATTATAGAAGCAACAGTAGCATATTCTTCTTTGACTTTAGTTGAATCATTGAATAAATATAAATAGAAGGTGACACCGGGCAAAATGTCCGCATTGTTTTCAAGTAGCTCTGCTTTCGCTTTAAATATTATGATGAGGTTGGTGTATATCACAGTACACATATTAAAGGTAATATCATTAGAGTTTTGATTTTTGTTTCTTCTGCGCATATATCAAAATTTGTGTCAAATTTCAGTATTTGTTGTTGTTTTTACGTGTATTTAAGTCCTCACACTCCCAGCCATTTTTATTTCTGACAATTTTAATTTTAATTTGTTGTTGTTTTTACGTGTGTTTTCTTCCTCACACTCACAGCCATTTTTTATTTTCGACTGACAACCTGTGCAGTATAATACCTTAGATTTGTGTACTGTGGGTGTATATCATAAAATTAATTTCCTTAATTATAAAAAGTTGGTGTATTCGAAAGGGAATTTTTCAATAATATAATTTTTTGTTATTTTTGTTCATTATGAATTGCTATGGAAACGATGGGTGTCAGGACGAATGTAGTGTTTGTTTCGGATGTTAGTTGTGTTCTAATATGAAATTTAAATTTTCTTTAGAATTATGTAGCTTTGATTGATTTTCGTTGTCTTTTCATATTTAACTTTAAGGGTATGCATACAACAGCGTAAAGCCACCGTTAACAGTGAAAAGTTTAGAACTTCGTAATTCTGTCACAATTTGTATGGAATATTTGACGGATTTACGAAGTTTAAAACTTTGCTATGTTTACGACGCCTTTACGCTGTTGCATGAATACCTTTTTTATTTAAAGTATAACAATAATAAATGTACTGACTTTCTTGATGTGAAAGCTGCATAGCATTGCTTAGGTATGCAACTTGAGTCCAATCTGATCATTTGGATAAAGTCCTTCACACATATTATATAGGAGATAAAATAAGTACTTTTTTGTTACAACTTTTTTGAAAAAGGCATGGGAGAAGAATATAGGTTGGTACACAGAGCTTCCAAACGCCAAAAACTATTTATTAATTTTCAGAAAATCATTCGATTTTATGATGAATATTTTAAAAATAAGAAGGTTTTTTTTATAATACAAATTCTATATAATACTGAAATAAATAATTCAGCAAGGCACTGATGAGTACAAGGGAGCAAGCCGGACGAAATGCCAAATTTTAGGACTAAAGGCTATAAAAAGCTTTTTTATAGATACATATTCAAGTTCAAGGTCTATCAAGGCTTTTGAATAAATAATTAAGTAGATGTTAAGATGTAAGTACAATAACTAAAAATATAAACACTACCGTAATTTACTTTGAGCGCTTATAGTCATAGCTAACAGCTAGTTTGGCTTTGGATGCATCACCATTTATATCAGGATAATTCTTATTTTAATTAAAAGTCATTCAGAAAACAATTAAGCACATACGCATTCTTTTGTCGAAACGCCCCATTACTATTTATTTTTAATAAATTTGGCAAAATTTTCAATAATTTTGAATGAACAACAACAACCTGTGTGTGTTACCACCGAGCTTTTAGCATGGAATTATAGATATTTCACGAGTATTTCGTGTTGCTCATATTTATTGAACAGCCCTTTGCCGTAATGTGGTAGTGAACCATAAACCAAGTGATTCAGAAGCAACACACCGCACCACTGGAGGCCTCATGATTAGCTAACGCTTATCGTTCAAAATCCATCGTTTTCGTTACATTGCGATTTAGGCCAGTCAAATTGTGTTTTTAGCATGCAAGTTGTGGGATAGTTTTGATTTGTTCCTTTTTTTATGTTTTCGGGGGTGCTGAATCCGAATCTGAGGCTTTCGAACAAAATTTCGTGACTCAACGTGGACAGAAATGCAAAAAAATTAAGCAAAAGTGCATTTTATGGGTGGATTTTACTTATGGCTCAAAAACTATAAATTATTCGTGAATAACATCACAGAACAATTGAAAGCATAAACAATTTCCAACAAATCTCTGTCATAGGTTTTTTTCTGTGGCAACCCATCTGGACTCAAGCGCTAGTTGAAAATTGACGTGTGTTTACTGTTTCCGAAAATCCATTAGAAAACACTAATTAACTACTTAGCGTGACAAAATTTGAATTTTTGTCTTTAACATGAACCAAGATATACTTTTCTGGTGGTCTTTGATGTTCTAATTTCGAATCTGGCTTAGAAATCGCTCTAGCACGTCACGGTTTTAAGATGTTCAAATTTAAAAATAAAAAAGGAATGCATTTTTGTTTTAAAAAAACTTGCGGTAATTTTTGTTTCGAACTAATGTTTATGGTCAATCTTCCAAATTCTTTTTGAATCTTCCAAATACCATCATTCATCTTTGAGAAAATCATTAATTAGTTGTTAGCTTTCTTCTTAAACCAGATAATATGAAAATACGCCGAATTAATGAATTTTTAATATGTAAGGATTTCTTAGAGAGAAAAAGGAATAGCCCAGGAAAATTAGACAAAAAAATGGCAAAACTTCGAAAAAATTCCGACAAAGCTGAAATTCGGTGGAGAGCTTTGTTTTGACGTTTTCATCATTTCCTAAAAAGTTCGGTAAATTTGGGCCGGGGCTTAATTTTTTAGGGGGGGTAAAGTTCAGTTATGCGTGGATGCTCCTACAGAGGAGAAAGATTATGACGTTAAAGACATCAATCAGAGCTTCTGAGCAACATGTTATAATTAATATCCCAGCAATGGACCTGTTGCACTTCTCATGGTTGAAGCCACGCACTTTAGCTTCTGCTTCCGGAAGGTGACCAAACGATTTTGTTTGTCTTGTTTAAAATATGACTTACTCTACTGAGCCAGTAAATATGTATGTATGTACACGTACAGTACATTATAGAATATGAAGAAAATTTGAAAAGAAATTCTTCTGATTAAGTGGAGTGACTGAACTTTTAACTTGAATTATGTACATACAGTACATGTGTTTTGTGTAGCTACATCCCTAAATTAAAATCTGAGAGCAAAAACTATTTTTCACAGAAATTATACAAGAAACTAAATGAAAATGAACCCTCCACCCTACATAAATAATCAAAATCAACAAGTCTCTAAACTTCCCACATATATTTTTTTGTGTCTAAACACATTATGAAATAATAATAAGACTATCCTCAAAAAATTTTTTTCTATATTTCAATAAGAAAAATAAAATCTTCTGCTTAGCTTGAAAAATCATAGTCATGGCAACAAAAAAAAAAAAAACAAAAACAACCAGTACCACCATACCTTAAAACACAAATTGTAAACAAAATTTAAATAAAATAATAAAGGTTATTAAATAAATAAATATCCCTTTGAGAATTGGTTTGCGTACGCAAAAGTTTCATAATTTCTATTTGTTTGTTTCTATTGGCCAACACCTTCTAGTATCGCTTTGAGTTATGCGGTGTCACTTCTATTTATATTTATTCAATGGTTGAATGTGCTATCGGCAATGAACCTAGCTTATTGCCGTTATGCATAAGCACACATTTCAGGCTACGCTTAGAAGAATCAATAAATAAGCGCCATTCATTTGGGTCATATTTGTCTACTCCCATTGCATTTATTAAGCCCGCAATATCTGAACAATAAACAAACTCATCATCTTCAGAAAAGAAGGTAAGTAAGTCTCTCTTTCTATGCCGATAGAACGAAATTCGCGATACTTGAGTCAGTACTTGAAATGGGGTCTTTTCTTATTCGCCCATAACCTTAAAGACTCCACGCATGTCTTACAAACCATATTAGGCATCCAGTACTTGTCACAGATATCCATAGGAAATCCAAAGTACTGAAGGTACACGCGTTTTATGAATTCCGACACACTAAGTCTACTATCTTTGAAAGAACATATGTATTGTATATTCGCCACATATGTTACAGAAATAGTTTGGATCGATTTTGCAGATATTTCTTGATGTAGACATTTTAACAAAAAAATTGTTTTTAATAACTCACTCGGTTTTTTGTTTAAGTTATGTGCAACTAAAGGCTTAACTACATTCAACTACTTTTTGCAAAAAGGGCAAGTGAAAAATTACAAACATATGCTAGCGACACCTTTCTGCGAAAAATGGTATGAAATTCGGGTTGAGTTGAATGCTTTCAAACACGAAATCTATGATTCAGCTTTTTATCTGTTTATTTAGATGTATTAGTGTTTCACTTTTCTACAAAAGTAAAAGTTAGGAACGCTCTAACTTTTACTTTTGCAAAACTTGAGATAAAAGATAGGATTGAGTAGTTTATTGAAAAAAGACAAACATTTTTTTTAATTTTGTAAAAAAGTGAATTGAATGTAGTTAGGCAATCGTTTATAAATTCTATAGTATTCTCATGAAGAAAAAAAGCTCGTGGCCATCTAGTGTCCAAATGTAATCCTTATTTTTGTTAAGGAATCTCGGTAAGGCGATCACAGCGAACCTATCGACCAAATGTCAACCTACAAAATCATGTTTCATGAGAATACTATAGAGTGGATATACAATGGTAAGGCCTTAATAATAAAATAAAGTAACTAGCTTTATCTCAAAAACTAGAGCTGTTGGAAAAAAATGGAAAAAAGTCAGCGACCTCGAATTAATAAACAACAGCTATTAAATTCCAGGCAACAGAAAAAAAATTATTAGTTTTGAAGCTCTGAATATTGAAATAGGAGGGAAAAACAGAGCCAGGCAAGGTATTCCACAGTCGAATCTCTCAGTCATTCTTGTGAGCGTGTTGTTGGCAGGAATGGAGGAGACCTACAATTTTTTGCCGAGTCCGAAGGGCTAGATGAGAAGCACTTTTCATGACAATAAATACTCTGGGAGAATTTGTCAGCTCCTCGCAAGAAGCAGTACCTACCTCGGAAAACACATATTTGATTTTAGGTGGTAGCGGCTGGGAATCAAACCCAGACCTTCGGCATTACAGTCCAACGCACTAACCATTATGCCATGAGGTACGAAGTGAGGTGGTCTGTGATAAACATACCCACAACTTAAAGCTGTTTGGCTTCCTCGATGCAAATGCCACTCATGGATAGCGGCATGGGTGGACCTTAAAGGTCCGAGGACCTAAGTAAGTAATGCATGCATTTTCGATAAGAGAGCTTGATGTCGAATTCTATCAATCTTTTTCAATAATTTTACTTTCTCTAAGTTCATGTTAAGATTTGTTTCACTGCTATGTGAGATATAAGGGTGATTCTACAAAAAGTGGAAGAAAATGATGATAATTTCGGCAAATCATTTTTGAAAGCAAAAAAACGTAAAAACCAACTACAGTTGAACTTTGGAACGTCTTTTCACATAATTGAAAGTAGCCAGTCAAAAATATTAATAATAACAATTTTATGGCAATTTTTTGGAAACTGGTGTTCCAGGGAGCTGAAATTTTTTATAAATATTTTCCTTTTTAGTTAAATTTTTCAGAAAATCGTACCCCTCGTCTAAACGGAGTGACTACACCCCCTCCACATAATTTTTTTCTTGTTTCGATCCAACCAGCGCGCTCTAGCATTTTAAGGAGTTTTATGCAAAACACCAACTTGAAAATAAGAGCAAGTTCGTGCGACCGAGTCGTGCTTCTATTTTATATAATCCATAGACATGGATATGAGACTTAAAACTTCCCTCTGCTAGATCTGAAACTGCAATAGTTTTCAAAGTTCACGATATTTTTGCCTGTTTCAATCTGTCAGGGGACTGATAAGAAATCCATGGGACAAAGTTCAATGACATTTTTTTTCTTAAGAAAACATAATATTACTAAAAATGTATTTATATCATTAAAAGGTATATTATTTAACGTCAATAATTGAGGGTTGATTTTGGTTTTGGAACTAAAATAAGATAACTGTAAGAATTTTGATCTTCGAAAACGAGCATGGGACACGTCATAGGACTGAGAATTAGACACTTTGAAGAATTTTTTGAGTAATGATAGTATATCAGATCTAAAGAATTTTGTCTGGCATGTAGATATCAATCAGATTAACAGTTATACAAAATATCAGATAAAATACTTGAACGGCCGAAAATTCCATTATTTGTAGAATCACCCATAACATATCAGTTTACCAGTCGACCTATTGCTCCAAAAGCCATACTGTTCGTCGTTAAGAAGCTTTTCATCCTGCGAGATATTTCTTAAGCTGAGAGAAAAATATGAATGGATTGTTGCAATACTTTCAACTATGCTTTGATGAAAAACCAACAGCTTCCGAGTTATAAGCAAAAATGTGCAAAAAAATAAATGTTTGTACCACATTTAGCAAATTTTTGTATGTTGCGTTACGAAATTTTAGTTGCAAACCTAAGATTTGGATTCAACATCCTCCAAAACATAATGCAGGAAGATTATCAAAACTTAAAGAGTATCAGAAAAGTATTCAAATTTTGTCACATCACAAAGTATCTAGTTAGTGCTTACAAGTGGATTTTCGAAAACAGTAAAAATACATCAATTTTCAACAACCGTTTTAAAAGTTTCAATAGTAATTTGTTGGAAATTGTGTATGATTTCAATAAATTGTACTTTAGGAAAATTTACGAATATATTGTAGTTTAGCCATAAGTGGAAAACTCCCAAAAATGCATTTCTGAATTTTTTTCCATGCTGTGGCACGAAATTTTAGTCGAAAACCTCTGATTCAGAGTCAGCATCCCCAAAAACATGAAATAGGCTTAAAATCAAAACTACCTCACAGTTTACTCGCTCAGGGCCCCTTTGAGCAAAAATTGACTGGATAAAAATGTAGAATAGTAATTTCGAAGCATAAACTCAAACTGAAGCTTCTGTAGTTTGTGAAGAAAGCTCGTGAGACTAGTTTGCTGATTGAAAACTGTACATATTCAGGTACTCGAATCCTGTGCGTTTAACGAAGAATATTGGAGCAATGCTGCGAAAACTGTACGGCTTAACCTGAGCACCTCCACGACGCATGCGACCTTAACATCAAGTAACTTGACATCAGTCACAGACTGAGAAGAATTTCGCATAAAATTCTTGGATTATTCGCATACAAGGTTCAGCATGTATATAAAGTTAGCAGGACACTTTTGGAAATCCATGTTTAAAACTATCCTATCATTAGTTGCTACTTAATTGCGAATTAGTTACGCAAAAAAAATTAATTGCTTTTTTGGTTTGCGAAAAAATGGGTGCCCTGCTAACTTCATATGAACTTAGCAGGACAACTTTCTCAAAAATTTGTATAAACGATTAAAAAAAAATGATTTTGAGAACTAATTAATTGCGAATTAGTTACGCAAAAAAAAAATTTTATAGCATTTTTGGTTTGTGAAAAAATGGTTGTCCTGCTAACTTCATATGAACCTAGCAGGACAACTTTCTTAAAAATGTAGATAAACGATCCGAAAAAAGTTGGTTGTTGAGAACTAATTAATTGCGAATTAGTTACGCAGAAAAAAATGAATTTTTTGTTCGTTTGCGAAAAATAGGCGTATTGCGAACTTCACGTGAACTTAGCAGGACAACTTTCTCAAAAAAGGAGATAATCGAGCTGAAAAAAGTTGGTTATTGAGAACTAATTAATTGCGAATTAGTTACGCAAAAAAAAAATTTATTGCATTTTTGGTTTGCGAAAAAATGGGTGTCCTGCTAACTTCATATGAAGTTAGCAGGACAACTTTCTCAAAAATAAAGATAGTCGAGCTAAAAAAAGTTGGTTATTGAGAACTAATTAATTGCGAATTAGTTACGCAAACAAAAATTTAATTGTATTTTTGGTTTGCGAAAAAATGGGTGTCGTGCTAACTTCATATGAAGTTAGCAGGACAACTTTCTCAAAAATAAAGATAATCGAGCTGAAAAAAGTTGATTACTGAGAACTAATTAATTGCGAATTAGTTACACCAAACAAAATTTTATTGCATTTTTGGTTTGCGAAAAAATGGGTGTTCTGCTAATTTTATATGAACTTAGCAGGACAACTTTCTCAAAAATGGAGATAATCGAGCTGAAAAAATTTGGTTGTTGAGTACTAATTAATTGCGAATTAGTTACGCAAAAGAAATTTGTATTGCGTTTTAGGTTTGCGAAAAATGTGTGCCCTGCCAAGTTCATATGAAGCTAGCAGGACACCCATTTTTTCGCAAACCAAAAATGTAATAAAATTTTTTTTTGCGTAACTAATTCGCAATTAATTAGTTCTCAATAACCAAGTTTTTTTCAGATCGATTATCTCCTTTTTTGATAAAGTTGTCCTGCTAAGTTCATATGAAGTTAGCAGGACACCCATTTTTTCGCAAACCAAAAATGCAATTAATTTTTTTTTTGCGTAACTAATTCGCAATTAATTTAGTTCTCAATAATAAACTTTTTTCAGCTCGATTATCTCCTTTTTTGAGAAAGTTGTCCTGCTAAGTTCATATGAAGTTAGCAGGACACCCATTTTTTCGCAAACCAGAAAAGCAATTAATTTTTTTTTTGCGCAACTAATACGCAATTAAGTAGCAACTAATGATAGGATAGTTTTTAACACGGATTTCCAAAAGTGTCCTGCTAACTTTATATACATAGGTTCAGCAGTAGATAAAGCGAAATAATTAGCTTTCTTAAGTGCCAGTTATAGCTATCATTGAAACTCATCATTGAAAATTTTAATGATTGATTTTGAGACGATTAGGAAGTAAAATCATTTTTTATTTTGATGGAAAAATAAAGCTAAAGACTTAATTAATATTTCTAGCCAAAAAAATGTTCAAATAGGCCCAACTTTCCACATAAAAAGACTTTTCTTATTTCAATGATTGAACTCCCTTACCAATGATCATTGAAAAATTAAAAGTCAATTTTTGTGGAAAGTTGGGCCTCTTTGAATTTTTTTTAACTAGAAATATTAATTAAGTCTTGAGCTTTAATCGTCCATCAAAATAATGAATTATTTTGCTTTCCAAACGTCTCAAAATCAATCATTAAAGTTTTCAATGATGAGTTTCAATGATAGCTATAACTGGCACCTTACTATCGCTTCTCTCTTTTTCAAGATGACGCTGACGCTGGCAACGTTAAGATTTTACTCTGAATGACATTGAAGTGAAAATAATGTGATCTACAATTTCTAATTGAGAAAACTGCTTTAAAACAAAGTTTCTTAAGAGTGTTCTGGAGTGAAATGGTGATTTTATAAATAAGATTGTGAAGCGTGTACCTACTTGTCCGATCAAAACGATTAAGATGTCAAAAAAAAAAAAAATAGTTCTCTAAACTACTATTGGAAAACAAATTTAATTTTGTGCTCTATTAATTGGTAAAATGCCTTTAAGACAACGAGACTAATGCGAAAATTGCCATTTTCCAAAGCGAATGTAGCTTAAAATATAGCATTTTTTGCAACAAAAATTTGTAATTGCATTAAATCTTATATTTTGTTTGTACCTAATAAAATTTTTAAAAATGGTTGTAAATTTTGAAAAAAAAACGCATCAATTTTTTATACCTTAATATATTTTTTTGACAAAATTTCAAGTGGATATAAATTTAATTTATTATTCACGATTTGAATTAATTATAATTATAATTATAGTGTCATTTGATATTGACATTTTTAATTCTTAAAAGGCAGTTTTTGACAGAAAATTTATGTAAATTTGGAAGTTAAAATCAGATACTTTTACAAAATGTTTTTTTTTTTTTTTTTTTAACAGTAATACACCTACAAGAGACCAAAGTTTAAAGAACCGGTATTATGCAAACAAAATTTGGCAAAAGACTATCGTCCTGAACACTCTTAAGCATTACGTTGGGGGTTAACTTAGAACAAAACAAAACATTGCTCTAGTTTTTATTATTTTATTAAGTCTACAGGAAAATCAGAATTAGATTTACAAAGTTTTTTGTGATATTTGCAGACAAATAACCTTGAGACATCAAAAATTAATAAATTAAAATCCCATAAAAATAAACATGAGAGTTTTTCAAAGTCACAATATAGTATTATGATGGTCACTCGCATTACCCTTTTTAATTTAATAATACAAAAAAAAACCAACCATCAATACACATCCCTTTAAGTGTCAACCCTTATCAGAAAGTGTAGAGATACTGTTTTGAACTTCATAGTTTATCCAAGCCAAGCCTGTGCTGTGCAGGGGTTCTGATTTCGAGAAGGGGGGGCCAACTGGTAGAACCGATTATTGAATAAGTCTTTTAAACATTTTGTAAATTTACAGAATATATGTATATTGTTTTATTGTGGAAACGTGCAAGACGAGGTCATGTTGTTCTTGAACCGAATATAGATATGTAATTGCTGTACCTACTGCCCGCAACCTGAACAGGAATCCATTCATCTGGTTTCGTCTCTACTGTAGGTATATAGTTATATATGTACACATTGGAAGCATATGGAGGTTGAGCACTATATATGAGAACGTATTATATAGAAACGAGAACAAGGACGAGGACGAGCAAGGAAGAAAAATATATGTTGAGCTATTATGGCATTATCACAACTCAATTTAAAGGTTGTGTATAGGTAAAATTGCTTCAGCATTGTATTCGAATATCGAGGCAAGCAAGGAAAGGACTACAATAGGATTTTCGTAAAATGCTTTTTGGAACATCATTATTTCAGCCTGAGGTTGCCTTTGATGTTATTAAGCTCACACAAGTGGTTTTCCAGATCGTAGGAGTGTGAACATATTCAGTTGATCTGATCCAGAGGGCATGATATTGAATTTTTGTTCTTTTGTCTACACTTGATTGGGATTAGCATTATTAGACAAAGTGTTTATGAGAGCAAGTTGCAACAAAAGCTTTTAGAAGCAAAATTGTTCATTGAAGCAGGCGGTAAAGTTCAAATGGATACGAAATAATGCAATGACTTTATATTGCTTTTTGCAAAACGTATTTATGATACAAGTTCATGATAATAAAATCTACCTAATAATAATATTTGAAACGAAGTCTTTTGGAAATTGATTAAACTGCAATGGAGTGTCTAAGTTTGATAGTGCGATCTGAAAATTCGATAAAGAGAGAAGGTATGAGAAATTTAAACCTCAAACTATCATAAATATATGAGAGGAACAAAGTATTGGGCAAGTCAAACGAAGAACTTATAACAAAATAATATGTTTTTTATAAGAAAGTTAGCCAAACGAACTTAAGGTTAAAGTGAAATGTTGTGACTAGAACCATGCAAAACTAGATATTGTCGTACCTAGATACTTCGAGTATAGAGCAAGTTATGCATTCGAAAAAAACTGGCCCCAAGATTTTAATCAATCGAAATAGGGAACAAACATAGGGAAGAAGAAATGAAAGCGTTTCGCAGTTCTGTCTGTTCGGCTATGACATTGACAACTACAGGCAGCTAGATGGATTTGCATAAAATTGGTGCCTAGCATTTTTGGTTATTACTCCTAATTTTTTGTTCTAATTTCTTAGAACCAAAAATAAATGTATCTGCTGTACCTTTTTTTCTTCAAAGACCGGTTAAAAGGTTAAAATAAAATTTATGAATGACCCATGACATGTACTTGCTCTTATTTCTAAAAGCTTGGAATTGTAAAAATAATTAAAAAAACAGGGATATTAAACAAATTTTAAATCATGGTAGGTATTCGTTCCTTAAGTTGGTAAAACAAATCTTTTAACAATTTAAGCTGAAGAAAAAGGAAAGCCAACTAAATTCATGAACAAATTCAAATCTATGGACAAAATTTTTGAAAATTGTTGAAGCGGTTTAAAAAAATATTTTGAAATAATTTTCAAAAAACATTATTTAGAAAAATTTTGGGCTGGGAATTTTTAGTTTTTATAAATATGCAGATAAGAATAAGGTTTTAAAAAAAATGTTCGTTAGTTTCCACAATCTTGATGAGGTTTACAGAAAATTGAAGGACGCTTCATACCACTCTACACAACTCTTCACACAAAGTATTGTGAGTGTGTTTGAAATTTGAAGAAAGCAATTACCTCTTTAATAACGCCCACAGTGCCTTAAACAGCGAGTACTTTGAAACTTTGTGAAATGAATTTTTGCAGTTTGTGGCATGGTGTCTTTACAGTGTTTTTAATTTCCCTCTGGATCTGCGTAACACCACCTCGAATTTCGAAAAGCATAACGGCACATCGGTATGTTCATATATTTCCTTACATGAAGTTTGAGTTAGAGTGAAAGTTTTAGCCTTTGTTTTAGCTGAGACAAGATAATTTGGCCAATGGCCTTGCGTGGAAATGCATTTGCAGAATGTTATCATACGTAAACTGCAAAAGTTTTCTGTCCAAAAAGGCAAATACAAGTTTTACTGCATAAGTATTGTGTTCGATAATGCAGTTTGGTAAAGTCACATGCTCGAAAACATAATCTGCGGTGCAATTCTGCAGTAAAAAATCGAGTTGTAGACAAAAATATTGAGAGGCCAGAGGACGTTATCGTAAACGTCAAATGCGTTTGCAAGAAAATGAAACGACTTTAATAAAAATGATTTTGTGCAAACAAAACGATTGCTATATTTGACAATAGCAACCAAAACTTTCGTCAAAAAATGACGATTATTTAACGTTGTCTTGACGTTTTCAAAAACGGTCAAGAACAACTATCTTTAGATGTACAGATTGCATCTAAATTCTCTGCGGCAGTGGCTGCTGTAGTTGTTTCCTGCTTTCGATCCAATCTTCTTCATCGGATTTGTACTCTTCGTCTTCGCCAGTTTAGTAACGGATTACGGAAATACCTTAAACGCATCCACGAAAGTGATAAATTCCTTACGAAACTACTATCAGAAACGTATCTTATGGCTAAAACGTATTAGATTAGAAGTGCACGTATTAGATTAGATTAGATTTTAAATTTATGGGTATCCATTTGAGAGCAAAAAGCAGCTCTGAAATCTGGAGAAACTCGCAATTAAACACAGTCATGAAATTAGCTCTGAGTCACTCTCGAGAGTTTTCAAGTGAAAGTACTCTCTCAAATGGAAACGCACATTTAAATATTTATCATAAAAGGAACTCATTCAACCTTTCAGAATTAAGTTAATTTTTTGAAGATTTTTAAATATTAGTGCCCCTGCAACCTCTCCCGTTACATTTAACTATAAAAAAAAAACAACTAATAAATTTGAAGAGGAGGTTTGGGGCAATAACTTTTTAAAACACTATTTTTCAAGATTGTGCAATTTTTCATACACATTTGCATTTTGAAAGTGAAAATCAAATCGATTTGGGACTCAATCTGATCTAGTATGAAATAATTTGACTATTCTCATAAAATGTTATAAAAGTAATATAGTCTGACATTTATCTTAAAGACCTTAACTTGAAAAAAAGCTGTACGTGTGTCTTAACCAATAAGGTACGGCTCAGCTGTGAGAGGGAGATACATCGGTTACAATAATTTCGTGAAACGGAAAATCAGGAAAATGGAAACGTCAAGTCCTCTTTTGGCTGCCAAGAATACATTTTATAAACGTCGAACGAAAAAACATTTTTGATTACAGTTAATTAAATTAAAATTTGTAGCTTCGTTCAAGCCCAAAGGGGGGTGATTGCACCCATTGCCTCCCCCTGTAACCGCGCCTCGTTAGGTATATTATTTTAAACCATCTAAAAAATATGAATTAAATTGTATACCAACATTGAATCGGTCATTTCAAAAACCACTTAAGTCACATTTTTTTCAAATATGCTTTTTTTGCTGTAAATGTTTCCTTAAACGTAGATGCGTATTCTGAGAAAAAATTACGTCAGTCCAAACATTTCTTCCTCTTCAAATAACACCTCACAATAGACGTACAATGGACGTTCCATGCAAAAACAACGTAAGTCAATTTACTTAAGCGGTTTTTGCATGCACCACTAGATGGTGGAAGTAGTTACATCTAGTTTTGATGTTTTTAAATTGCGTTGTTGTGACTGATTTAAATATAAATATTCAAATCTTCAATTTTACAGTTAATATAACTTGTAAATTCGTTACTTTTTTCAAAAATGTTGTGTTTTGTGACAGGCAGTTCCACAGACAAGAAATTGTATTTTTAAAAAATATTTTCAAGTGAAACAGAGTAATGGTGAGCCAAAAAATAAGAGAGTGTGTAATGCGTCAACGTATAACAGAAATGTTATTGAAAATACTAAAATTTAAAAACAGGTACATATAATACCCACCAATTGAATCGGTAATTTCAAAAACCACATGAATAACATGATTGAGAATATTATGATATGAAGGCATCACGAGCTAGTAAATACACGCTATCGAGTAACTAATACATAGAAACTTTTGCAACTCGCTTGCCTTTTTTGAAGCCAGTTGATAAGCGAGTAGAGCGGCGAGTAATTTGACACTTAATGTATGTGCCCAACTCGCTTGCCAGTACTCTCTCTCTCGTGTGACCTAAAGGTAAAATATATTGAAACATACGATAAATTAAAACAAGTGACATGTGAATAAGTTAATATTTAAGTGTAATTTTTAATAAAAAGGAATAAAAAACATCGATTTTGCTTGAATTGTATACCACTGAACCCATTTCTTGCTAAAACAACGTAAGTCAAGAACGGTTTTCAAACTTTTTTCATTATTAATATTGATAACCTGTGATAATTTTTTTATAGGTATTTCAATTTCTTAAAACTCTAATATTATATTGAGCCCAAAAAAGTCCTTGAAAGCTCGTTTATTTTTTAATAAAACAGTTTTTATTGATTCCTGAAAAATTCTAAATGTGTGACTTAAGTGGTTTTTGAAATGACCGATTCAATTATTAAAAAAGTATTTTTTGGATTTCTAAAAAATCAAATATTTTGAAAACGAAATGATCGATTTTTTCGAAACTTGATACTTATGTAAGAGTTTTTTAACACTCCTTAAAATATTTTAAGATTTTTATAAAACTTTTTCCGTATGATAAAATTAGTTCGGTCTACTATGAAAAATTATAAAAATTTCCACTTAGCAACAATAAGTAGTACCTCTCATAGAATGTTTTTTTATTTTGAATTTTTTAACTATCGGCTGAATGGATTTAGATTGATTTTTTATGTACAGATTTAATATAAGTAAAAATAATATTGCATACCAAGATTTTCAAAAAATTAAATTTGAATATTTAAAAGAAGCTTAGAACTTCGTTGCATAATGGTTAGTGTGTTGGACTGTCATCATGAAAGTGTGGGTTCGATTCCCAGCCGTGCCACCTAAAAACAGAAATGTTTCATCGTACTGCCTCTTGCAAGGAACTGACAAATCCTCCAAGAGTATACTTGTCATGAATAAGTGTTTCTCATCTAGCCGTTCGGAATTGGCAAGAAACTGTATAGGTCACCTCCATTCCTGCCAACAACACGCACACAGGAATGGTTGAGAGTTGTAAGTCACTAGGCCCTGGCTCTCCACGAGCTGTTGCGCCACCCAATTTATGTATTTAGAAGAAGTTTCAAATTTTTTTTTTTTAATTTTTTGATCCCGATGCTTAAAATGGATCAAGGTAACTAAAAAAATTATGTGTAAAATTTCATTGAGTTCAGTTAACGTTTACACGTGCTCGCTAGCACGCAAAATTTCAAGTGCTCACTAAATGCACGTGCTTACGTTAACTAACCGGTGCAGGGACATAAGTCCCGAATTGAATTCGGGAGAGAGAGAGTACTAAAAAACTCTTAAATGTCGAGTTTCAAAAAAATCGATCATGTCGTTTTCGAAATATTTGATTTTACAAAAAAAAAAAAAAAAATAGAAAAATTGAAACATTTTTTAAAAATCCAAAAAATATTTTTCAAAAATGTTGGTTCACAAAACTATTTATATTTTTTGGGTGCTTCTGTATAAAAAAAATATTTGAAATCGATCGTACTGTTTTGAAGAAAATCAAAAATTAAAAAAATGGTTCTTTGGGAGGTACCATTAATAACCATTTTTGAAAAATGGCTTTCACCCAAGGGAAGCCTTTACTAAAATAAATTTATCGAATTTTTTTTAAGAAATGTTGTCGAGCTGTTTTTGAGAAAAAAGCGATTATGTAAAATTGACTAAAAAAAATTGTATGGCAGGTACCGTTATTTTTGGTTCTAAAAAAAAATTAAAAAAATGTGTCGGCAGAATCACCAAAAACCACTATGTACCAAGTTTGAAGAAAATCGATCGAGCCGTTTAGGCTGTAGACGAACATACAGACAAACAGACAGACAGAATTGTGCCACCCACTTTTTTGATGTTCTCTATCATCGTAATATCATGTTTGGTTGTTATCTCAATTTTTTTTTTGCATGAATCCAAAACTTTCCTTATAGTACCTATATCGCAAGTAAATAAAATGCACGACTGGGTCGCACGTACTTGCTCTAATGTTTAAGAAAATTGTATATACAAACATGGAAATTATGAGAGAAAAATGTAGAGAAGCATGAAATACCACATTTAAATTAGCTAAAACAACTCTTTTGACAGTTTGAGGTGAAAAAAAAAGTATGCCATCTTAATTCATGATGGAATATAATTGTTTGGGAAAAACATTTTTAAAATCGTTGGAGCTGTTTTCTTTTAAATTAATTTTTTATATATAAAATTCTTAAAACATTTTTAAAAACAAATTTTGGTATGCAGATTTAAACTATTTATTTATGTGTATATAAAAACAAAATTTGAGATATCAAATTTTCAAAAAAAAAAGTTTGAAACTTTTTTTAAAAATCCAAAAACTTTTTTTTTGAAAATTTTGATATGCAATATTATTTAATCTTATCTGAAATTTGTAAATAAAAAAATTCATTTAAATCCGTTAAGCTGATAACGAGAAAACTCAAAATCAAAAAATACGTTCTATGACAGGTACTACTAATAGTTGCTATGTGTAAAATTTTATAATTTTTAGTGGTAGATCGTACTAATTTTAGTATATTAATAAAGCTTAATCAAAATCGTAGGAGTCGTTTTCAAGCAAAAAAATATTTTCTTTGTGGTTTTTTCACTTTTGTATGGAAGGTACCGTTATTTTTTCATAAATGGAAAATTTTTTTTAAAAATATTTTAGAGAGTACTAAAAAAGTCTTAAATATCGAGTTTCAAAAAAATCTATGATGCCGTTTTCGAAATATTTGATTTTCCAAAAAAAATTTTGAACATTTTTTTAAAAATCCAAAAAATATTTTTTCAAAAATGTTGGTACACAAAAGTATTTAGATTTTTTGGAAGCTTCTGTATAAAAAAAATAATTGAAATCAGTCATACCATTTTGAAGAAAATCAAAAAATTAAAAAATGGTTCTTTGGGAGGTACCATTAATAACCATTTTTGAAAAATGGTTTTCACCCAAGGGAAGCCTTTACTAAAATAAATATATTGAATTTTTTTTTAGAAAAGTTATCGAGCTGTTTTTGAGAAAAAAGCGATTATGTAAAATTGACTAAAAGAATTGTATGGCAGGTACCGTTATTTTTGGTTCTAAAAAAAATTTAAAAAACGTGTGGGCAGAATCACCAAAAACCACTATGTACCAAGTTTGAAGAAAATCGATCGAGCCATTTAGGCTGTAGACGAACAAACAGACAGACCGACAGAATTGTGCCACCCACTTTTTTGGTGTTCTCTATTATCGTAATATCATGTTTTATTGTTATCTCAAATTTTTTTTCTGCACGAATCCAAAACTTACCTTATAGTACCTGTATCGCAAGTAAAAAATATATGAGGGACATATGTAGGTCCCGAAATGTTTTTTCGGGACTTACATATATCTCGGTTGGATGGGACATAATTCCCGAATTCAATTCGGGGCTTATGTCTCAGTAAAGTGTGACATAATTCCCGACAAAAAACCGGGGCTTATGTCTCTGTGCCTAACTAACCGATGTCAATAAATGTTTTCAAACATTTTTTTCCAACTACCTTGATGACTTTTATCATTGATGAGAATAATCTAAAAATACAAATTACAATATAATTGATCAAAAACGAATATGTAATCGTACTTCTCTGTTACCATATATTTTTTTTATAATACAAACTGAATTTCATAATTTGTTGGTGAAACTTATGTGTACTTTGTGAATTCTTAAAAACAACTGAGTTTCATAACAAAATATTACTTTCTTAACAAGAAAAACCTCATGGCAAGTGTCCGATTGTCTTCTCTGTTACTTTGGAATAGTCGTACAGTAGAAGTAGTACTCGATACAATTCAACTAGTAAGACAATTTGGGTTGTTATTTCATCTTAAATATCAAATGTTATTGGGGGTAATATTTCATTTTTGAAAAAGAGATAAAACAAGTTGGGGCCTTATTTCATTTATTTTCATTTTCTTTTTCATTTGTAACAAAACCAAGAATCAGAAGAGTCTATAGGTACCAATAACTATGAAGAAAAAGTTTTATTTGTAGGGAGAAGGGTCGGTGTTTCATAATAATTATCTTTAATTTCTTCATTATAATCTTTGACAAAAATATGATCACAAATAAACTTAACATTTTTTTGTTAGTGCTTTGAAGCCGAATACCTTGCGAAAGTAATGAAATGATGTACTTGCAATTACCAGCACATATTCCTGTTGAGTAGGGGGACTACTTTATGCATTCTCGAGAATCAAGCGTACAAATAAAAGGGTGGTTTTCTCCCTCATTGGAAAATACAGCCTTTTCAATTTGAAAGTTCAATATATTTTTTTTTTAATGTTGGGATCGTCTTTAATTTGTTTTTTTTATATAGATATGGCACTTGAAAAATACCATAAAATCAACTGCCTTTTACCTAGATTTAGCCAAAGCAAGTATTTTAGTCTTAAATACCCACACAATACTTTCTCCCCCACCCCGAAAAACACACTCTCCCACACGAGATATTTATTTTATCGACAGTTTTGATCCTTTATTCTCATGTTAAGTGAAGCAATTGATTTAAATGTTTTATGAGGGTAAGTATTATCTGTTTTTTTTTTTTTTTGGTTAGGATATTTTGTGTGTAAGGGTTGAGTAAATTCAGCCAACAAAAATTGAACTTTGAAAATGTAAACGAGGCATTCATTTATTGTAGTTATGTATTTGTTTTGCTGTTAATTGGCTTGGAAAAAAAATTTTAATATTTTACCGTTGTATGTTTTTTTTCAAATTTTATCAAAACACAGCTATTACGATTCTGATTACCATAATGTTCAAATTGATTGAAACTCATGTTGTTTTACTTTCCCTTAGGATTTAATATCCTATATTTTAAAATTTTCGAAAATGGTTTTGCTTAAACCATTTTCAGCTTGTAAGCTTTTCACAGGTTCAGTTGGTTTACTTTCATATATACAAGAACAAATTGGAAAGTTTAAGGATTTGAGGCTAAGGCCGCCTTAGTATAACTAAACCACTTTCTATGTTAATTGTTCATGTGAAAAGATCAACCTCGTTGCGGGTTGCTAGTTTTTAATGATGAAATTATGAAACTTTATTAAACCCAATTACGATATATTTTTATATATTTAAGTATAAAAAGCTTCTTACATTTTGTGAATAAGTCTAAAGCAACGTAGATACCTTTAAACAGTTGTTGCAAATGTTTTTCATTTCCTGAAAAAAAAACAACTAAATCCACTCAATTTGTAGTCAATAACAAAAGAAAATACATCTCGAAGGGTTCCATCCTCTATCATGTCAGACACAGAAATAATTTTTTATTAACCTCTTTTTTCCTCCTTTTGGCCAAGCCAGCATAAACATTAAGAGCACACCAACTCCAAATACCAAAAAAAAAAAAAAAAAACACTATTGAAACCTAATATATGTATACGTAAAAGCAAGCGAAGACCCCAATTTTACGACTTCAAGCTAATTATGGGTGAGCAAAAGCAATTCAACCCACCTTTTTGTGTTTTTGTCCTGAATGGGAGCTAGAGATATTCTTTAACCCCTTCCCCCCTTATTCAACTTAACTTAACTTGAAAATAACCAACCGTAACAACTGTATTCGGCCATAGTTACTGGGGATAATTCGGGTTATGCCCTTTTTCCGTTCTAACATTTCATTCGTTACATAATTAAAGCGGAAAACTCTAGAAAGGCCCAAAAGAGCGTGTGTAGGAAGAAGAGCTTTTCCCAACACCAACACCATCACCAGAGGAGTTGTTATCCGGTAGGTAGATATTAAAATGGTATAGAAGAGACCATGACCGAGAATATAAAAACGTACGCATCTCGGTTACGACCACGTTACAGTGATTCGAATTAATTTATACTTACTTATTCACCCAAGTCATGCGTCTAGGCTTGTCATTGAAGCAGACCGAAATGGTGTACAATTTTGCTGGCCCTGCTGCCTCCTGGCAACCAGGGATAAATGAATACAAGTGCCTAACTAACGGCTTGTCGTGTGCCATTGCACTTCGGTCTTCACATAAAATTAGTCCCATAATAATGCCCTGAAACTGCAGAGTGCTATACGATACGAAGTACGGTCACCATCACCATCACCATCACCATTGCCATAGCCCCATCCTTTCTAACCGCAATTCCAATGCAAAGTGGATACTAGAGGGGATAACAGTGGATGCTATATATATTTTTGGCAGCGAGATAGCTGTAGATTTTTCTTAAGGGATGCCATGCATTGGTCAGTGTTTGACAAAATTTTGTTGCTAAAATGCTCATGGATTGGTGATGTAATAAGAGATTGGAATAATTTTTCATTACGAAACAGTTCTAAGAAGCTGACATTTTGACATATATGCCTTTATTTGAAAAATTAAACTTCTGCCACGCCTACTTTTCTCTTTTTTAAAATATCTTTTTACTCAGCTACTAGCTGATAATAAGTTACTGTTAACATACTGTCGGCTAAAAGTGAAAAACACCTACATAAGTCCATTTGCATTTTTTATGAAAAATATGTTCGATATATTTGAATAAACCTAAGAATTCATAAAATATTTGTATACACTCGTTATTACTCAATTCAGTTAAATTGGTAGATTTGAATAATTTTTTTTATTATTTAGCAGTTTTTGTGATTTCTAATGCTCAAAAAATGTAGAGTTAGCTGTTCTTAATTCTTAGTCGACGCTATGCAACTATTTTTTTTAGATCCACCTACTGCCACGCCTACTTTTAAATTATATTTAACCCTTATTCAACGACTTTAGAAACCTGAAATTTTGATAATAAACTTTCTAGAGTCAAGAGCAAAATATATTTTTTCTATCTACCTACTGCCACGCCTTCTCAAAACTGTGTTTGTTGCTTATTCATGAACTCTTGAAACCCTTTAGAAAATACTTCGTAGTCTTCTTTTTTACCTATTTTGTTCATAATTCATTGGAGTATTCCAAAATGTTTTTCGTAGATATTCGATCAGAAAACTAAGAACTATTTTTATACTTATTGGTTGAATGGCTAAAATATGGCAGACAAAATTGCAATTTGTCACTTGTCTGCCACCATTTCTGACATAATTTCAGCTATAGTCTTGTTATTTGAAAAAAAAAAAAAATAAGTTTTTAATTGAAGATATACTAACGTTGTTTCAGTCATATAAATTTAGCATTTAATGAAGGTTACTCTTCTAATTTTCCTAAACCCCTTTAATGGCAACCCTAAACCAACCTACCCCAAATTTTCCCTGTCTGCCCATGACTATAGGATTATATTCTCGAATATCTCAAATTGAGGAGGATTTCGTCATGGTAAATTGCTGCATGACGGGATCTGTGCTTAGTTTCTCTCTGGGTGGCATTTATATCCTTGAAATATAGGTAATAGTTGGCGAGCCTTTTGTTGACGCGTTTTGTGGATTTGCAACCTCATGTTGTCGCTATATAGGTTTACTTAAATGTAGAGATAGAATGGTTGCAAATCAACCGTGAGAGAGGAAAACCAAACCTATAAAATTTGAAGTCATCTATGGTTTTGTACAGACTTTGTATAAATAGTCTATAGTGTTCGATAGTGCCAAGTGTCAAGAGCGTCAAGAGTGAAGCCTCAGTACTAGCGACATATAGTGAGTGTATGGTACACTTATTAGGATTAGTGCCATTTTCTAACTATAAGCTTATTGTTGTTGTTGCTGATTTATTGTTTGTAACCGATTGTAGATGGAACTTAACAAATGGAATTCAAGTGGCATTATGCTATGGGAAGTGATATTATTTATTATTTACTACGTGTACGAGTATGTTTCATTGAAAATATTACCCTAATTGTACTAAATATAGTAAAAAAACAAAAGAAAAACATCTTATTCCTTATACGTTACACCTAAATATAATTCCTATCACCCTCCGTGATCTTATTTGCAATTAAAAAGGAGCATTTAAAGAGTAGTGTTTCAGCCATATTTTAGCTGGATGTTTCTTTTTCTTTTGGGACTTCTTCCAAATTACCGTTTTCGAAAACGCTTCAAAACTGTCAATGGTTGTACATACCTCCATATTATATGCACGGGATTTTCCAGAGGGAGGAAATTTTTGCCAGATATGTAGTTGCTCTCACATGATAGTTTTCTCGCATTATAGGTTTCTTACATGAAAGTTTTCTCTAATAATAGTTTTCTTGCATGATAGTTCTCTCGCAGAATAGTTTTCTTGTATGAAAGCTTTCTCGCATGATAGTTTTCTCACATTATAGTTTTCTCGCGTGATTGTTTTCTTGCATGATACTTTTCTCAAATTATAGTTTTCCCGCATGATAGTTTTCTTGCAGAAAAGTATTCCCGCATGATAGCTTAATTGCATGATAGTTTTTCTCTCGCATGGTAATTTTCTCGCAATATAGTTTTCTCACATGATAGTTTTCGTGCATGATAGTTTTTCGCAAGATAATTTTATCACATGATATTTTTCTCGTATGGCAGTTTTCTGGCTAGATAGTTTTCCCACATAATTGTTATTTCACATGATAGTTTTTTTCGCATGATCGCTTAGCATTACAGTTTTCTCGCATTATAGTTTTCTTGCATGATAGTTTTTTTCACATGATAGTTATACTATGTAGAAAAGAGGGGCAATCATGAACACCGATAGAAAAAGACGCGTATTTGTCAAAAGCTCATAGTAAACAAAATACACGACTGGGTCACACGTACCCAGTCGTGTATTTCTTATGTTCTTATGCTCTTATGTTCAAGACACTGCGGGCTTAAGAAAATTGTATATAAGAATATGGACATTTGTAGAGAAGCATGAAATACGACATTTAAATTGGCTAAAACAACTGTTTTGACAGTTTGAGGTGAAAAAAAGAATGCCATCCTAATTCTTGATTGAATATGATTGTAGGGAAAAAATAATTTAAAATCGTTGGAGCAGTTTTTAAAAAAAATTAATTTTTTATACAGGGTGTCCTGTAAATAATGGATAACCGTGCAACTGGTTGTAGCAGGCCTTATGTCCTTTCCAGAAAAAAATATAAAAAAAATATTTTCCCTGTGGTTACTATGTTATGATGTTTTTTCCAAAAGTTGTTTACAAGTACTACTTCCCTCGAATACGTGAACGCTACGACCATGGATGAACAATTTTTCCTATTTTTATATTTTTGTAGTATTCTAGAATAACTGTTGTAATAGATGGGTGGTAAAATTTAACAGTAGTTATTGCATTTTTTTTATTATATTTTTTTAAATATTTTTTTCAGTACAAAAATTATTTTCGAAAAAGTTTGACCACCTCTAATCAATTAAAATTGTATGAGAACATGAGTGGCCAATTGCTTAAAAAAGTTGTCTATTTAATGCACTTTTCAAAATGGTATAACACATGCTTGTGTTTTAACGAAATAACCAAGAAAATTTGTCAATCATCTAATAAAGCTGCTTTTAACATTTTGGCAAAATGTCTATCAAAATGTTACAATAACCTCCAAATTTGGGTTGGACAAAGATTTTCTCTTTTGATGTGTAAGGGGGGTTCAGTGCAAGTATAAAACTCGATTTTAGGTGTTGAAAGCCAAACCATTTGGCCACCATATTGGAAAACGAGTTCTAAAATGTTTTCCATGGCAACTTTTTTCTGGAAAGTTCATAAGGCCTGCTACAACCAGTTGCAAGGTTATCCATTATTTACAGGACACCCTGTATAAAATTCTTAAAACATTTTTAAGAACAAATTTTGGTATGCAAATCTAAAGTATATATTTATGTGTATATTAAAACAACATTTGAAAAAAAGTTGTAAGCCCGTTTTTGAGATATCGAGATATCGAATTTTGATATACAATATTATTTATTATTATTATTATTATAAATTTTATTTAAAGTAATATAAAATTACAAAAAATAGTAAAGAAAAGCGTTAGCAATTGTAGCCATCAGCTCTTGTTTTTAAATTTGTACATATGTAAGTAATATGATTATGTTAGATTATGTGTTAGGTAAATTTAAAATTACAATTTTGATATTAAGTTTTTCTTTTTGATAAAAGAAAGTACTTCAGTACAATTATCTAGTGTAGGGTTTTTGATAAGTTCTAGTAAGTCGATACTGTTTTGATTTGATTGGAAGATAGGGCAGGTGGTTAGAAGATGTTCGATTGTCATTTTTGCTGGGTTGTTGCAGTAAGAGCAGGAATCATTTCTGAGGTTACGGTCAAGTAGGTGCTGATGGGTGACGCGAGTGTGGCCCAGTCTCAGTCTCAGGATAGCTGTAGTTTCTTGTCGAGATAGCTGTGGTGGATATTTAGCTGCAATGCACAATGGGTTAATAAGGTTTGAATAATAATTATTTATACCTGTTAAAGTTAGGATGTTTGTTTCATTAAAAGATGAGGTTATAAAAGCACGGATATCATTGGTACTATGGATGATTGAGACTGGATTCGAAGAGTTGGTAGCTTGTTTGGCAGCGGAGTCAGCAGCTTCATTACCAGTTATGCCCATGTGGCCTGGAATCCAGGCTAATTTAAGTTTACTGGGGTATTGCGATAATTTGTTACGAATCGTTGTAATCGGAATTTGGTTGTTATTTAAGTTGAGAACTGCTTTTAAAGTGGAGAGACTATCTGAGAAAATACAGAATTTACCACGTTTCTTTTCCGCAAACTTAATGGCACTGATTATGGCAGCGGATTCTGCTGTGAATATTGAGCTGTGCTCAATTAGAGTTCGTGCTTGAAGAGTATTTCCATGTTGATCAACGACAGCGTATGCCGGGGTGTTATTTATTTTTGAGCCGTCGGTGTACAAAAAGGCAAAATTTTTCGAGGCAAGGTGGTGTGCAAGTTCATTGTAAAGCTGTCTGAAGATGGCAGGATCAAGTGAGGTTTTTTGGTATGTAGCAAGTGTTATATTGATGCTATCGTTTTTAAGAAACCAAGGCGGGTAATGGCCTGGTTTTGCATTTATATAATCCATTGCAATGTGAAGGTCACTTGCTATTTGAGTGGCTCGGTATATTGCGTTTTCTATTTTAGGCTTTGTTTTCCTTCTTAGAGTGAGTTTAAGATCTTTTTGTATAAGTGAACCTTGAGAAGTAAGAAGCTTTGGTATAATTTTGGCTGTGGCAAGTTTAATCCGATTTTCTAAAGAGGGAAAACCAGATTCGGCGAGCATGTTAAAAACTGGGGTAGTGCGATATGCATTTAATGCAATTCGAATTGCAGCGTGATAGGGTGATTTTAGTTTTCTTAAATCAGTCTTGGAGCTGTTGCCATAAATCGGGAGTGCATAATCAATTTTAGATAGAATTAGGGAATGCACTAGGCTTAGCATTGTGTTGATATGCACAGCACTTTTTTTTCCGCAAAAATATTTGATGATATTTAGGCGGAGTATGAGAGAATTTTTCAGTTTAAGTATGTGTGAGGACCATCGATACGTTTTATTGATGGTAAGACCCAGGATAGTTAGTTCGGTAGTGTTTTCGAGATCGTATTGACGGAAATTTAAGGTAAAATTTTTACAGCTAGTCTTGCGGCAGAAGTGCAACTGTTTGCTTTTTCCTAAAGATAGCTTCGCTCCAGAGGACTCTGTCCAAGTTTTGATTTTATCTAAAACTCTTATGAAAGCATCTTCTATGAGGACGCGGTCTGTTATCTTGGCAATTATTATGAGGTCGTCGGCATAAAGCCCATGGTCAAGTAGCTTCTCAGTATTGATGATCATGCTGATTTTGTTGAACGCTATTATAAACAAGATCACCGATAGTGGTGATCCCTGAGGAATTCCGTTCTCCATTGGATGTATTTGGGAATATTCATTGTTAACTCTGGTTCGGAACTTCCGATTGTTAAGAAAATTTTGTATAAATCTAATAATTTTTGGTCCAAGCTGCCATTCTCTTAGCTGATTGAGAATTGTGTGAGCTCCAATCCTTTCAAATGCTCTTTCAAAATCAATGGCTACTAGCGAGCCATGGTTTCGTGTAGCAAGGATATTTGAGATTGTGTAATCCATATGCAACAGTGCGTCTAGAGTACTTTTTCTTGGTCTGAATGCCACTTGGGATTTGTTTATTATATTTCTCTGCTCGAGGAACCAAATCAGTCTTTTTGAAATTATTTTTTCCAGTACTTTGCTCAGGCACGGGAGGAGCGAAATCGGGCGATAACTCTCTATTTTACTAGGAGGGCGTTTTGGTTTAGGTATTGGTATAATTGTAGAAGTTTTCCAAACTTGTGGGTGAATTCCAGAAGAAAAAATGTTATTATATAGCATGCATAGTCGAGATTTTGAAGATTCAGGTAGATGTTTAATAATCGGATAGGATATTCTGTCGAGGGATGGAGTTGTCCCTCTAAGCGAACACAGTGCAAAGTGAAGTTCGGAAGTTGAGATCGGGAACTCAATTTTTTTCGCACTTGAACATGTTGGAGGCAGGCTGTCGATGATGGATTGTACTTCATGTTTTTTTTCCCTGAATGAGGGGTGATAGTTGGAGTCTTTGGAATAAGTTTCCCAACTTTCAGCAAAGAATTCTGTCATAAGTTTGGGCTCGGATACCGTACCATGGCCTGTTTCGATGATTCTTATTGATTGTGGATTATAAGCACTAGACATTTTTCTGATATTACACCAAATTTGTTGAGTGGGAGTATTGGGGTTGATTGTGGAGGTGAATTCTTCATAGGCTTTTGACTTGGACAATTTGCATGTTCGTTTAAAAAGAGCTCTAATTTTTTTATAGTTAATGAGATTATCGGAAGTAGGGTGGCTTTGAAACTCATGAAAAGCTTTCTGTTTACTATCGCGGAGTGTTTTTAATTCGTTATTCCACCAAAAAACATTTTGTTTTTTCTTTGGCTTCGTTTGAGGAATCGAGGAGTTGGCAGCATATATTATTGATTTGTGGATGTTAGCAGCTTCCTTATTTACGTTGCTGGATAAGGGACGTTTCTCAAGTTGATCAGTAATCGTATGACTAAAGACCTCCCAGTTTGCAAATTTCAATTTGAATTTTGGAGTGAACTTAACTTGTTTCTTAGAAGTGAACATGTTGGTTACCTGTATAATTATTGGTAAATGGTCGCTGGTATATGAATCCACAAGGGTGTTCCATTTAGCTACAGGTGCTAGGTGTGGAGAGCATAGAGTTAAATCAATGTGTGTTAAGGAACCATGAGTGGATAAGTGTGTAGGGGATCCGTCGTTTAACAAAATTGCGTTCGAGCTTAGAATATAAGATTCAACTTCTTTTCCTCTACTGTCATGTTTAGGAGAGCCCCATAATGGGTTCCATGCGTTAAAGTCCCCTAGTAGCATAAATTCACCGGTTATATTTTTAGTTAAGTCAAGGAGAGTATCCGCCGTAACAATATCATTTTCGTGCAGATAGGTATTAATCAATGTAAATTTGTGTTTTAAATTTATTTCTATGGCTAAGACCAGTAAGCTTGTGTTTAAATCAATTATTTTGTGTGGTATGTCTCTTCTAATCAGAAAAGCGATGCCATTTTTTTTTGTGGTGATAGTTTGATGATTTTTGAAGTATGAATTAAATTGTTTGGGGGTAAAAGGATTGTAACCGTAGGGGCAATGAGTTTCTTGGAGGGCAATAATACCGGGGGAGGTATTATTTATTAAAAGTTCGAGGTCTACATAATTATTATGGTAGCCCTGTAAATTCCATTGAAGAATTTTGAGGACCATAATGAGAATGCAGGATGCACTCAATTGAGTTTAAATAAATAAATTCAATGAGTGGAGATTTTATTTGTTGTTTAGATAATTAGATGAGTTAATTAAGTTTGAAGTGTTAAATTGAGTATTTACTGAGTTAAAATTATTTGTTAATGTGTTGTTGGTTTGTGTGTTGAGATTATAGCTTAGAGTAGTGTTGTTTCTTTCTATATGAGTATTTTTGGTAGAGATGATGTTGTTTTCTTTATTTGATTGTTGTGTTGAAAGTGGAGTTGTGGTTGTAGATTCAGTTGTATCCATATTGGTTTCGTTTTCTTTGGTATTAGGCTGGTCCGTGTTCTGAAGAGATCTGTCTCTTTTTTTCCTCTGCTCGAGTACTGTTTTGAGATCTTCTCTAGGAATATTGTCAGCTTGGGGTTCAGGGAATTGAAGGGGGTTTTCTTGGATATATTTGCTAGCTGCTTGGTAAGTTACTTTTTTTGTTGTTTTAATTTCTAGAATTTGGGTTCTTCTGATTTTAGCTGGACAGTTTTTGTGTGTGGCTGTGTGTTCGTGCTTACAGTTGACACATAAAACCTGTTTACATTGCTCCGGTTCGTGGACCGCTGAGCTGCATACGTCACAAGTTTGGACCGTTGCTTTGCAGTGTTTTTTGGTATGACCAAAACGATAACAGTTTTTGCACTGCATCGGTTTCGGTACATATGGTTCAACTTTGGTGTTTAAGAAGCCTATTTTAATTTCTGAAGGGAGTTCATATAGGTTAAACGATAGTATATGAAGAGGAGTGTTGATCACTTTGCCGTCTATGAATTTTGTAATTTTTTTGCACTCGGTAACAAATTGGTCAGCGAGACCTTCAATGATTTCCTTCTCCGAAAGATTTTTCAGTTCAGGGGAAAATATGACTCCACAAGAAGTGTTGAGGGTAGGGTGTAAAGAAACTTCGATTTCACATAGATTGGAAAGGTTTTTCTTTTTGAGAAGTGTGTTTGCTTGGTTATTATTTTTCGTTAAAAGAAGAATGTTGCCATCAATAGTGAAACTGACCTTGAGTGGGTCATTTATAAGCCCTGAAATCGCTTTTGTTACCAGGAAGATGTTAAGTTGGTTGAGAGGTTTTGTTTGGTCTTTGTTTTTTATGATTAGAAATTTGGGGCATGGAGATTTTTTAGTGGATTCATAGTGTGTTAAACCGTTTGGAAAGTCATTATAGTTCTGGGTGTTAGGTTTTTTTCTACGCGGACTCTTGGTGTCGGGATCAAGAGAACTCCAAAAGTTTTGGCGGGAACCCCCGCCGGGGTCGTTTGCCATTGTGGCTTTCAGATAAGACTTGTGTAGATTTTTTCTATGTGTTTACTGAATTTATTTAATTTGGTAAGGAGGAAAGGGGAAAGTTATGGTGATGTATTACAGGGTACACAAAATCGCGTTTTACTATAGCGCACTGTGTCAGAAAGGGGACTGTATTCCGCGAGAGCTTGGTATCGACTGATATTATTTAATCTTATCTGAAGTTTGTATATAAAAAAATTCATCTAAATCCGTTTAGCCGATAACAAGAAAACTCAAAATAAATAAAAAAAACGTTCTATGACAGGTAATATTAATAGATGCTAAGTGTAAAAATTTATAATTTTTGATAGTAGATCGTACTAATTTTAGTATATGAAAAAAGTTTAAACAAATTCGTTGGAGTAGTTTTTAAGAAAAAAATATATTTTCCTTTTTGGTTTTTTTGAACTTTTGTATGGAAGGTAATGTTATTTTTTCACAAATGTAAATTTTTTTCTAAGAATATTTTAGAGAGTACTAAAAAACTCTTAAGTATCGAGTTTCAAAAAAAACGATAATGTCGTTTTCGAAATATTTGATTTTCCAAAAAAAATGTTGAAACATTTTTTAAAAATCCAAAAATATTTTTTCAAAAATTTTGGTACACACAATTATTTATATATTTTGGAAGCTTTTGTATAAAAAAATAATTGAAATCAGTTGTACTGTTTTGAAGAAAATCAACATTTTAAAAAATGGTTCTTTGGGAGGTACCATTAATAACCATTTTTGAAAAATGATTTTCCACCCAAAGAAAGCCTTTACTAAAATAAATTTATTGAGTTTTTTTTTTATGAAAAGTTGTCTTGCCGTTTTTGAGAAAAATACGATTATGTAAAATTGCTAAGAAAAATTGTATGGCAGGTACCGTTATTTTTGGTTCTAAAAAAAAATGAAAAAATGTGTGGGCATAATCACCAGAAACCACTATGTACCAAGTTTGAAGAAAATCGATGCAGCCGTTTAGGCTGTAGATGAACAGACAGACAGACAGGCAGATAGAATTGTGCCACCCACTTTTTTGGTGTTCTCTATCATCGTAATATCATGTTTTATTGTTATCTCAAATTTTTTTTCTGCACGAATCCAAAACTTGCCTTATAGTACCTATAATCGCAAGTAAAAATTAAAAAGGTGTTGTTAGCGAAGTATTTTCCAGAGCTCGGGGTCAAATGTTTCCCCTTGTCCTCGCCCCTCTATGCGTTAATATGCCTTGATTTGAGAGCTGGCAAATGTATTACTCGTATTTACGCTAACTTTTCTATCCAAATTGTCAATGTGTATTTCCTCCTTCTTATCTTAAAATTCAGCTTCGATTGATTGCTAATTTTTGTTAAAAAAAAAAAAAAACACAGGACAATCACATCACCATGATTGTGTTCTTGTTCTGAAGAGCATCAGATTTCCGAAAAAGAAGAAATTTTGTCGGATTACCTTGGGAGTCTGATGGATAATTTTTTTTCCAAATTTAGCAAATAGTGCAAATAACGATAATAACTACAACTTCGTTTAGTCTTCTAGGATTATCTATCTGAAGCCATGTGTTGAAAGTTATACGTTCTTTTTGAACAGACATACATTAACTCGCGTCGTATAATGAACGATGCGAGTTCAATAATTCCCATCAATAACCCATACGATCAATGCATTCTAACTTTAAACTGAACTAAAAGGAACAAACAGTAAGTTTTAGATAGGAAACTATTGTTTAGTTTTACATCAAAGACTCCAAGAAGTTTGTTGAGTTTTGCAAAAACTCAGTATCCGTGTCCTTTGTTGAGTTCTGTCAAAACTCAGTGAGTTTTTTTGAGTTTTGCAAAAACGCTCAGCTTTAAAATATTTTGTGTGTCTCTTCAAACCAAAAAAATCGATACCAATATCTCATTTTCAGATTTTTGGCACTTGCAATGTTGATTTTTGCTTTGTCATCCTCTGCCAATGATTTAGCACACCCTATTTTTACTGAAATTCTCCTTAAATGTGTAAAAGATATTAAAAAAATAATTTTACATAATTACCTGCCTTTGCTTGCGAACAAAAACTGTTAACACAGTAAAAGGGGAAGAAAAATAACAAACTATTGAACCGGTACATATGTAGGTACTCAATTTTTTTTTTGTTATATTGCGCATATTTGGGGGGTGTTATTCAAGTGAGTGGTATATATGTACCTGTATAACATAACAATGCATTGCATTGAACAGCTAGAAAACATGATAAAATTCATTTTATAATTTTTTAAGATGGAAATTCCTTTGATGGATAGTAAAAGAAAACCACTTGAAATGTTGCCCCCAAAGCCCAAACTATTACTTTTGTAAAGTTTGGTATTACTCAAAGCATCTTTGTTCACATATTTCTTCTTTTTCAGGCGGGAAACGCCATTCAATTTCAAAAATTTACCTTAAGAATTTAGTTTATATCTAATTTTTTGTCCTGTGTCAAAGTTCGACACCACTCAGAAATATAAAAAACCCTTTTGTAGCTCTAATGAGAATATGAAATGTGATTTTATTTAAATATCAAAACAAAGCGAGGATCAAAACAGTGGGGAGGGATGATTTTAGCGGTTTTCTTCTCTTATTACCAATTGTCAAGCATTAATCACCCCTTTCTTAGCTGGAGCAAGAAATATCAATGTACATTTATAAATTTATCATCGCTACATTCAAATCCACCCCATTTCAATCATAATTCTCCTGAACTATTTTGATTGTTTTTTCTGAGTTTCGCAAATTGAAAAAAAGTATTGGCATGACATACATTCTAACCACCCCTTCAATGCTCGATGGGAAATAATAGTACTCCGAACATTCTCAATACGGAAAGTCCCAAATGACATTTATTCCAATTCGACGAATTCCATTTAAGATTTATTGATAAAGCCGCGTTGATGAAATTCGGTTATCTCCTCGTTCTCTATTTAACCAAATTGACGTTTGGTATAATTTAATTAAAATTCATTTGACACATCTGCATATATGTATGAACAATATATTCTGAGCATATGTAAACGTACACGTATATATACATAGATAAGGAGTTATAAATAAGGAATTAGAAGTTTTACTTCAAAGCATTCATATAATAAAAAAAACATAAGGTTTGATTTATTTTTCCGCTTGGACATTGGAATTTTATTAAGAATTAATTAATTCGCTTATGCATTTATGAAGAATAATTCAACAAACTTTTGTTATTCTGTTATGTATGTATGTGTCATATTTCTTTTAGCATTACCACTTCATAAATTTCTAAAAAATACAAAAATGTTTCCAATGTTTTCAATTTCACTGTATTTAGCAATAACGAGTGTTTAAAAGTACTTAGAGTAATTTTGGTTTTATTCAAATAATGCAAACACTTTTTTAAATCATTTTTTGTAAGAAATGCAAAATAGGAGTGAGCTGTTTTTCAATCTAAGCCGACGATATGCTTGTTCAACTTCCTTGTGCCTTCTTACCTACAGTAATGTCTTGTTAGCAAAGGAGCTTACATTCTTGTGAACAGAGTAGGAAAAAGATGTCCGAAAGCCAAACATATTAAACTAATAATTTTTATTGATTTACTTAATAACAAAAAAAAAAAAAAAAAAAAAATTGTATATGTTAGGATAAGAGGGGGTTTATTTAAGACCAAGAGGATATGAAAAGGATGATATTATCTTGATGAGGAACACCGTAAATCTTAATTGACGATGATGAAAAAAACTTCAGCTTCTTCCAAGCATAGAAAGACAAAATGTTTGTTTTCAATTTCAAGCTAAATTATAGCATACCCACCCAGACCCAGATAAAGATTTATAAATAAAACTTAAAATAAGGTAAGTATACGCCTGAGTGACCATTATTTTAAAATGACATGAATTATTTTGCGAAATTTTAAAAGAAATAAAATGAATGATTGTGCTGCATGTATTTACTTACTATTATGTTCAAAGGGCTTTGAATTTTTAAAATTGTTATAAAGGGTTTTCCAATAAAGCCAGGTCGATGTTAAAATGGAAAAAAATAAGATGAATGTGAGGTGTTACCGAAATTCTTTTTTGGAAGGCACATGTATGCCATTATAGCTACATTGATCTGGCTGAATTTGAAAGATTGACTGAGTTATATTGACTTTTAGCTCATGTCGGTCGATTTTGACTGCTAATAGGAATAGACCTGCAACTTCAGAAAACTCCACAGGAAAAAATTGAACGGGGTTAAATCGAAGGTACTTAACGTCATCTCCACGAGAGATAACCCAACCCTCAAATTTTTCATGTAGAAATTTCCAAACACTGCCTATGTGTTTACCTGATTGGTTTTTGGAAAATTTGACAAAGAGTGTTGAAAATTACAAGCTAAATATTTCTGTATGCAGACCTTTCCCTTTGACCAATAGAAATTGAAATAAATCAATTAAAAAAATTCACGCCAAATTCTAAACCTGTTTGACAAGTGTTTAGTTTGGTAGGCACATGGTTATTATTTCAACACCTATGGTATGACTTAAAACGTTACGCAAATGACTTAACTTTTTTTGTCGTTGGCTCTTAAGCTATACCGAAGAATCTTGAAATTTTCAATAACGGGAGCCTTTGTGGTGTCTCAAACTGTAGAGCCGATTAATTAAATTAATCTAACGTCCAGAAATATAATTTAATTGAAAAAGGTGAAAGGATGTTTTTAATATTTAAAGATTTATTTTATAATATAAAGCAAAAATGAAAAGAGGTTATCTTAACAAGAGAATTCAGAAAGAAAGAAAAAAATATAAAAAGATAAGTCAAGTCAGAATGACAGTGACAAAAGAGAGTACAAAATATGTCAAAATGTAAATGTTGGTAGGTATGGTTGGGCACGAATTGACAGGGATGTCCAACACGCCCCCTCAATGAGATGATCCTCATACTTTGACAACTCCAAGTTTCGATAAGCAATTGTAATGCTGCGGCCCACTTAGCGCCTTTGTTAGAACATCGGCAGGCATTTCTTCCGTAGGTAGGTATTCCAATTTGATGCCTCCTTTAGATAAGACATCGCGAATGAAGTGGTGTCGAATGTCTATATGCTTCGTCCTTTGATGAAATACATGATTTTCAGCAAGAAGTCCAGCACCACGGTTATCGTTGTATAAAATTATTTTATTTAAGTCCTCAAGACCGAGTTCCTTTAAGAATGTCCTTAAATGAATGGCTTCTTTCATAGCCTCTGAAATACCCATGTACTCAGCTTCGGTTGAAGATAGAGCAACAGTCTTTTGTTTTTGAGATTTCCAGCTAACAGCCGCATTGGAAAAGGTGAACGCAAAACCAGTGTAAGATCGTCTATCGATTACGCATCTTCCCCAATCAGAGTCAACGAATCCGTTTATGCATTCCTGATTTGAAGAATATCGCAATCCAAAGTCTATTGTTCCTTGAAGGTAGCGTAGCACACGCTTTGCAGCACCCCAGTGGACATCGTTGAAGCAACTGTTGAATTGAGCAAGAACACTTGTAACATGAGATATATCTGGTCGGGAACAAACAGCAGCATACATCAATCCTCCAATCAACTCTTTGTATGGCCGTTTTTCTTGAACACAGGAATTTTCATCTTTAACAAGCCTTGCGTCTGGTTCCATGGGGATAGTAAGTGGTTTGGAATCCTTCATATTAAATCTTTGGAGCAAATTACGGATGTAACCCTTCTGACTTATGGATATAAATCCTGAACCTTGATTAATTTCGATTCCAAGGCAATATTTTGCCTCTCCAAGATCTTTAACTTCGAAGTCTTCCATAAGACTATCTTTAATTGATTTGATCCAGTTCAGATCCTTGGAGCAAATTAGAACGTCATCAACATAGATCGAGAGAATTAAAATTTTTCCATTTTTCCACGCAACATACACGCAAGGATCTGCTTTTGTGGCTTTAAGTCCAATTTGCTGCAACTTATGGTCAAATCTTAGATTCCATTGATGTCCGGCTTGTTTCAAGCCATATAAAGCCTTCTTCAGGTAACACACCTGTTTTCCTTCATGAAAAGATTGAAGCATTGTCTTAGCCTTTTGTTTAATGGAGCTGTTTGTCGGCTCATTTTGTATAATTTCTTCTAAAGCATCTTCTAGCAACGGTGGAGCATTCATATAAATATGCTCATTCAATGTTCCATTTAAGTATGCTGAAGTGATATCGACTTGATGAACCTTCAGCTGGTACCTTGCAGCGAGTGCGAGCATAAGACGTATAGATTCAAGACGAGCTACAGGAGAAAATGTCTTCATGTAATCTATGCCTGGTTGTTGAGAAAAACCTTGCGCTACAAGGCGGGCCTTCCTTCTCGTAACTATACCATCTTGATTACGTTTGTTTGTAAGCACGAATCGACATCCTACTTTGCTCCGTTCCGCTTGCTCATGAACCAGCTTCCAAGTATCATTTTTAATAAGACATTTTACTTCATCTATGATGGCGTTTTTCCACTCAGCGCAATCATCGCCTCGGAGAGCTTCCTTGAAACTTATCTCAGCATTAAATGCATAGGCTACAACATCATTATCGGAAAGATTTTCATCATCATTTTCAGTTTTACTATGTTGATCAGTTTTACTCGGCTCACAAGACTTCTCACTAGGCTGATCGTCTAAAATTTCAGCATCGTTTTTAATTTCACTATCTTGATCAGTCTTACACGGCTCACTAGGATCTTGATCACATGACATTTCAGCATCACCAGATTCAATAAAACTCCACTGCTCCAGGACATCAGTATCTCCACATTTAGTTTCAGATGAGATTATGTCTACGTCCTCATGGACTTCGCTGGATTCATCGACAAACTTAACATCTCTTGAGATAGAAATTTTTCTCGCTGATGGCATCCAAATTCGATATGCTTTAGCGTCATCTGAATATCCAACAAATATACCCTCAGTCGAACGAGCTCCAAATTTATCCTTATTTGGCTCTTTGTTTTTAACAAAAGCTCTGCAGCCAAATATCTGAAGGTGTTTCAAATTCGGAACACGTCCCATCCACAATTCGAAAGGTGTCTTACTATCCAGAGTTTTGGATGGACAACGATTCCTCAAATAATTTGCTGAACATATGGCTTCAGCCCAAAACGACGGGGAAAGTCCAGCTTGCAGCACCATACATCGGGCCATCTCGACCAAAGTGCGGTTCTTCCTTTCACTGACCCCATTTTGTTGAGGCGTGTAAGGTGTTGAAAGTCTCCTTTTAATACCTTGCGACTTCAGGTACTCATCCATTTTAATTGAACAATATTCCTTGCCATTATCCGTCTGTAGTGCCTTGATTTTTTGACCGGTTTGTTTTTCAACAAAATTTTTATAAGTAAGGAACGTTTCATATACATCGCTTTTATTTTTAATTATGTATACTTCACACCAGCGCGAGTAGTCATCTATAAAGGTAACGAAGTACTTTCCTCCACCATTAGATTGAGTCCTCATAGGCCCACAGATATCCGAATGCACAATCATTAAAGGCTCGGAGCTTCTTATTGTCCTAACAGAAAATGGTTTTGCTGCCAACTTTCCCTTCAAGCAAATAGTACATGGAGACAGTTGTTCACTTGGGTTCAAATTAATTCCTGTGGCAGTTTTGTTCTTAGCCATATTCAACAGATCTCGAGAATTTAAATGGCCAAGCCGTTCATGCCACACCTGAATATCAGACTTTGTCTTCTTGTGCGTCGATTCAGCAACACCCGCAGACTCCAAAGTTTGGCGAAGGTAATATAAATCACCAACTCTATCAGCTATAAGTTTGATTTTTCCATTTTCATCTCGTACTAGCGCCGTGTCACGCCTGAATACTACTTCACAGTTCTTGTCAGTAATCTTGGACACTGAAAGAAGATTTGTACGCAGATCAGGAACTAATAGAGTATTTTCAAAATGTACTGACCTTGATTCGACTCCAACAGCTGCCTGGAGTCTAACAGTTCCCTTCGCCTTCACTAAAGTGGATTGATTACTCGCCAAATTTAATTTGTTTTGATCGGTAGATGACAAAGACTCGAAATTTTCTTCTTCACGGCACAAGTGGGATGTGCACCCGCTATCCAAACACCAGCTTCGTTTCAGATCGATGGTATCCGTGCACATGGCATGTTGAGAAACATCAGACATTATGTAAAAGGAGTCCTTTCCACATTCGGCACGTTGTGAAGCTTGACGTTTTACACGACAATCAGCAGCCTTGTGCCCAAGTTTGTTGCACTTACTACATCGAAATGGAAACTTTTTCTTGTTCGTTGGATTTTCTTTACTTGTTTGCTTTGAAGTAAAACTTCTAGTTGCAATCATTGCTCCGCATTCAGACTCTTTGGATTTTTGCTTCCGCGCTTCCGCTTCTTCGAGAATTTTTACTTTAAGCTTTTCTGCATCAGGAAGAACATCCTGAGTCTCGATAGCACAACGAAAATTTTCGAAGGATTCTGGTAAGCTGTACAAAAGCATTATGCTCAACAAATCTTTATGAATTTTAACATCCATCGCATCAAGTTTATCGACGGCATCAAAGAACTTGCCCACGTGATCACGGATTTCATCTCCTTCCTTCATTTTCTGAAGTGTGAGTTGCTTTAGCAAGGTGGCTTTCCTGGCTGGACCAGACGACGCATAAATGGATTCGAGTTTCTTCCAGATCTCGTGAGAAGTTTCACATCCACGGATTTGTTTGAGCTCGGATGGACTGATGGACAAAATAAGATCGGCCTTTGCCTTTTTATCTTGACGTTGCCAAGCAGATAATGTTTTCTTCACCTTTGGCTCGTCGCCTTCTGTTGGCTCTGGTGGCCTTGGTATATCACCAGACACATAATCCCATGTGTCGTTTTTGACAAGCAATGCCTCTACCTGAAGGCACCATGTGTCGTAGTTGTCTTTCGATAACATATCAAGCCTTAGAGAAGAACTCGGTTGCGCCATTATCAGCAACTGTAAATTAATCGTTGTGAGGATTAGTTCTTACAATAAAAAAAAATGAACAATTGCAAATTTCTGGGCCCATAACCTGTAGAGCCGATTAATTAAATTAATCTAACGTCCAGAAATATAATTTAATTGAAAAAGGTGAAAGGATGTTTTTAATATTTAAAGATTTATTTTATAATATAAAGCAAAAATGAAAAGAGGTTATCTTAACAAGAGAATTCAGAAAGAAAGAAAAAAATATAAAAAGATAAGTCAAGTCAGAATGACAGTGACAAAAGAGAGTACAAAATATGTCAAAATGTAAATGTTGGTAGGTATGGTTGGGCACGAATTGACAGGGATGTCCAACACAAACAATCGGGAATTTTTGATTTTTCATTCAAGAGGCGTAACTTCCACCTACTATTTCAAAATTGATATCAATTATATGGACCACTTTCGATTGTTGTAGAAAGATAAAAATTTCTAGAGCAATAAGGTTTGTAATGTTTGAAAAGACAAAAGCAAATAATTTAGAATTTATATCTCAGGGGGCGTGGCATCCACCTACATTCTTAAAATGTTTATCAATTATATGGGGGCTTCTGATTGTTGTAGAGCGATGCAAATTAGTAAAACGATAGGGCTTGAAGAGCAGCAAAAAAAATAGAAATTTCTCATTCACGAGACCTGGAATCCACCCACTTTTTTCAGAATTCTATTGAACACTTTTGGTTGTCATAGAATTATAAAAGTTGGTAGAGCGGTAAGGTTTGAAGTATGTGCTTAAAGAAAAAAAAAAAATTGAATTTTCCATTCTGGCATAACGTCTTCATCAATTCCATGAATCCACAAACTCGCTACAACAATCAAATTCTTGGCTGAAGACTGAAGTTACTGAAGGTCAATCGCAAGTGATTTTGACATCATGTAGCTCTGGCAATGCCGAAAGTTTGCAAAATCATTGATGAAACTTTAAATGAATTGCAATCTTAACTGTGCAACAAGTGGATCAAACGTCATATAAAGACGTTAACATTATAAGGCCCAATTGTTGATACGAAACTTAAATATTAAAGTAAAACATAAGCGCTTACGTGACAGTTTAAGCAGAGGAAAAAGTAGAATATAAGCTCTTTAAGTAGAACATACTTGCTTAAGTTTCGTATCAGTAAACGGGTCTAAGAGATTCAATTTTACACACGTTTTAATGAAAGATAGTATTTATTTCAATTAGTAACTTCTGCAAAAAAAAATAAACATTTAAATGTAAAAAAATTTATTATTAATAAAAATTTTATTAAACTTTAAGAACAAAAAGGAATTTCAATCATTTGACTTATACTGAATACAAAAAAAGGCTAAATATTGGGCTCTGGACCCCTAGCACCTCGTAAAAAAGTATGCCATATAATTGGTCAGTAAATGGTCAAGAAAGGGCAACTAGTCCTAGAAATTGATCAGCCCTAGAAAGCTTTTAATCAAAGACTTAAAGTTTCTCAAGGTCACGCACGATTTTTGGCACTTCATTTGTTTGACCTTTTATGACCGTTAAGTAACCATTCAAATGGCTTACTTTTTTTTCTTTAATAACCAAAATGAGGTGCCAAAGGTATTTTTGTGACCTTCAAACGAACTTTAAAAATTCATAAAAAAAAAACATCTATAGCTGACGATTTAGAGAAAATAGTTGACTTTTAATCACGATCTATATATCTTTAGGATAATAAACATTTCTTGCGAATATCTCTTCTAAAAATGAGGTGCCGAAGATCGAGCGTGACGTTGCGTTACCTTGAGAAGAACTTATCCTAGATTATAAATTTTCTGGGGCTTATAAATTTTCTAGGACTAGTTAACCTTTTTTGACCAATAACTGACCAATTAAATGGCATATTGTGTTTGTGAATGCAAGGGTCCAGAGCCTTAAGAAAAATCAGATTTCCGCAATTTTTTCTTTAAGAGGGTTTCCACATTAAGATCTTTTCAGACTGGCCTTATTTTCTTTGACGACTTCAATCTTCTTTCGGAAAACATCTTGCGAATTAGGGTTGTTCTCCATAAATTTCAAAATGCCTTACACTGTCTTATGTTCTTATGTTTTTCCCTAAAATAAATATTAAAAAAGACTAAAACATATTTTTTTTTTATATTTTTCACCAAAAAATAAACAATACTCTCCTAATGCATAACTTTCAAAAATAATTCACAGAGCAGAACCAAAGTCAATCGAGTTCGTTCAGAACATGGAAAAAAACCAAGATATAGAACATCCAATTTTCAATTTATAAATTCTAATTTACAATAAGAATTGAAGAGTGGAATACCAAAATTCACTTTTGTTATATGAATTCACAAATAGTGAAATTTAGAACATAGTTGAAAGTCTTTAATTTAGTTTTCGATTTTTTTTTTGCATTCAACGTTATTCCATGGAACCATTGCAGGTTGCAGTAAAAGCTTTGCTTTCTATTTTAAGTATTTAAATTCTTCAAAAGGTCTTTCTATATGGGAAACCTTAAAATGTTTACAATAAACGTGATGTATTTAATTGCACAAAACAATAATAAAATAATAAATAACAATCTTCCAGCTTGCTGCAAAATACTAAGGTATACCTAATAGCATTAAAAAGTCCATAAATTCTATGTACATACGTATATAATGTACTAATATTCATTTCAGTAAGAGCTCAGGGTCTTTTTGCTTGATTATGAGTACGATGATGACTCTTATTGTTTTTATTACTCTCCAAGATCTACACTTAATGCCATCAAAAACGTTAGACGCTTCACCTTTTTCATGCGTATTCCATCATTAAGATTGTGGAAGACAACATAGACTGTCTTAAGCTACAACGTGTCAAAGCATAACATAAACAGTACTCCTATATACGTCTGTCGTCATCGTCATCTTAGTCGTACATATCGTATACCTTCATAACTTGCACCCAACACAACAATAACAATAACGGTAACATCAACTTCTTCCAAGTTATTAAGTGCATGAACATGAACAAGAACATGAACGAAGCACAAAACTTTACTTTTACTTGTTTTGTTTGATGGTATAAGGGCAAAAGTAATGGATTCGTAAATAAATTAATTAAGCTTTCTCTTGAACGACTCAATCGATTTTCAAACTATGTAAGTCCGATCTCGGGGTTGCTCCAAGAATCATATTTTTGAAATATATGCTTCTAGATTCTAGTACAGGCAAAATAGTACAAAAATAGTACCATAATGAAACTTGCTGATCACGTTTCATGTACCATGAGAATGAAGAAAGAGAAGGGGGAGAGGGGGAAGTTGTGGTGCACCAAACGGAAGAAATTAACCTTGGTACTACCTAAACATATGATACATGTTTTTAAGGTACTTTTAAATACTGAATAAAATGATTTAAAACTATGTCGATCTGGTCTCCGTGAATGATGTTATTCTTATCTTATGTACCTAAGGATGACAATATTTTTAGTATTAAAATTGCATATTACTGAAAAGCTATTGAAAATAATGGTTTGTTGATGAAACTTTGCATCAATGGTTTTTTTTGCCATGAAAAGCGATAGTAAGAAGAATACATACAAATATGTAAGAAAATGGTGTTTCTTTTTTAAAATATTTCGCGTTTTTTTTTGAAGATAGGTTGTTTTCAAAATTTTTGAAAAAGGATGATATGTTTCATTTACAAGGATAATGAAGAATCAAAGTATATGTTTGTAAAAATATCAAGTTAAAGGGTGTTTTTGGAGTTCTTGGTGAAGGGTGTTATTTGTTTTATGAAGCAATATTTGTTTTTGAAAAAAAAAGTATTATAGACTCTTTCACCTATAAAAAACGCCATTTTACCAAAGATACATATATATATATGATACCTATTATCTTACTGTGTAAATTATATAAGGAAATAAATAAACTAAACTATTTTTATAGACTCTCTTGATTCCTCATTCTGGTAGTTCATAACTCATTTCTACCAAGTATCATGAAGGTGCTATTTGTCACAGGTTTCATGGCAAAAATCCTTCTTCCAAAAATAACACCCTTTCACCAGAGACATTTTTATGAGTTCTACTGATTATATTTTCTTATGACAGATTAATGATCCATTTATGCCAAGTTTCATATACGTGTTTAATTGCTTTTCGGTAAAAATACACTTCCATGTGAAGAAAAACCTGTTTCTTCAAAAAATTTTTGCTCAAAATTTTTGTTTTTCAAATTTTTATAATCATTTCTGCATCTCGATACCTTTTTTAATCTTCTGACCTTCAGCTTTATATTTTAAAATTTATTTTTTTAATTTTTTTTCTCATATTTGGCTCTATTTTATAATATTTTATTTTAATATATTTTATTTTAATATATTTTATTTTATTTTATTTTATTTTATTTTATTTGATTTGATTTGATTTGATTTGATTTTATTTTATTTTATTTTATTTTATTTTATTTTATTTTATTTTATTTTATTTTATTTTATTTTATTTTATTTTATTTTATTTTATTTTATTTTATTTTATTTTATTTTATTTTATTTTATTTTATTTTATTTTATTTTATTTTATTTTATCTTATTTTATTTTATTTTATTTTATTTTTGTTTTTCAAATTTTTCATTTCTGCATATCGATACCTCTTTTAATCTTGTGACCTTCGGCTTTATATTTTAAAATTTAATTTTTAAATTTTGCTCTATTTTATAATATTTTATTTTAATATTGTTTATTTTATTATATTTTATTTTATTTTATTTTATTTTGTTTTATTTTATTTTATTTTATTTTATTTTATTTTATTTTATTTTATTTTATTTTATTTTATTTTATTTTATTTTATTTTATTTTATTTTATTTGATTTGATTTTATTTTATTTTATTTTATTTTATTTTATTTTATTTTATTTTATTTTATTTTATTTTATTTTATTTTATTTTATTTTATTTTATTTTATTTTATTTTATTTTATTTTAATTTATTTTATTTTATTTTATTTTATTTTATTTTATTTTATTTTATTTTATTTTTGTTTATATTTTATTTTATTTTATTTTATTTTATTTTATTTTATTTTATTTTATTTTATTTTATTTTATTTTATTTTATTTTATTTTATTTTATTTTATTTTATTTTATTTTATTTTATTTTATTTCATTTAATTTTATTTTATTTTATTTTATTTTATTTTATTTTATTTTATTTTATTTTATTTTATTTTATTTTATTTTAATTTATTTTATTTTATTTTATTTTATTTTATTTTATTTTATTTTATTACATTACATTGATTTGTATTGACTCCCCTAAGGGTTACAAGGCTCCCGCTTCACTACTCTGCTCCCTCTCCCTCCCCTCTCTATCGCCTTATCTTTTCTCACTGCCTCTAGTTCCTTTATCCACTCTTTCCCCCTTCCCCGTTTCGTCCATTATTTCCCTCATCCTTTCCCCTATTGATTTTCCTTCATCTCCACCAGATCTGCATCTTTCAAATACATGTTCCCATGTCTCTTGTTCACCCTCACATATTCTGCTCATTCTCTCCTCTTCCCGTTTCCAGTACCATATTTGTCTCACCTCATTCCCTAGCCTGACTCTTGCAATTCTCCTTGTTCTTTCTGTCTTCCAACCCGCTTTTACATATTGTGGAATCCCTTCTATCATTACTTCTTTATACCACCTGTTGTTACTGGATTCTCTTATTCGTTCACTTCTTTCCTTCTCTTGCTCTCCTCTTGTCTTCTCTTTCTACTCCCTCGTATCCATTCACACTGTCTTCTCTTCCCTTTATTTCTTCTCTCCCTTGTTCCCATAGTGACCCTCTTCCCCGTCCATCTCTCTGTCTATCTTTCATCTCCTCTAAACATTCCCTTGCTATTTCGCTTCCTTTTCCATCTGTTAGTTTCTGTTCATAATTCCCTGCCCTTTTTCGTACTCTAATCATTATCTTATCTCGTTTTGTTTCCTCTCTTACCATGTACCCTGGAGTTTGCCATTCTACCCCTAGCGTCCACTTGAGGTACCTTTCTTGCACCCTTTCTATTTCTTGTCTCTCCTCCCATCCCCATACTTCCGCCCCATATCCCATCACCGTCCACACCAGAGTGTCGAAAAGCCACATCTTCCTCTCCCAATCCTATTTATTAATTTTATTTTATTTTATTTTTTTTTTTTTTTTTTGAGCTCGGATTGTGGCGTTTTAAATAAAAATGTTAGATATTTTAATACTACCTATGTACATATTACTTCCTATCTAACTTTCTAACATTAAGTTTATAAGTTTTTCGATATAACAGCAAGAACTTGCAACACATCAGTTGATATAAATTTTGTAAATTTTTTTCGTTTAGAAAACTTTATGTTTCTTTCATACTGCCGAGTTTTTGTTTCGATGGTCTTGGAGCTTGTGAAGTCTAAGAAGTCCTATACTTATTTGGCTTTGGCTCAAAGTTTTTTGTGCGTACATTATCTAACTGTGTATGTATATGTATATGTGCGTATCCTTAACAGTGCTGAGGTACGTACAAAATATGCAAAGCTTGGAGTGCAGCCTAGTAACTGCTTTTTTATAATATGAATTGTCATTTCAGGGCAGAGATTTTTTCAACAAACTTTTTTCTAATTTTTTAGAAAAATGAAAAATGAAATTTTACAAAACGATCAAATTGCGCATTTGGAAAAGGAAATCTTACTTTAGTTTTTCCAAAGTTCTTACATAATAGTTGAGAGTAGTTATCTAGTTGGGGTTTTGGTTTTGTCAATGCAAGAAAGTTCAGATTTTTTCTCAATTTTACCACACCAGCAGTTGAATGGTAGTAAATGAAATTATGTAATTAGTTATATGAAATTTATATCATGATTACATAAAAAATATAGTTTAATACATAACTTAACTTATAAAGTTGTTGACGTTATGTGTGTTGTGGTGAGAATTATAATCTGTGCTATTGAAACTTTTGCGATATAAGATAAAAACGGGTTATGCATTTGTATTTATTTGTTTTTCAAAAATATCATGTTATTAAGTAATATTTTTATTTTTGACTCTTTATGTTCTAACTAGTTTGTAATCAAATGTTAAAAACCAAACTAGTTTTTGAAAAAGATAAAATCTATGAAAGCTCTCTTTTTGATAACTTAGAAGGTTTGGTACACGTTTGAAAGCATGATTTTGTTCAACAAAAAAAAAATTCAATTGCTAATGCTATAAAATATGTACATTGATTTTAGATGGATAAATCTGAATTTTTGAACAAATATGAATTTATGAAAGAAAATTTTATAATCGTTAAGACGGTGTTTTTGAAAACTTAATTTTGTGGATATTCAATTATTAGATGTTTTGAGTGCATGGAGGATGATGCCAAGGACAAAAGTTGGAGTTTTTTGACTAAGCAGACAGACTTTGTGTTTGTACCTTTTATGCACACATTCCACGTTAGAGCAAGTTACTTTTAAGAGGGCCAGGTTTAATACAAAATGTGTAACTCCTTTGGTTGTTAGCTTGCCAGGAAAAAAACCAACGGGGAGAGACTTTTTCGTAATAAATTTAAGTTTTTCAACTGAATACTCGTTCACTCAGAAAGAAAAACGAGCTAAAATCAAGAATATCAGTCACATTTCAAGCCTATTCGTTGATGAAAGTCTGGTAAACTCAGAAAATCTTATTCCAAGTAAAAAATCTTATTTTCAGCTCATTTTTAATAAGCTAAAAATTCATACTTCAATACTGTTTCGAGATAATTTTTAGAATATGGTTCTTTAACTAATCCAAAAGAAAACTTAATTAAAGAATACAAGAGCTACGTTTTGGACCATTAAAATCTTGAATTAAGCTCGAAAATGCCGAGAATGAGAATGCCACCACCTTAAAATGAGTATGAAATCAAAGGGCACGGTATTGCCCAGCCAAGTTCTTGGCACTACACCCTTTTTACAGGAACAAACTCAAGCGATTTTCAACCCCTCTAACTTCGGAACCAATAAAGTCAGAAATTTCAAATTCGCAGTATTTACTGAACTGATCAAACACAGGTGGCTCACTAAATTTCAACTCTTTAGCATTAGTAGTTTCCGATATAAAGGACTTCAAAAATTGCAAAAACTGTAACTGACTGACTGATTCACTGACTCACTGACAGATCATCAAAATTATGGAGCACTTCCCGACATCGTAGAAACTTGAAATTTCGCACAACGGTAGGCCTTGTGGTGCATACAAAGGAAAAAATCGAAAATCTGCAATTTTCTATTTAGGGGGCGTGGCATCCACCCACATTCTTAAAATTCTTATAAATTATATGGAGCACTTCAGATTGTAGTAGAACGATGAAAATAGGTAAGTCGGTGGGGCTTAAAGTACTCAGAAAGAAAAAAATTGAAACATTGGAATTTTCCATTCAGGAGGCGTGGCACCCACCCACTTTCTTAAAATTCTTATAAATTATATGGAGCACTTCCGATTGTTGTAGAACTATGAAAATTGGTAAGTCGGTGGGGCTTAAAGTACTTAGCAAGAAAAAAATTGAAATTTTCCATTCAGGGGGCGTGGCATCCACCCCCACTCTTAAATATTCATATTAATCATTAAATACCAAATTTCTGTCATAATTAGGAGTTGTTTCGATATTACTCTAATTCAGATATTTCATATTAAACTTCCTGAACTTAAAACTTGGCATATATTTTAGATCTCATTACTTTTTTTGGTTGACTTTTTAAGCACAGGTTTCTTGTACACATTAGAACTTGGCTCTTTTTTTAACATTTATGTTTTTGTTGTGATTCTTTTAACAAGAGCATAAATCTTATTTTGGGATTGTTTTTAGTATGCCCAAGTTTCTTGTTTCAGTATACTGTTTCGTGATAATTTTAAGAATGTGATTCTCAAATTGCCTGCAAAAATTTAATTTTAAGTATACAGTAAGAGTATTGTAGTCAAAATTCTTTAAAGAATTCCAAACTTTTGTGTCTTCTTTTCAGAATTTTGTACAACAATCCTCTTTCTTGTGCTCTAGCTCTAGGTGAAGAGCATTTTGTTTGGTCTGAAATAGCTATAAAAAAAACAAAGAAATCCATGCAGTCCAGTGGAAAATAAAAAAAAAACATTTCATATTCAATTTAATATTTATTTCTTATAAGCTATAACTTAAAATTATTTACATTTTTTGAAAAAGTTCTTATCTCCTAAATAAACTTTTGTCGAACAAAAGTTTTTCCATTATTAAAAGAATATAAGTGTATGGGTGGACTTGCAAATTCAGATATTTTTTTTATTTTTTAATTATTTTTTAATGCACCAATTTCAAATGACTGTGAAATTTTAAAATAAATTTATATCAAAATAATTCATAATTCGAATAATATGCCTTTTTGAAAGAAAAATAACGTTCTTAGAACACTTAAGCTTTCAAAACCGACGCACAAAGAAGAAAGCACACGACTGAGGTCCAAACATGACACAACTGAAAAACAGAATCTTGAAATAAGATTGATTGTTCTTAATTTGTGCTTGAATGTAGGATTTTTAGATTGTTTCGGCTTATTTTAAGAACAAAAACATACTCAAGAATTTGGCGAACTTAATTTAAGAACATATTCTTACAATTAGATTTAAAAAGGCTTGTTCGAATCATGGATAATCTTGAAATAAGATTGATTAAATTTAAAGACATTACTGTGTAATCTCAAATCAAGTTTTTTATTCTTAATTTAAGAATTAAAACTAATTTTTAGAATACTGACATTACATCAAGAATTATGGGTGTCATATTAAGATTAAACACTTAAGAATAAAAAAAGCTAAGACCAAGCCTGACCATACTGGATTTTAGCCTGCGATTTTTCTCTGAGTGTATGTTAGTTAATATTGGATTAATAATAAATCACAGCTCAGCTTACCGACAAATTGTTGAATTGAGCCAGTAAATTCAAATAAATTAAATACATTGCTTATACATTTTACGACCTCCAAGGGGAGAGACACAATCACCTTACGAAACCACTACACTGCATCGTCACGTGCGTCGTCGCTTCAACTATTACAAATGAGAGCAATCTAACAGCTCCTGTGTTAAGTTTTCCCAACTTCACTTCGATACTCATCTTTGAGCCCAATTTTAAACATGGGTGTTATATTACTGTTTATATAAACGGACAAAAAATTGCCAGGGTGGATATACAAAAGGCGGGATAAAGATAAAGTTAAAAAATTATTGAATATTACCAAATATTTTTATCTTTGTAATACTAAAGTATATTTTTTTCAAATTTATGCTAAACTAGCAGTTACCCGCCCGCTTTGCCGGGCCACCGGTTAAATTCCGCATCATCGAGAGACGACTGTAATACATTATGTCATCATCATCGTGTCCTGTAACCCCGGCTGGGGCATAGGGCGTCAACAAAACGTCTCCATCCTTCAAGGTCTGCTGCAAGGTACTTTAGCTGTGGCCACGTCTTTCTCTGGGATTCTGCTTCCGCTAAGACAGTTGATTTCCATGTTGTTCTTGGTCTTCCAACCCGCCGTGCACCCTGAGGATTCTATTCAAAGGACTGCTTTGCAATTTCATCGTTTGGTTTCCTCAGTGTGTGACCAATCCACGCAATTTACGCTTTCTTATGTCGATGTCCAGCCGCTCTTGACTTGTCCTGCGCCACAATTCCTCATTTGATATTATTTGTGGCCAGCGAATCTTTAGGATGTGGCGAAGACAGCGATTCACAAAAGCCTGCATTTTCTTCGAAATAGTAGACGTGACTTTCCAGGTTTCACAAGCATATAACAGCACGGATTTGACATTGGATTCGAAGAGTCTCAACTTAGTGCGTAAGGAGATTTGACTGGATTTCCAAATTGGGGATAGAGTACCGAAGGCAGCACGAGCTTTATTCATTCTACTTTTAACGTCCAGATCCGTACCACCGTTTGCAGAAACAATACTGCCAAGGTAGTTAAATTGTTCCACTACTTCAACTGGCGTCTCCTGTAAAATAATACGCTGCTGTGTGGAGCGGCCTGTGAGCATTATTTTTGTCTTTTTGCTGTTTATTCTTAGACCACTCGACTTTCCCTTCACTTGCAGCGTTTGGCACATCCCGTTCAGCCCACTGATGTTATTTGCCAGTAGACATATGTCATCGGCATAGTCTAAATGACTGAGCCTTTCGAACGGTCTCCATTGAATGCCCTGTCGCTCAGCTGTACCAACACTGGCCGTCAATACGTCGTCCATCGCCAGCAGGAAGAGAATTGGCGATAAAACACCCTGTTGCACTACGAAGGAGTCGGATAGCTGCCCATTGTGCAAAACAAAACACCTTGCGTTGTTGTAGGACTCTTTAATAATGGCAACAATTTTTGGTGGAATTCCTCTACCAAGCAACGATCTCCATATACATTCTCGGTTAACTCGATCAAATGCCTTCTCAAAATCCACTAACATGAGGTAAAGCGGTGATTGAAATTCCATCGACTACTGCTCGAGGACGATACGCAGGGTGTTGATATGGCCGACACACGATCGACCACTGCGGAAGCCAGCTTGATGCCTCTTGAGTGTAGACTCGATTCTATCCTTTATTCGCTCGAGAATGATGTTTGCCATTAGTTTTGGGAAAACGGACAAAACGGTGATACCACGCCAATTGTTGCAATTCTTTAAGTCACCTTTCTTTGGCAACTTAACAATCACACCATCCTTCCAATCCCTGGGATAGTTTTCGTTTTCCCAAATGCTTTGTATCAACGGATGTAAAATGCTAGCCGCTGTTACGGGATCGGCTTTCAGGAATTCAGCTGGTATTCTGTCCAGTCCAGCTGCCTTGTTGTTTTTGAGGAGATTTATTGATGTCTGGATTTCCGATTCTGACGGGGGTTCAATGTCAATACCCCTATAGGACCTGCGCATCTCGTTTAGTTGGGGCACTTCAGCACTCTGCTCAACTAAATCCTCATTTAGCAGGGCACAAAAATGGTCCTTCCATCTACGAAGCTGATACTCAATCGATACCAAAAGTGTGCCATCCACATCCATTACAGGATGATTGGTGTTGCTTTTTTTCCCGATCACATCTTTGGCTATTGGGTACAATTCCCGGATATCTCATCTTCTGGCAGCGATTTCCGCATTATCTGCGAGCCCATCTAACCTCACCCTCTTGTCACGTCTCACACAACGATAGACCATCTTATGTGCAATGCGGTACTCTCTTCGCAAGTCAGCCTTTCGTTGAATATCTGCTTCGGCATTTATTTGGACTTTCAACGATTTGCGAAGTTCGATCTTATCCCAGGTGTCTTGGGATATCCAAGAGTCTCTACGTCTCGTTCGCTTGGGTACAGTTTCGGATCCAGCCTCCATAAAAACACTTTTAATTTCACCCCACATCTCATCAATTGTTGAATGCTGGATTCCGTTTAATGACGAGGCTTCGCGTTAAGGGTTGTGATGCTTTTTTGTCGAGGCTTGAGGTAGGCTCGTCGGTGTCCAGGGTTTATCCCAAAGAAAGCAAAAAAACTTGGGTAGAAGTTTCCAAACTCCAATCAAAACAAACTTTATTAATTCCAAATCAAGTTTACAGTATTTTACAATATTCGTTATTTATATTACATATTATTTTTTTTATATAACAAGGTATTTCGTATAAGTAACAATAAGTATTCCTACAATAATATAACACGGTATTTCATATACGGGTGTGGGGCCAGCCCTGCCTCCAGCAAGAAACTGAAGGATAAATCGGTGCACTATCCGCGATGACAGGCTTGTCTATGGTACTCTTTGAAGAAGCGTAGCCACAGAAATAATCGGTGGGACACGGCCCTGCTCCTAGCTAAACACTAGAAGAAAAATAGTTGTAGGCTAAGCCTTGTCCACGCTACACTTAGAAGAAGTGGAGCGCAGAAAGAAACAGGTACAAAATAACCTTCTTGCTCCTAGCGGCAAACTAGAAGAAAAATCGGTGCTATGTTCGCGGTAACAAGCTTGTCTGTGTTACTCTTTGAAGAAGGGTAGGCACAGAAATAATCGGTGGGACACGGCCCTGCTCCTAGCAAAACACTAGAAGAAAAATCGTTGTAGGCTAAGCCTTGTCCACGCTACACTTAGAAGAAGTGGAGCGCAGAAAGAAACAAGTATAAAATAACCTTCTTGCTCCTAGCGGCAAACTAGAAGAAAAATCGGTGCTTTGTTCGCGGTAGCAAGCTTGTCTGTGTTACTCTTTGAAGAAGGGTAGGCACAGAAATAATCGATGGGACACGGCCCTGCTCCTAGCGAAAGACTAGAAGAAAAATCGGTTGATGTTAGTTCTTTGTCCACGATACACTTAGAAGAAGTGGAGCGTAGAAATAAACGGGGGGAAAGGATAGATGCAGGAAAAGGTAGAAGTTTAAAAGCAAAAAGTTTTTCGAAACTCCTATCTAGTACACTTCGTACCCAGCAGTGTGTTTCTACTTGCTAATTTAAATTTGGTTCCCAAATTTATTTAAATCAGCGTGGTATTCTTGCTTTCTGTACACTAAATTGGTACTAAACAACAGGCGAAAGCAGAAGACAAATTGGTAGTGAAATTCAACCTCCCCATGTCAACTTTTCAGACATAAGAGAGTGTGAACCGAAAGACAGTAGAAAAACTACCAACAACGTCATGCGTGTTCAGTTCATACATCATATGATTGCCGGTATGCCTTATATGGGTGGAGGTAATTAACTGGTATCGGGGTTCGGTGTGTTGTGTAATGCGAATAACAACCCAGGGTTCGGTGTCATGATGCAAATAAGTACTGACAAAAATATAATACACCCAGGGTTCGGTGCGGTAAGTTGAACAGGAATTTGATGCGGTATATAAGAATAGCTATTCGAATGTTCCTATAACCAGCATAGGTCGGAATGGTGTTCGGGGGTTTCGGCGGATTCATAGCAAAAGGTGTAACGCTTCGTTACATTCCCCCATTACTTCGGAAGACGAGAACCTTCTCGTCTTTAAACATTTTGTTTTTGTTTTCTTTTGTTTTTTTTTTGTTTTTTTTTTTTTTTCTTGTTTATTTTTTGTTTTTTTTTTGTATTTTTTTTTCTTATATTTTTTTTTTTGTTTTTTTTTTGTTTTTTTTTTTTTTTTGTGTTTTTTTTTTGTTTTTGTTTTTTTTCTTGTTTTTTTTTAATCTTTTTTTTTTTTCTGGTTAATAGAAATTCATAATTACTTTATTCTTAAAAATAAAAAAAAATTAACAATTAAAAAAAAAATCATAATTCATAATAATAAACGCAAGATAAGTGTGAGGATCGTAATTACGGCGTGTCTTTCTTCGTGACTGCAATTATTTTTGTGAAGTTCTTGAACTTCAGGCTGGCCTCTGTGCCATTACGATTCATTCGTACTGAAATATTGCCCCAAGGGCGATGAATATAAATGGTGCGATAGTGTTGCGGTCCGTTAAGAACTATGCCCTTAAACGGATCGAAAGGGATAGCTGGATCTTTGAACTGAGGTTGTTGACGGATTGCTTCATCTGGTCGGACATTTGTGAAAAGTGAAGCCGGCTGTTGTACCGCCGAAATCTGATTGTATGCGGCAGTGTTTGGGGTTCCGGCTGCAGCGGGCAAAATGGATTCCTCCCTGCAATACCCAGAGAAGCTGGGTCTATCCATCCGATCAGCGCTGGTTACGGTATGAGGAATAAATGGCATTGGTGAATTCGGTGGTATAAAACCTGTTGTCCTCGGGAAATCGGGCATCGGATTTGTCCTCGGAGGATTCCTTGTCAGCCACTTCTCTTCTGCCGCCTTCCTTGCAGCCCTGACCTTATCTTACTCCTTGGACGGTGAGTCTCGGGGCGCGATTGGCCTGATAGCTCTGGGATCGTGAACATCGTGTTTTCGTGCAGTGGGGCGCTTGTATTGCACCTCCAGGAACAGAGGTTTTTCTTCGGAGCGGGCTGGAGCTCGGACTTTGTGTGGCACAGTCGGTTGCCTTATACACGGGTCGACTGAAGGTGGCACCGTCTGGCGACCGCCTCGTCGCGACACTCCAGTCTTCTTTGTGTTGGCTGATTTGTGTTGACTCGGAACTGGTATCGTCGGACGCTCCATCGACGACAGCCGGTGGAACCTGGGGCTCGGTGATCTAAGATGATTCCTGGGGCTCCGACGAACAATTGGAATTTCTTGTGTCCGCTTCGGAGAGTCATGGTCGGATTTTTGAGTATTACTATTCATAGCTGAGATCGGATAACAAAATGTCTTTTTATTAGATGGAGGATACTTGAACCTTTCCTCGTTGCTGGTCGACGGTGAACTGAAATTAAATTCAGCTGTAGCTGGTGGGTAATGGTCTCGATTTTTAATATTGGCTGGTGGACGTTTAATTATTAATTCAAGGCACTCTTGAGGACTTGGTCCTGTTTCAACGGCGGCTGGTGGTCGACTGAATAAACGGGTGTCTTCGACATTAATATTTTTCTTAAGAAAATTGGTGCACCATGAACTATTTTTCGGGACGGCGGGTTCGTGAATTACAAGAGCGGTTGGTAGATTCTCATCAGGGCCGGGGTCAGAATAAAAACCCTTGAGATCTCGAATATGTGTTGTGCTGTTTTTGATGAAATGTGATGCAACTGTGCATACAATTTCGTTTGTCTCACTCTGGGCTGGTTTCTTTCCTGTCACGGTTTTTCCTCCCATGGCGAGTTGAAGTCCAGCTTGACTTAGCAAATCCATTCCAAGTATGGCGTCACTATCAAGGGAAGGGAGGTACGTTACTTCGCCTGTAAGGGGCACATCTCCTAGGGAAAGCGTGACTGTATAATGCTCTGATGTTATCACAGGAACGCCATTCGCTAAGTGTATGGGTTGATTTTCTTCTCTCAAAGGGAAATCTAGCTCTTTGAATTTTTGCCTCAAGGCTTGGCCGGCAAATCTTTTAGTCGATCCAGTGTCGAGCAATGCGTGAAAAGTTTGATCGTCAAATTTAATTGGTACAAAGTAGCGAGGGTCTTGTAAAGGCGGTGAATTTACAACGGCTACTGTGCTTCGGCTGCAAGGGCAGTCTTTTGACAGCCTTCCGTCTTCTCCACAGAAGGAGCAAAAGAGTCTAAAAGGTCTTCGGCATGTTTCCTTACGATGGCCTCTCTGTTTACAGTTCCAACAGTGAGTATATCGATCATAAGGAACGTTGGCTGGTGGAGCGGTGCGGGGTAACGGTGTTGCAGGAGAACTACTGGTTGATGCGGGGCGAACATTCCGTTCGTCCTTTCTTATAGCTTCATACTCCTGGGCCAGCAATATAAGTTCGTCTATAGTTTTAAAATCCGGGCGCCGAATATAGTACCTGTATTCAGGTTGGAGGCTATCGAAAATTTGGTCGATGTTTTCGGCAATAGTCATTCGAGGGTGTTGACGGATCAAATATTGGGTCGCCCTGATGTATTCTTTGGCATTCTCACGAGGTCCCTGACGTCTTCGAAAAATTTCATCTTCCAACCTATGGACATACCGTGCCGGTAGAAATTGTTGGACGAACTCCTGGTAAAAATTATCCCACGTGGTAAAGCTGTTACCTTTGATACGTAACCATTCTAATGCGGTTCCTCTGAATAATTCTGGTAGAGCTCGTAGTATGTCGGGCTGTGGTATATTGTAACAGCGTGTCAGCTCAACTACCCTTTCAATAAACTCCAATGGGTTTCCAGAGCCATCAAAACGCAAACCCCACTTACGGATGGTATTCATAACCTCTGCCTCATAGCTTAAGGTTAGCCGGGTGGGTTGTGATGGTCTCGGGTCCACTTTGCTGGTATTTTGGTCTATAAGAGGCCTTGGAGCGTCATGAATGGTTGATGGTTTAGGGAGCTGAGGCACAGGCAGAGTGGTCTGTACATAAAGGGGGAACTTAACCTCAGTCCCAAAATTCATCGGTGCAGGCATTTGGATCTCATTGCGGTGCATCGAAGCGGTTGCGGTAGGTAGGCTTTTGTCAGGCTGGTTCTCGGGAACAATGTCTTCATTGTTTCGTTCTTCTATAACGCCTTCCCAATGTTCACACAGGTTTTGAGTGGAACCGTGATCGCGAACTTTCTTGAGATGTCGGCTAAGGCGTTGTCGAAGAACTTGCATGGTTCCGGCTGAATCTAAGTTCCGAGCATTAAGCATTTCGACTAGTTCAGGTTTCTTAAGGAAGTAGATGAACCCAAGATTTTTATACGGATTCAAATATTGATCGTCTTGATCTTCGGAGTCGGACATGGCGCGGCGGTCGTGTGGAAAAATTGATTAACTGGTGATTGCTCGTCGCTGGTACCTTTAAAGGCAATGACGATGAAGTTTGTTTTGTGGTGGTTGGTGGACGGTATACGGCGGTCGGTGGTACCTTTCGAAGCTTCCTGGTCGGTCGGCGGTCGGAGTTCAGTTGAAACTTCTTAACGTCCCTGCTCGGGCGCCAATTTGTGAAGCTTTTTTGTCGAGGCTTGAGGTAGGCTCGTCGGTGTCCAGGGTTTATCCCAAAGAAAGCAAAAAAACTTGGGTAGAAGTTTCCAAACTCCAATCAAAACAAACTTTATTAATTCCAAATCAAGTTTACAGTATTTTACAATATTCGTTATTTATATTACATATTATTTTTTTTATATAACAAGGTATTTCGTATAAGTAACAATAAGTATTCCTACAATAATATAACACGGTATTTCATATATGGGTGTGGGGCCAGCCCTGCCTCCAGCAAGAAACTGAAGGATAAATCGGTGCACTATCCGCGATGACAGGCTTGTCTATGGTACTCTTTGAAGAAGCGTAGCCACAGAAATAATCGGTGGGACACGGCCCTGCTCCTAGCAAAACACTAGAAGAAAAATCGTTGTAGGCTAAGCCTTGTCCACGCTACACTTAGAAGAAGTGGAGCGCAGAAAGAAACAGGTACAAAATAACCTTCTTGCTCCTAGCGGCAAACTAGAAGAAAAATCGGTGCTATGTTCGCGGTAACAAGCTTGTCTGTGTTACTCTTTGAAGAAGGGTAGGCACAGAAATAATCGGTGGGACACGGCCCTGCTCCTAGCAAAACACTAGAAGAAAAATCGTTGTAGGCTAAGCCTTGTCCACGCTACACTTAGAAGAAGTGGAGCGCAGAAAGAAACAAGTACAAAATAACCTTCTTGCTCCTAGCGGCAAACTAGAAGAAAAATCGGTGCTTTGTTCGCGGTAACAAGCTTGTCTGTGTTACTCTTTGAAGAAGGGTAGGCACAGAAATAATCGATGGGACACGGCCCTGCTCCTAGCGAAAGACTAGAAGAAAAATCGGTTGATGTTAGTTCTTTGTCCACGATACACTTAGAAGAAGTGGAGCGTAGAAATAAACGGGGGGAAAGGATAGATGCAGGAAAAGGTAGAAGTTTAAAAGCAAAAAGTTTTTCGAGACTCCTATCTAGTACACTTCGTACCCAGCAGTGTGTTTCTACTTGCTAATTTAAATTTGGTTCCCAAATTTAATTAAATCAGCGTGGTATTCTTGCTTTCTGTACACTAAATTGGTACTAAACAACAGGCGAAAGCAGAAGACAAATTGGTAGTGAAATTCAACCTCCCCATGTCAACTTTTCAGACATAAGAGAGTGTGAACCGAAAGACAGTAGAAAAATTACCAACAACGTCATGCGTGTTCAGTTCATACATCATATGATTGCCGGTATGCCTTATATGGGTGGAGGTAATTAACTGGTATCGGGGTTCGGTGTGTTGTGTAATGCGAATAACAACCCAGGGTTCGGTGTCATGATGCAAATAAGTACTGACAAAAATATAATACACCCAGGGTTCGGTGCGGTAAGTTGAACAGGAATTTGATGCGGTATATAAGAATAGCTATTCGAATGTTCCTATAACCAGCATAGGTCGGAATGGTGTTCGGGGGCTTCGGCGGATTCATAGCAAAAGGTGTAACGCTTCGTTACAGGGTGGTGACATAGTTTCGACATATGTTAGGGTCATTCAAAGCATTAGTAATGAATTTTGAGCTCCTTGCTGCATCCTGCGCTGGTTTTTGTACGGCAGCGGTTCGTAGTTTGAGACTCATCAGATCCAAATGGTGGTCGCTTCCCACATCGGCATTTCTTATACTCCGGGCATCACACATAGACTTCCTCCATCGCTGCTGAATCATGATATGATCGATTTGGTTTTCGGTTTGACCATCTGGATGCACCCAGGTAATTTTGTTGCACGTCTTATGCTTAAATACAGTACCACCTATCACAAGACGCAATACGACCAATAAAGCCTCTCAAAAATCACCGAAAAATTTGGAATTGTTTTGTTCCATTAATTCTTCTGATTAGTGTAGGTAATATCTGCCTTTATTGACTGATAAGGCCAAGTCTACATTTTTGTGCTTTAATATCGAAACCAGATACATTTTCGTGGACCCCGACTTACAACTGGTGAACCCCCATTTTTATTTCATGTCAACGTAGACCCCCATAAAATCTCCCGTGGACCCCTGGGGGTCCACCTGGACCACTGGTCTATGTCATCTAGGTCATATGTCAAAGACGTTCATAAGCTATTGCAAAATCTCCAATACCCCTGTTTGTTACTTTTGCCGAACACTGTCTGCTGGCTGCGTTCATCTAGTAAGTAAGTTGTAGGTCTTCATAGAGATAGACTCATAAATCGATGGGATGACGAAAACAAGTTTTTTAGACTGCTTCATAATCTTAAAAGTTTGATGAACATTATATAACATCATTTAAGGCTTTCGCGGTTTTTAAACATCTCGATTTTCTTACACGAAACCAATACATGCCCCATAGACCAAATATAAATAAAAAGAATTCAGCGAACATTATCGAAAAACGTAGTCGAAGAAATCTTTTAAAAAAGGCTTAAGGCTGTAGGAATGAGGATTACTCAAACTCAGTAAATCCCACATATTCCATCAATGGTGAGCAAGTAAAGAGACATTTATTTATAAAATCTGTCTAGATCATATGTAAAAGATAAGTACATTTCTACTCATATATAGCCTCGAACGATATAAAAAAAAATTTAACAAAAAATCACGTTTTCACAAAAAATATGAATTCCATGAATTTCATTTGTTATTGTTTTAAATCAATTTATTTGCCTGCAAGCTACACAAATAATAATGTATTTCCATTTCAAATCATTTGCATTGCTTTGATAGGGCATCGCGTCGTTGTCGTCAGTTAAATTGCTCCCAGGCTAACTCCTTTTTATTCCGTCCATAAAAGACAAAAGCATGGAATTACTTGAATTCAATTCTTAAACAACCTTAATACCCTTTAAGTTTTCAATCTTTTACTAACTTTACCTATACGAAGATGAAACTCTACGAGGCTATGAGGAGTAGATAATAAACATAAACGCTGAGCATCATCGAATATATAGTTGCACTATTTAAATTGGTAGATTATTGCTTATAGAGTAGAGTATCTAGAAGGTTTGGTGTAAAACAACTTTCACCAAACTGCATCATCATCATCATCGTGAGCGTGTGTGGGTTGATGTTGTCTGTTGGTTCTGGCCAGCTCAGCATATCCAAGTATAACGGTGGCAATTGTTATAACTATTCCAATTTCATTTATATGCTAATAAGACATCTGTTATTATTCTGTTTTGCCAACACGGGGACGACGATGACGATGACGCACGACGGCAGAGTCCGTCGGGACCACCTTTAGCTAAAACAGTCACATGTGGGTGATGGGTTGATGGATATGCCGCATGCCAAGGAGCTAGCTTTGTCGGTTTTTGTTGTCCTGTCATGTATGCACGGAGATAGTTGTTGTTTCCGAATGCTATTACTGAGAGCACTTAAGGCCAGGTTTGCCAGCATTCACAACCTATTTTGAGAATGGCATCATAGATAGGTGATGTTTTATACACTTTGAGAAACACCTTGTCAAATTAATACTTATAGTTACTAATTTATTTGGTATATCCGATCCATGAAAAGTCACTTTATGTGACACGTTTCTCTACGATTTGGGAGAATGCTTCTTCAGTCATACAGACAACTTGCATCCGCAACAGCTTGCTCCTTAAACCGGAAGTTCGGTCTCCCTGGTCACCTCAAGCCTGGATTTGAAAACTTTCTTGACTCAAGCATATTGTTGGGCATCTGCTGAATGTTTCGGAGCCAATTTAGGCAACGTGTTATGGTTCTCTGTACTACATCCACATTTTGTGAAAGCTCATATGATTTGGATGGATTTTTTCCGCCATTCATTCGTTTCGCCAAACCAAAGTAGCAGACAGGGGTTCCTGACGTAAATATCTTCGCCGAATCTCTACTATTGTTCAATACAGTGGGTCATTTTAGAATTTATGATATTCATGCACCTATATGTATTTCCATTTCAAAGTTTATTTCCATTTCAAAGTTTAAAAACGTTGATGCAAGTCTCCTGTTTTTTCAATTGTTGATTTTACAAAGATTTTTCTCTCAGTACATCCATTGAATAAAAAGGATCTCTGCTGCAGCATACATCCTGTAAACTTGTTGCCTGCCAAAGGATATTGTGTTTTTCTTTGATGGTTTTGCCGCGCATAATAATGGGTAATGGTCGAAAGTTAACGGCTATGACGTTGCTGTCGTGGTTCTTCTTCGCATACTGGAATGATGGCCAAGTTGGCTTTTTGTTTCTATGTATGAATAGTACCCATATACAAGTATACGCATTTTAATGTTCGCTTCCTTCGTCAGTTGTTTTTGTCGTTGCGATTGGCAGAATACAGAACTTTTCTTCCATATAGTGTTTTTTTGCTCGTTATTTAGAGCATATCAAATTAAACAAAAAAAAAAAAGAAGATAGCACAAAAGAGTTCAACAACTTTCGTTCGTTACAGAAAAACAACAATGCAGTTTTTTTTATAGGTTACATACCATAGTCGAATCGTTGAGAATCGTTAATTTTTATTACATTGTTATTTTAGGTTTTGAAAAATAAAAAAGAAATGAAGTTTTATGATTAGAATCGTTGGGGATGTTGTCTGTTTAAAAGTGATCCGTTTTTCTTTCATATATGCTTTATTGGATTTTTTGATTTAAAATTAAAATGACATAAGGATCCGAAAGAATATCAAAGGTGAGAGCAATTTTTGGTGCAAATAGATTTTCTTGATAGATTTGCCACTTTCTTGCAAAGGGAACGGTACAATATCCCACATACCAAAATCTCGAATGACGAAATATCACTTTTTTTTAATCTCGTGCAATTAAATCTGGGAAACTAGAAATAGTATTTTTTTTCACAATCACGCAATCACAAAATCTTGCCTTTGACAACCTTGCATTTACATCTCGCACCCAAAAATCTCGCATATTTCAACCAAAATCTCGCATATTATTATCTTGCAATTTAAAATTTCGCTTATCGAAATCTCGCAAATTCGAATCTCTTTTGTTTTTTGTTTTTACTTTTATTGTAAACAATTAGAAAATGCAACTTAAAACAAATTAAAAAAAAAAGAAAACACAAGCTATTATACGAAAGAGAAGTATTAGGCCATTAACCATTTCAGTGTATAGTTTGCCCTGCCAGACTGCTTAAAGAACCGTTTTTCACTTAGAATTTTGAATTTTTTAGACGGTCTGAAAGGGTGAACAACACCCTCAAATAGTCTCGGATTCCGTGATATGTGATCCAAGGAGCATATCTAGGGAGGGGTGAAAGCAAATTTCAGCTTACACGATTCCATTCATATTTTTTTCGATGCACTCTTTAATCACTAAGGCCTTGGTTGAGGACTGCAAGACTTCGATTTTTTGAATAGCCTATAATGAAACTTTCGACGCACGCCTATACATCTTTTTTTGCTATCACTCACACCCAAAATCTTTCTAAATAATTTAAGGAAAAAAAAAAATAATATTTCTAAATTGTGGTAAATTAAATAAATTTTATTTTGAAGCAAAAATCGGCTGGACTTAAATTCAAACCCGGTGCATTACTATTATGTGTAGTGGGAACGTTATTTTTACTTGCGATATAGGTTAGTCCAGTAAATAGAGAGGTTTTACCCTACAAAAGGTCGGGTAGTTCTAAATTTTTGATATGTTATATGGTATGATTGGTAGATGAAAATTCCACAACCACGCCCCCTCCACCCCCTTCAAAATCCTGCAAAAACTATAAAAAATCGGCACTTTCTTCAGTTTTTTGCTTATAACTTCCGGTATATTTTTACGGAAAGAAATATAAGGAACATTTGTAGACAATAAAATTTCCTACAAATATGATCTTAAAAGTATTTTTGTAAAACCACTACAAACGGCGCTATGGAGCTCCCAAAAAAGGCTAAAATTTCGTATTTTGTAAGGTTTTCAGTTTCTTTCCTCTTTACAGCACAATAACTCCTTAACCGTCAAGTTTAGGGCAAAATTTGTCATAATCAATCTTGTAGATAATTTAATTGGCTACCAATTTCATATAACTGCAGTCAACTTCCTCTAAGTCAAACTCCCCCTAAGTCGAATTTCCCTCTAACAAGAATTTTTTGACCATGTTTGCTGTATACTCCTCTCATATTTCCAAACTTATTTATTTCTCTCAAAATCAAATTTTTGCTAAACTCTCTAACTCGAAATAATTTTGATATCCCGTGAGAGTTCGACTTAGAGGGAGTCGACTGTATTTTCATTTTGTGACCAATACAATCGGGAATCGGGTGAATTTTGATAAAGTGTTTTTATTCAAACGTTTTTACGAACTCACTTTCTTTTCTGTCTGTTTTATGCAGTGTACTGTACATTTTATTACCGATTTGTCTTACCGCCAGAATCGATTTAAATATACATAGGAGGTTCAGAAAACTTTAATAGACATCACGATATTCTGAACCCGGTATTTTAGTCGCTATTTTTTTTAGGTAGTGCACAAAATTCCATATTGAAACTAAACCACTATAGGTACTGGTTTTGATGAAAATTATAGACATGATAATTGACGAGATGAAAAACCAATACAATTAATTTCCACCCACTGCCACTGCCACTTTTTTAAAGCATAATATCTTCGGAAAAAATTGTAAAAATTCGGGTGATATTCGATGACCTATGAAGGGCCAAAACCACAAGTGCTCTGGTGATGGCTTACCCTCTAAATCAGAGGTTCGATTTTCTTTATTGCCTTCAACTTGGGATTCTGAAACTCAAAAGGGCTGGAGAATTGTTTCCCATTCGAGCAATCTAGCTTAGCCAAGTCGACGTATTTTGACTTTTTGGACTACATTGTCTTTTTGAGCTCACGTTTGTGCCTTCTCCCCCAAAAATCCGTCGAATAATACGAGTATGACTTGCGAAGGAGCCCAACATCAGTTTTTATTTCTGATTTTCATCTTACCGAGAATAGGAGTGTCTTGAGTGTAAGAAAAGTGTTGAACCGAATTGTTTGACAAACTGATTAATAGCAGTGGTTTCCAAAAGTATTTTTTCGTTGAATATACACATAGGTGTCATCCGTGGACTAAATACGTGTAGTGACCCCAAGGTAAATGAAATTCTAAACTATACTTCTAAGCTGCTGCTAATAAAAGTGATATTTTGGCCTAGGTAATAAACATAATGCTTTTTTCTTGACAGCAGTTAGTTGGACTTTTACTCGTTTACTTGAAAACCAATATATTTCGACTGTTCTTCAATCACCATGAAGAAGTCTATAAAGACACAATGGAACACAGGATAGGGTATTCTGTGTTAACAGCTGCTCTATTCACTATCTGTTCCGAGATTAAAAAGGACCAAAGTGTAATCGCATTTCCTCTCCGAGTGCACTGTACATGTTTTGAACAGTTCGGAGAAGCTATTCTCTAGTTGCACATTGCATTTGGCATAATGCACCTTGTGTTTTATAATGTCACGAGGTACATCTGGATCACAGTACACATATTAAAGGTAATATCATTAGAGTTTTGATTTTTGTTTCTTCTGCGCATATATCAAAATTTGTGCCAAATGTCAGTATATGTTGTTGTTTTTACGTGTATTTAAGTCATCACGCTCCCAGCCATTTTTATTTCTGACAATTTCAATTTTAATTTGTTGTTGTTTTTACGTGTGTTTTTTTTTTCTTCCTCACGCTCACAGCCATTTTGTATTTTTTGACTGTCAACCTGCGCAGTATAATACCATAGATTTGTGTACTGTACACCTGGATCTTTTTCTCGAGATCTCGAGCTCTGTTATTGCCATATTAGAGCCATTGACGATGAATATGCTTCCAAAAGCGGACTTGAAGCCAATGCAGAAGCTTTGTGTCTCGACTTGAAGTTCATTAGTCATTTCCGGAATTTTTCTCAGGGTTAAGATTTTTGATCTTTTACTGGCATTAATTTTAATGTCCTATATCATAATTACCTACAATTTGTATTCCAATGAGTAAGATGGATGACAAGACTTGCTCCGTATACAAACAACGTGGACGTAATTTGCATACATTTACTGATTTTATTGGTCACAAAATGAAAATACAGTCGACTCCCTCTAAGTCGAACTCTCACGGGATGTCAAAATTATTTCCAGTTAGAGTTTTGCAAAAATTTAATTTTGAGAGAAATCAATAAGTTTGGAAATATGAGAGGAGTATACAGCAAACATGGTCAAAAAATTTTTGTTAGAGGGAAATTCGACTTAGAGGGAGTTTGACTTAGAGGAAGTTGACTGCAGTTATATGAAATTGGTAGCCAATTAAATTATCTACAAGATTGATTATGACAAATTTTGCCCTAAACTTGACGATTAAGGAGTTATTGTTATTAAAGTGGGAAGAAACTGAAAATCTTACAAAATACGAAATTTTAGCCTTTTTTGGGAGCTCCATAGCGCCGTTTGTAGTGGTTTTACAAAAATATTTTTAAGATCATATTTGTAGGAAATTTTATTGTCTACAAATGTTCCTTATATTTCTTTCTGTAAAAATATACCGGAAAGAAGTTATAAGGAAAAAACTGAAAAAAGTGCCGATTTTTTGTAATTTTTGCAGGATTTTGAAGGGGGCGGAGGGGGCGTGGTTGTGGAATTTTCATCTACCAACCATACCATATAACATATCAAAAATTTAGAACTACCCGACCTTTTGTAGGGTAACCCCCCTATTTTGACCTCTATTTACTGGACTATATAGGGCAAGTTTTGGATTCGTGCAAAAAAAAAAATTTCGAGATAACAATCAAAGATGACATTACGATGATAAAGATCACGAAAAAAGTGGGTGGCACAGTTCTGTCCGTCTGTCTGTCCGTACCTCATCCTACAGCCTAAACCACTGAAGCGATTTTCTTCAAATTTTGAACTTAAGGTTTTTTTGTTCCTCTCCAGAGGGGAAATTGAAATTTTTTTTTAGCTCAAAAAATTACGGTACTCGCCATACCGTTAAGGAAAAGCTTATTTATCTCAAAAACGGCTCCAACGATTTTGATTTCAAAAAATCAGTGTATTATTGTACACATGGTGTACTTTCTGGTAAGAAAAAAAAATCACCAAAAACATTTATTAACGGTATCTGCCATATAACGGTTGTTTTTATTTTCGGTTTTCTCATTAACCACTCATCCGATTTCAATAAAATTTGTTGCACAAAAGCCGTGTTAGAATATAATTAATACTGCATACCAAAATATTGAAAACATAAATTTTAGATTTTTAAAAAAAGATTCAATTTTTTTTTTTTTTGAAAATTCAATACTTCAAAAACGTGTAGATAAATTGTTTTGAAATTACAGTTTTGAAACTATATTATACTCAAAATTGGCATACCAACATTTTTTTTTGAAAAATATTACGAACATTTTATATAAAAAATTAATTTTTAAGAAAACAAATATTCATATTTTTTTGAGTAATCAAATGGCATACTATTTTCTGAGCTCTAAGTTATTTATCAGACTGTTTATACAATTAAAAGAACGATATTAATGCTTTTTATATACCTTTTCTATAATTTTTTGAATACTTTTAAAAATTCTTAAGTCCCACACAACTTGAACATAAGAGCAAGTACGTGCGATCCAGTCGTGCATTTTAATTTTTAAATTCTTTGTATTGAATGCAGCCATATGTATAATTTAGAGCTTTTTTTGTTTGCTGGTTTTATGTTTAAAAAAAAACTAATGTAATATTTTATTTATTTTTATTCATTTATCAGTTTTGTTTAAATAATATTTATTTTTTATTTTTGAAAAAAAACAAAAATAAATCATTTGCGAAAATATTCAAATCTAACGCGAATAATTTTCTGAGAAAGGTCAACCCCTCTGAACTCTAAATTGAGAGAAATAACAAACACATATATATAAAGCTACAAAAGAGAATGGTCATTCATTCCGAAAGCCATCGTTTTGTTTCAAAATTTGAAAGAATTTTTAATTTCAAAAAAATAAACTTTTGTGTTTTTCACCAACTTCTATAATGAGCAACGGTCATGATTCTGCCGACGCTAGGGATTTGAACACAATGAAAAATTGTACGTTCTTATACATACCTACAAATATTAGAAGATCCTGCCATAGGACGACCTACCGTCATAAAGGTACCAGATGAGCGGTATACAGTTTTGTATTTCAATTGCGCATGGGTTGCCTGTCGAAAAGTGGCCAAGACACTTATTTACCCTCATTTACCCTACTAGAATTTTGAATTTAAAAAAAACACATAGTTAATAATTTTTAAATAATATTTTCTTTGTATGATATTTTTCATATATCCTTAAGGCTTACTATATAAGCTGGGGAAGATAATTGAAAACCCCCAAAAATTAATAGAAATTGCTTGGCAACCCTATGCCTTGACCACTTTTCGACAGGCAACCCATGCTCAAATTGTTTTTTAAGACACAGCCTACGAAACTGTATACCGCTCATCTGGTACCTTTATGAGAATATGAGGGTAGGTCATCCTATGGCGGGATCCTAGATTAAAATGTTATAGAATTTTTACCTTACAAAAATAATACTAGTTTGTTTATTTCAAACTTTTGTAATAAACAACGATGATGATTTTGCGCCCCTATTGATTTCAATTTAATAAAAATTGATTGAATTATTTACTAAACAAAAATTAAACTTGTGTTTATTTCCAACTTCTCATGAACAACGAGGATGAATTTGAATACTATAAAAATTGTATGTTTTCTAATAAAAATTTATTAAAATTTTCACTAAAAAAAACTTTTCTAATATGTTTACAACATCCCATGAATAACGAAGATGATTTTCCCATTTGCCACCCCTAGCGTCTGGCACCCAAGGCGACCGCCCCCTTCACCCCCCAAGCTACGCCACTGAAAAGAATAGAGTACTGTCCTTAAAAAAGACAACAGCTCATTATTCTAGGTAGGTATGTATGGGCTTTCGTTGATTTAAATTTTTTTTTCCTTTTTAGAGCAAAATTTTGCTAGAAAAGTTTAAGAAAAGTAATTCGCTTGAGCACCGTCTCCCATTATACCTAGGAGGTTGTGCCGGTAACACAATTGATGGATGTAAACAAAATTATGTGGTGGAGAAAGAAAAAAAAGGTTCTTTGGACCACCCTAATGTGTACCTATAGAAATAATAGTCTGGGAGGTGACTATAAAATATCCTATCTCCTCGTGGCTATTGAAAAAAAGAATGCCAATTCATAGCCTTAGTTTTAGTATCTTTAAAACCACTGGTGGGACAGACAGACATGGTTGCTTTGGTAATAAAATGCACTTTCCCAGATTCATTTTTTGCTAGGTATACCTATCCTCTTAGGAACTTCTATGGTGTACTAAATGAAAGCTTTGGATATCTTCTAAACGATACACATTGGATGATTCTTGAAACGATTCCAATCACTTTTAAAAAAAATATTGGCCCCACTGAGCCAAAAATGGATGACATATTGACAATTATTTTGTTCTACAAATTATTGAAAAAGTTGTTATTTTTCAACCAGCCCAGTCAGGAAACCGAAATCCCTCCGCTTTTAATGGGCGGGGACTTTACTTTTATATTCCTTATTTATTTTTGATGTGCTAAGTTTTTAATTTAGCTTTAGAGTTGTAACTCTATCGTTTGGGGGTCATTTTTAAAAATGGCGCCCACCAGTATGTGGAAAATGGTAAAAAAAACTCGTAAATTATACTTGGAAAATTTGAATGATCATAATAAAGATTTATATCATAAAAGACAGGTGTTGAGTAGGCGCAGCTTCGGGTTAAATTTCAGTGTTGCCACTTTTCGGGAACATACTTTTTTATCTAAATGCGTGGAACCTCCACTTTTTCGATCATTTTTAATATTTTGAACATGAAAAAAGTCGCGGAAACGCTTCATGCCAAATGCGAATTGGGAAATATTAATCGATACCTTACTAAAATAGATGTTAAGTAGATGCAACTTCGGTTACAATGCCAATGTTTGCACTTTTCTGGAGCATTATTCGTTTTTAATGTCAAAAGCTGGGACTTCACCTTTTTTTTGGTAATTTTTTAATATTTTTTTTGATGAAAATAGCTGCGGAAACGCCTCCAGATGATAAATAATAATAATAATAATAATAATTTTAACTATATGCCTGTAAGACCTAAGGTCTTTTAAATGCAACATGAATTGCACGGCACTAGTTAGAAAGAGTAGGAAGATAGGAAAGATTTGGCACAGTGGATTGAGATCAAGGTGTTTATTATCTCATTAAATCTCACGGGTGGCGTCCAGTTAAGCTGGGAGGATATAGAAAAGAATGCTGCCTAGAATGGGGCTCGAACCCACACCTCTAAGCTAGCAGTCAAGCACTACATCCACTGCACCATTGCCACCCGCAAATATGTGTTGGAAAATAGCGGTTGATGTCTTAAGTATAAGATGTAAGGTAGGCGCACCTTCGGTTAATAGGTCAGTTCTGCCACTTTTCAGGAACATTCCTCTTTTGATGTCAAAGGGGGGGATTTCCACTTTCCTTCGTAATTTTCTTTATTCTTTAATGATTTAAAAATTAAGGCTAGGAACGTTTCAACAAACTTCATGCTATATTTACGCATATTGCTTCTTTATGATGTTGAATTTTGGATTGTGTCTATCATATTACTTACTCAAATTAAATATATCACCTAAGCTTTAATTTTGTGTTGAATTTGCGGTAAACCACAAACTTTCCCGGAATCCAGCAGTGTTCGCTGTTTGGCGCTCTGGGCACACAATGATAAAGGATATAATATATGAAAATAACTTTTGCAAAGTATGCATTCAGTCGTGTCTCGTGTCTTTTAGAAAAAAATCCTGGTAAATGAAAAGAAGGAGCCAAGAGAAACAAAAATAGCACGAAAATGTGTAGTTAATTTTCATTAATGTCCAATACAAGTTTTTCATTTTATACGAGTATATCCCTTTGGCCCATCTAAAATGTGGTCTGTAACTGATGTTGGTAAATGAATCCTTGCAAAAGCCACCATCACAATACATGTCTATGGTGTACATATACATACATATATGTATATTGTCTCCCATATGTTACTATATCTTACATTCAAAGCCATGGAAACCTATAAAAATCATATTGCACCCAGATGAGAGCACGCGATATGTGCCTCGACCTATAAGGTTTGGTCTGTCTCACTTCTTCTATTCTACCCAAGTGAAAGATTGTGACTGTGGCTACTGGCTATGCCATCTACCACTTTCATATACATAACGTATTGAATAAGGAACCTATATACATAAATGAATCAGATGAAAAGAAGAAAATATGTATTATGTAGTTGTACTAGTATCAAAAAAGGAACATTTTTAATGGTAACGAATATTTCTGCACTACATAGAGAAATACACGTTCAAACATACCCAAATTACATATCTGTAATAACAACCTACACCTAAACATATAACATAGGTATCTACGCACATGAGTTTTGTTTCTTTGCTTTTATCCCGCTGCCGGTTGCCGACTGTCCAGAACAAAACTGTTTCACTGTTTGCTGCTCCTGCAGGACTCGCACCATGTTCAGTTCATACTATGTACCTATGTACGTACCGTACCGTACATATCTTGCAACATAGGATTTAACAATTGCAACGTGCCGCTATAAAGAACTACTAAACGTGACACAGTGTTGCACTTTCGCCCCCAATGGTCTTGCTTCTGATTCTTCAAAAGAAAAAGTTATGGCAAGCGAGAGAAAAAAGGAAACCATCCAATAACCCTTCCAAAGCACGCTATTTACAAAAGAATAAAAAAAAAGAAAACGTTGTTTTATTCCTTATCACCCGAAAAATATAATAAGATAAAATAAAAGAAAGTTTATTCTCTTTCGTCCTATAGTGTTCCGTCTTTATAAAGTTTTTCAATCTACGCGAAAACGAAATAAACAAAATTTCTGCCCGGAAATAAGGGACAAAGTAGGATTCTATCTTTACAAAAGACCGTAGAAAGGAAATAATTTTGAAGGGGTGATCTTAATATTTAAATAATAAACGTTTTAATATATTCAATTAACTTGAAAATAATCAAATTATATCAAATAAATTTATTATTATCGACGTTCTTTCAGGAATAGTGTGAACTCCACTTTGAAGAATTTTATGTAATTTATTTACCTCGTGCACCAGCCTAAGGCTTTCTCATCCTCTACTTTAGTTGCTCAAGAGAGGGCTTTGCTTCTCAATTGCTTTCTTAGCCCAAAGAAACAGAGACTGGCAAGAGTAATTCTTTGATTGATCTTAGCAATGGAATCTTCACTGAGTTGATAGTGGAGCCTATTGGTAGACAAGGTCTCTGACCACCTTGAGATTATAGCTGTCTAGTCTATAGTGACGCTCTGTCTGAGAAGTTGGTGTTGGTGGTCTTGCGCCTTCATTCCATTGTTACACCCATCTTTTTAGCTTCCTCATCAATACTCCTGAAAGCACCACTGACATCACGCTTTGTTCCGTCAATAATGTCAATATCATCGGCATTAGCGAGTAATTGGATGGATTTTTGAAAGATTAGGTATGCCTCTAGTGTTGACGTGAGGGCCTTGCAACTCTTTCAAGAACGATATTGAAGAAGTCACATAGCTGTGCTCCGCCTTGTCTTAAACCTTTTTTGGCATCAAAGGTATCGGTGAGGTCTTGTCTGACCTTGATGGAGCAGCGTGTATTCTCCATTGTCATCCTGCACAAACGGACGAGTTTGGGAGGGATGCCAAAACTTAACAATGCTCTACATTATGTAGCTCGTCTTTATAGATACTGTCATACGCAGCCTAATGAAATCAATGAAAAGGTATTGAATATCACATTGAAACTCCTGGGTTTTTCCAGGATTGGGCAAACAAAAGATCTGCATGTTTTCGCCCGACCGTATTATGTGGATGAGCTGGTGCATACCCCTAACTAAGCCGCAAACTGGCACTGTCACCAGTGCCGTAGAATTTATTGATTAAAAAAAAATAATACGGTAATCGATTTATTACAACAATATCTCGATACACCATTTTTTATTTACTGTCATAAAAAAGCTATGATAAAAAAGTGGGGAAAATATTTTATTTTTTAATTTTCAAATATTTGGACTGTCACCAGTGCCGTAAAAATGTGTCGCTTTAAAAAAATGTAACGGTAATCGATTTGTCACGAAAAAATCCCGATACGCTATTTTTATGTTTTTATCTACCGTAGTAAAAAGCTAACACCAGAAAATTATGAAATTTATCGATTTCAAAAAATGTAACGGCAATCGATTTGCCACGACAAAATCTCGATGCGCTATTTTTTAAATCTGGTTTTGTATTTACAGTAATAAAAGAGTAATGATGCAAGATAGTAGGAGGTGCCTACAAAAAAAATAGTTTTTATTTTAGACTGTCACCAGTGCCTTACTTAGTAATGCATCGATTTAAAAAAAATGTAGTGGAAATATCTTTGCCACACTCCATAAAATCTCGATGCACCATTTTTTATTTTTTTTATCTACCTGTTATGGTGAAAAAGTCGGTAAATAAAAATAAATAGAAATGGCGTATTGACATTCAGTCGTCACAAATCGATTGCTGTATCATTTTTGAAAATCGTTACATTTTTACGGCACTGGTGAACGGCACTGGTGGCCGTCCAAATATTTCAAAGTTTTTTGTCGGCACTTCCTACTTTTCCCATCAGAACTGCTTTGTTACGGTAAATAAAAAAATAAAATACATATCGAGATTTTGTCGTGAAAAATCGATTTCCGTTTCATTTTTTAAAATCGATCCTTTTTTACGGCAATCCTGGTGACAGTCCAAAAATGTTCAAAGTTTTTTTTCGGCAGTTTCTGCTTTTTCTTCATAACTCTTTTACTACCGTAATTTAAAAAAAATATAAATGGAGTATCGAATTTTTGCTGTGACAAATCGATTGCCTTTAAATTTGTTTAAATCGATAAATGTTTTCGGCACTGGTGACAGTCCGAAAATGTTCAAAGTCCTTTTTCGGCTTTTCTACTTTTTTCCTAACTTTTTTACTACGGTACATAGAAATAAAATGTATGACTGAATCGAACGTACTGGCTCTTATGTTCAAGTTGCTTGGAAATTAAGAACTTTTAAAATGTATGCATTTGCATATTATAGAAAAAAATATAAAAAATATTAAAAAAGCATTTAAATTGTTATTTTAATTGTATAAAACACTGTTTGAAATCGCTTAGAGCTCTAAAACACGTATGCCATTTGATTACTTAAGGAAATATAAATATGTATTGTATATATGTAAAACAAAAATGTTAAATCGTTGGGGCGGTTTTCTTAAAAGTTAATTTGGTGCAAGAAAATAACTCCACGGGCATCTGGTCCACATGAGAATTTATTCCACTCCTAGTGAGAGCCTGCTCCACTTTTCAAAGTGGAATTTATTGCAATTTTTAGTGAGAAAGATCTCTATTTGGTGACTGTCGTTTTTGCCCACTTGGTGTGAGAATCTATTTCACTTCTTTTTCTTTGATTCTTTCCTAGTAGGTATGTATAATGTATACAGGGTGTCCCGTAATGAGTGGATTATACTTACGGTGACCATATTTTAGAATGCAGAATAATGAACAAAATTCTACTCAATTTTCAAGTTAAATTACTTTACTTAAAATAGCATATAAATTAAAGCTGCGTGAGGAATTAAGTCTTTGCTTTACTTTAAATCTAGATTAAGTTGTTCTATCAGCACTTTTGCACTTCACTGTTTTCAAGTGTTTTTCGACATTGAGTTTTCCAAATTTGTTATGGAAAAAAATTATGAATTTGTTGCATTTCACAACGCCAGAAGAACTAGTAAAAAAGCATTATCTCCTCTAGGTGGCATCAGCGTTAATTTATTTTTTTGCATTTTTATAGATAACTTCAAGTTAAATTTACACATTTTAATTTTAATACACCAAGGACAGCCGATACGATTTTAAATTTAGAATGGTTTTTGGCCTACACATAATCCAAATCCAGTTTATACTAGATATTTTTGTATCTCCTGTGGGTAAGCGCACGCAAGTATTATCAATTTTTATCAATAAATTTTGATTTTGAACTGTTAACGTTATTATTTATGGGAATTTATTTGGAATACAGAACATAATAATGAACAATCTCTAAAATACTGAACATTTATATGTTTTGGTAGACAAAATAATTCATAATGAACACTGTCTTCAAATACAGAACTGTTCATTATAATAATGAACGGATGGTCACCGTAATTATACTGCAACTGGTGATAGCAGGCCTTATGACTGCTCAGAAAAAAAATATTAAAAAAATATTTTTCTTGTGGTCTCCATGGTATAATTTATTTTCGAAAAATGTTAAAAAATTCAGGGTCTCCTAAAATACATAATTACAACGGCCACCCATAAAGGATTCTTATTATTTTTGTATTTTTATAATATCCTTGAATAACCGTTCTAAATGATGGGTAGTAAATTTTAGCACCAGCTGATGCATTTTTTGTGTTATAATTTTTTAAAATTATTTTTTATTCAAAAATAATTCAATATTTTTTTTCACCAAAGTTTGAAAAATAATAAATTGAAAAAAATGAATGAGAACATAAGTGGCAAATTTGATAAAAATTGGCCTGTTTAATGTACTTTCCAAAATGGTATAACACATGTTTGTGTCTACAACCATAACCAATAAAATTGGCATTTAATCTACTAAAGTAGTTTTTTTAACATTTTATCAGATGAAATTAAGTTACAAAGTTAAGTAGACACTACGACGGCGAATGAATAACTCATATTGTTTTTTTAATTTTTATTGCATTTAAAAATAACCGTTCTTAAATATAGGCAGTAACATTTAACACTAGTTGCTGGATTTTTTTTTAATAATTATTTTAATTATTTTTTTAATAAAAAAATGATTAAATATTTATTTTCATCAGAATTTGATGACAACAAAAATTGAGTTATAAGGAAAAGTCAATAGATATACCAGTGTCACTATTATGTCTGCTAATTTCAGTAACTAAAATAATAGTATGCACTTTCAAAAAGGTTTGGATTTAGGTATGGGAAATGCGATAAATAAAAACAACAGTATTAAAAATTATGATTTATTTGTATTTTTAAATAAATTTATATCAAGTGTTCAAACTGTCCCCCATTCACTATGATACAGGCTCTGCATCTTCTAATGAAGGACCTGTCAATAAAACGAGCATATTGGTGCACTATAGTGATGAAATACATTCTCATGTGGAGCAGATGCCCGTGGAATTATTTCCCTGCGCATCTAAAATTTCAAATATTTTTTCAACTCATTTTCAAAAAATTGAATTTTCAAAAAAAAAAAAAAAATTTACTATTTTTTTTAAATCAATAATTTATTTTTTCAAAATTTTGCTATGCAATATTATTAACATTCTAAAAAAGCTTTTGTGCAAAAGTTTTGATTGAAATAAAATCAGATGTTAATGAGAAAATTGAAAAATAAAAAAAAACATTATAGGATATAGGTACCGTAAATAATAGTTGTTGGTAATTTTTTTACCTCAAAGTTCGCTATACCTACAATAATACACTGATTTTTCTTATCAAAATCGTTTGAATAATTTTTGAGGTAAATAAGCTTTTCCTTAACTGTTGTATTTGTGGAAGCTAAAAAATTTCAATTTCCCTTTTTAGGAATTACCAAAAACCCTTAACTCCAAAATTTGAAGAAAATCGCTTCAGCGGCTTAGGCTGTTGGTCAAGGTACAGACAGACATACACCCGTGCCACCCGTTTTTCTGGTGTTCTCTAACATCGTAATGTCATGTTATCTCGAAATTTTTCTTGCACCAATCCAAAACTTTACTTTTTTAGGCGAATAGACCGGAAAATGAGGTGTATAAAGAACCAAATACGTGGAAGGGTTTTTTAATATTTCACATTCGTTAAAATATCGGAACTCAAGATTTTGATAAAATATAACATTATGATTATTGAGAATATTGCAAAGGCAGGTAAGCTCACAATTTCTTTTTTCGGCCGTTTTGAAATGCCTCCAGAGCTACAAACTGAACGGCTGGACTGATTAATATAAAACTTGATACTATAGGTTCAAGGATTTTTAAATTCTACCAATAAATTGGGTTTCGGGCAAAAACTGCAAAAATGATAGGAATCGTTAAAGCTTGAATGGCTATATCCCCGTCAATCTTAAATAAAAACTACTTTTTGAACATATCAGATTAGATTTCAGTCTCTATTTTTCTTTTCTAAAGAAGCCTATTGAATAGACCGGAAAATGAGGGGAATAAAGGTACAATTATTTGCAAGGATTTTAATTATTGAACATGTTTGTTTGGCCCATAGCCATGCTTAAAACCAAAAATGCTGCTAAATTCACACATGCGTTTCTGAGAGAATGGTCACACTGGTCACTTTTCAATATTTTTGGTATAACCCGAAAACTAAGCTGAATTTGTTAAGTTATATTTAATACTTTTTGTTCAAAATTTAATTTTATTAAATTTTCTATTGGAATGGATAGTTCAAAAAGTTTTACAAAAAAATTTAAGCAGGAAAAGTTAACAAAAACCAACGTAAAATAAATAAAAAATCAATGATTTCTAATTTTTTTAATAAATTGGGCATAACTTTTTTTGAAGCAAGGATAGGGTCAAGACATGCACAGAAAAAATAAAAGAAGAGACTAAAGGCTTTAATATGGCATGTTCAAAAGGTAATATTTGTTCAAAATAAACAGAGATATTCCCATTCAAACCTTATCATTTCTTATAATTTTTCGCAGTTTTGGCCCGAAAGTCCCTTTTTTGGTACAATATGGCAAATTTCACTTTCGTAAAAATTGTCGAAATCAAAATTTTGATAGAATATGATGTTACCTAGAGAATTTTTAAAAAGTATATAAGTTCGCAATTTCATTTTTCGGCTGTTTTTAAATGCTTTCAGACCTACAGACCGAACGGCTGGTCCGATTAATATGAGATTTGGTACTAGGTGCTAAGAACGTTAAATTTGTGATAAAGTACCAAAAATAGGCTTTTGGGCAAAATCTGCGATAAATGATAAGAAATGGTAGAGTTTGAATGGCTATATGTATCTCTGTCAATTTTCAAATAATTTCTTAACATGCCATATAAGGGCCTTAAGAATCTACTTTACTTTGTTTATGCATGACTTGAGCGTTTTACTCCGGAATAAGTTATGCGCAGTTTAGAAAAAAATGTAAAAATCTTTGATTTTTCGATTTTTTTATGTTCGTTTTTGTTTAATTTTTATAAAAAAAATTACTAAACTATCCATTTCGATAGAAAATTTAATTTTGAACAAAAAGCTTTGCATGCAAAATTGTCAAATTCGGCTTAGTTTTCGAGTTATACCAAAAATACTGAAACGTGGCCAGTGTGACCATTCTCTCTGAAACGCACTGGAGGAATTTAGTAGTATTTTCAGTTTTAAGCATGCTTATGGGCCAAACAAACATATTCAATAATAAAAACCCTTGCACCTTGCACGTAATTGTTCCTTTTTAAAAGGCCTATTCAATAAGCAAAATTCCTTTAGTCTATCTTCGCTCAAAAAAAAAGAATAATCCGCAGTTTAGAAAATATGTATTTAAAAATCTTGAATTTTTTTTTCGATAGAAAATATAATTTTGAACAATAAGTTTTGAATGTTAAACTGTCTAATCCAGCTTAGTTTCCGAGTTATACCAATAATATTGAAAGGTGTCATTCTATTCAGAAACGCATGGGTGAATTTAGTGGCATTTTCAGTTTTAAGCATGCTTAAGGGTCAAACAATTATATTCAATAATAAAACCCTTGCACGTTATATTTCCCTTTTTAAAAGGACTTTTCAATAGCCTATGGATGTTTCCGTCGTTACGGGTGTGACAGTGAGACTCCGTATACTATTAATTATTCACATACTATCTATTCACAATTTATAAATACAAATTTTACTATTCTGAAGCCTATTAGCCCAGATAGTTGATCTTCAGTTTCAGTTAAGAAATGAGAACCAAAACTACGAAAAACTATTCAAAATTCGTATTTGAAAACGTTTCGGGTGTGACAGGTCATCGTTACAGATGTGATCGAGTATGGTTTTAATGCATGAAAACAATATAATATATTATATTTTGACGGAAAATTGTTGTCATCGATGTATAATCATTTCTCACATGATGTGAAAAAACACTTTCTCTAGAAAAATTAAGTTTTTCTCACTTCAATGATATTTTTTCCATTTTCTTTTAAAATAGGGAGAACTTTCATTTAAAGCCGATTAAATTTATATTTTAAGTAGATTTTCTAAGAATCTTATTCCTACGTCATTAATTTCATATCTAAAAGCAACAAAACTAAAATTGAGTTGAAAAACAGAAATAATATGATTTGAAATGCCAACCTGTTACGGGTGTGACACAGACCTACAATTTTAAATATCGGGTCAGCATTAATTTCAAATCCTTGAAATTATGTCTGACAGTAGATCATATAGTATTCTCCTTTTTTCCCCAAATTATCACATTGATAAAATTTTTTTTCTTCTTGTACTGAAACATAATTTTTTTTTGTTACGGCGGTGACACTAACTACTTTATTAATAAACTGTCTAAACACTAAAATTGTATTTTCTATTAAATAATTAAATGACACGAAAACGTCCTTAGAGTTCTGATAAGGGCAAATAACCATCGGTTCTCAAATTGTGCAACAGTTAATTATTTAAAATAGGGTTTTGAGCTTCTGATATAAAAAAGTGACTTTTGAACACTTCATCTATCGGATCTTTCGGTTCTGGTTTTTGAATCAAGGAGAAATAGCTAGTTAGCTAAGATTTTAGTAGAAATTGTTTACCTTATATTGGATGCATACGATTATTTGAAACTAAAATTAAGATCAAGTGTATGGATTGTCTCTATTTTCAATAAAAATCTACAATAATAATAATTATAATTCTCATTAAATGTTAATAAAACACGTTTAATATCCATACAGGACAACTTGAGGTACAAAACCCCTTTACTAAACCTTTCCCTGTCTAAATACGGAATTCTCTGTACTTGAGTTGATTTTTGTTGTGTTCTACGTTTTGGTTTGTTTTGCTCCTTTGGACAATATGTATAGGATGAGTTATTTTGTTTGATACCGCAAATGCTATTCAAGAGAAATGGAACGGGATAATGCACCGTATGTTGCCTTTGGCAGTAACCGCACGTAGGTATAAGATTTAAGTAAGTTATAAATTTACTGTTAAATGCATACGTGTAGTTAGTATTTAAGCGCTGTGGTGAACTTTACTCTTATTAAAGGTTTTTTTCTTTTTTTTTTGAAGGGCGGACATAATAAAACTTGCTATAATACTTAATTACAAGAGAGACAGTTTTTGTATGGATCAACATTCAAGAGCTAACAAAAAAAAAAGTAACAAGCCTGAGTGCAGTTTGCAAAAATAGGAATGGACTTCACATGTGCATTATATGCAAGCGCATGAACGTTACTATAGGTAAAGCTAGGAGATGAAGATAAGTCCGATTTATTTGCTGAATACACCTTGAAGAAACTTTTGAACGGTTTAAAAGTTAGAAATTCATTAGCTAGTTTATATTTCTGAGATCTCAGAGTGCTCAGAAGACTCAGAAATATAAACACGATTCTTCAAAACAAAATTCCTAACTTTTCCCCTTGAAAACTGAGACTGAATTTTTTTGGATTCGCTTGCTCAACTATTTTCCGTCGCAGTAAATTACATAAGAGGAAAAGAAAAAGAGAGTTCTTTTGATAAAGAAGTTATTGTTTAATTTATAAAGTGCAATATAAATGTTAAAACAATTGTAAGTCATACTGCATTGTAAACAAATTTTGTGTAAGCATTTTATAACATATTTATCAATATAAATATAGAAAACATTATTGTTCACCTGATGATGTCCGTATACATGGACGAAACGTAGTGACAAAGAGAATTTGTTTCATTTGACCTATAGCCCATTCAGCAACTATAAGTTAGAGAATTTCGGATATTCGAAGACACCTGAAATAAAATCGAGCTTCCCAAATCATTGAAAATGCAAGTAAATGCCAAGGCAGACGTTCAACGAAAGGCTGTATTGCGGAATGAGTAGGTTAGGTAGAAGGGCTGACAGTTGATCTCGTTACCGTCACACTTAGATCTATGTAGATCCGTTGTGATACCCTAGAAAATTGTATTCCACTTTATGTAAAAACCTATGTGTTCTGTTGGCAGTCAAGCCATTTAGAGGCGTTGATGAAATTCAGAAGGCTATTAGCCGAAGTTCCAGAAAGTTCCTCTAGGTCGTCATAGAAATGATTTCCTAGGTGTTTCTTTCTTAAATGACAGAGTGCTGGGCAGTGGCAAAGGAAGTGTAAGGTATCCTCATGTGCTTCTTCGTCACTGCATCCTCTGCAAAGGTCATCAGTACTGAGCCTCATTTTCTTTTTATGGTATCTCAGTAGGTTGTGTCCGGTGATTATGCTGACAAGGGAACGGAGATGTTTCTTGTCCATTTGCATAATTTTGTCTGTTCTCTGCTTATTGAAATTTGGCCATAACTTTCTAGTTGTGGCGCATGTTTCAAGCAGATTCCATCTTTCATTGGTTTTTTCTAATATTTTGTTATCAATTTCCTGTTTGATGCTACAGGTTGGTACTTTAATATTTTGTTCGGCTTGACTTGAATCAAGCGACATACTCGTTCTCACCAGCCCATCAGCTCTCTCGTTTCCCTGTACATCACTGTGACCGGGAACCCAGCAGAGTCTAATGTTATGCTGCATGCCAAGAACCCTAAGCTCTTCGCGACAGCAAGTCACAAGCTTCGAATGTATCTCGGTGGCAGAAATTGCTTTTATTGTTGCTTGGCAATCAATAAAGAGGGCGATATCAGCTCGTGGTATCGACATCATTGATATTTGCGTAGCTGCTTTTGTCACTGCCAAAACCTCGGCTTGGAAGACACTGCAAAAGTCCGGAAGTCTGAAGGAGCTAGCTAGTCCCAGAGTTTCCGAGAAAATTCCTGCACCAACTCCAGTGTCCATCTTCGAACCATCAGTGAAGCAAACTGTGCTGCAAGCAAATTGGCTTTATCTAGTGAGCTGACGTAGGGAGTGTTATTGAAGACGAGCGTTGGAACCGAAGATGAAGTAGTATTACGAATGTTTTTAACAAATGACCAAAAATTTTTACTACCTTTGGGACATTGTAGTATTTTTTGCCGTAGTTTTTGGTCATGCAAAAATTTGGTTCTTTGAATATGGGCGTTACAGGTCTTTCTAGCTTGTTTGAACTTATTCCGGTTTTCCTCAGTAGGGTTGGCTTTATAACATCGGAAACTTACATCTCTAACCCTGATAACCTCTTTACAGCTCGGATCAAACCATGAATTTTCTTTCGGTTTGATAGACTTTATCCTATTCGGAATAAAGTTTCTCATCCCGTGAAGAATTAGATTTGTGATCATATCTGCGCTGGAGTCTACGTCACTATCGAGGAAGCATAGTGACCAGTTAAAGTTTCTGAAGAAATCATTGAGACCGTCCCAGTTGGCTTTCTCGTATTGCCAAACGGTTCTCTTTGGGCTTTGTTCTTTAACTGGATTTTGTTGGCACGAGAAATTTGCAGATATGACACAATGGTCTGACGTGCCTAGAGGCGATAATACACTAATAGTGTATTTATCAGGGTCAGAGGTAAGAAACAAGTCTAGAGTGTTCCCGGGTTGACCTGCAACGTCAGGGATTCGAGTTGGCTCGACAACAAGCTGGGTCAGTTGGTTTAACTCAGCGAAGACCTCAATATACCTTCCTTCGGGTGTTGTCTGACCCGAAAAGCGAAGCCAACTAGAATTGTGTACATTGAAATCGCCCGTAATAACGATTTCAGTGTGAGGATAATGGGAAACAATTCTTTGGATGGAGTCGGACAGAGCATCAAATTCGTTAAAAGTTGAATTTCTGTCCAAGTTTGGACTTCGATAAATAAAACAGGTATGTATGATGTGCTTATTAACCGAAAATTTAAACCACATGAAATTGAAGTTTGTGTTTGAGCACAAGCCATATTGTGGTTGAAGTTGGTACGCAACATCATTTCTTATGTAGATAGCGAGACCGTGATGGGAAAAGAATAATGGCACTAAGTTATACCCATGTAGGTTAAATTCCATATGATCGGTATTATCTCCTACCTGAGTTTCACTCAGTGCCAAAACAGCTGGCCTGTTTAACGCAGTATAAACATACGCAGCACAGAAATTCTTTCTTAGCCCACGAATGTTACAATAATCGACCCTAAAATTACCCACCATTTAAAAATATTCAATAACTTAAACAAAAACCAACCCAGACAACTATCTAAGATGAGTGTCAATCTCAGTCCCAATCTGACTTCACAAAACAATTTATTACCAGTGTTATGCCTTAGCAATAAAATGTTTTGATCCGCCCCTGGTTACTAAGTTGACAAACAGCTATCCATCCGAGAATCAATTTAACTTGATCACTGCATGCACTGCGAGAGAATCCCCACGCAATGCTACAATGATCAAATCAAATGGACTGCGTAAGAATACAAGAGGAAGGAAAAGAAGGATTACCGCTCGTTGTGATGTGTTGATTTAATTTTTTTTTTGCACATAGTATGGATGTTGTTGTTGTTTATTGATTGGTTGTTTTCCCACTCCTCTCTATTAGGAAAAGAGGTAGTGAAGGGTCTGTTGAAGTTTAAATGGGGTGTTGTGTAGTCTGATGTGCAAACATTATTTCCCACATATCTCTGCAGAATCTGAGTATGGCCTGATGTGCTTTGCTTCCAGCATTTAGTCTGGCTTAGGCGCCAGAGCACTGTATGCTGCAGATTCTTGCACGAATAGATCTAGGGGTCTCAAGTTGAGTATCGCTTCCAGTCCCGCTGTGGGAGTGGTTTTCAACGCCCCCGTAATACCTACGCATGCTAATCTTTGAACTTTTGTCAAGGTTTTCAGGTTTGTTGCTTTCTCAGTCGCGTTCCACCAAACTAAATTACCGTAGGTAAGTATCGGTCTAACTATTGCCGTGTACATCCACCTGATAATTTTTGGATTGGGTCCCCAGGATTTACCAAAGATCCTGTTGCAGGAATAGAACGCAACCATAGCTTTCTTTTTAGTGTTGAGACTCCAGTTCAGTTTCTTATCAAGGATCACACCCAAGTATTTGGCCTGATCCGAGATTTTGAGTGGAGTCCCTGCAATTGATGGTAATCTAAACATTGGTATTTTTCTTCTGTTAGTGAAGAGAACTAATTCAGTTTTCAATGGATTGACCATTAGACCACAATTCTTTGCCCATGTGTTGACCTTTGACAGAGCATATTCTATTTGTTCACTAATAGTGGATGGGAATTTACCTGTCGCAAGTAGTACTAGGTCATCTGCATAAGCTACTACTTTGACTCCACTATATTTTAATTTTACAAGAATTTCGTTCATAACTAGTATCCAAAGAAGCGGAGAAAGCACCCCTCCCTGGGGTGTTCCTCTGGATGTGGATACTATTAAACGTGATTCTCCAAGTTCTGTATTAATATGCCTGTTTTTTAACATGCACATAGTCCAATTTATAATTGACTTTTCTATATTCAGCTCTACAAGGGCTCCCTTAACTGCATCATTTTCCACATTATTGAATGCTCCTTCAATATCTAGAAAGACAGCAAGAGTGTATTCCTTGTCTTTGAGAGTTTTTTCAATTGTATTAACAACACAGTGAAGTGCAGTTTCTACGCTTTTGCCTTTCGTATAGGCATGCTGCATTGGAGAAATCACCTCCGGGTTCAGTGAGCTGCGAATATAGATGTCCAACAGTCTCTCGAAAGTTTTAAGAGTAAACGACGTGAGACTGATTGGTCTATAGTCTTTAGCTTCCGTATGGCTGGGCTTACCAGCCTTCGGGATAAATACAACCTTGACTTCACGCTATGCTTGAGGTACATATCCCCATCTGAGGCTGCTTGAGAATATGTTTTTCAGGAGTGAAGTAATGAGGTTTTCACTTTTTTGTAACATCATGGAAAGATGCCATCTAGTCCCGGGGATTTGTAAGGGGAGAAAGAATTTATTGCTTATTTAATCATGTCTTCCGTTACAATGTCCGACGGTGTTCTGTGCTCTGTATATATCTCAGTTCCCTGGTTATAGCTTGGGTTAGAGCTACACCCGGGAAAGTGAGCATTAACTAAGAGTTTTAGAGTTTCACTGCATGATTCTGTCCAGCGACCACTTGGTTCTTTTAAGGAACCTAAGGTAGATGGCTCTTTGGAGAGAATTTTCCTTAGTCTAGCTGATTCGTTGGTGCCTTCTATTTCATGCGGAATGAGTACCTATCGGATATTATAATATAGTCTATCGCTTTGTGATAAGTGACAGAAGGGTGAGGTCAGAAGGTCTTGCTGATAATGCGGAAAACGCTGCAAGAAGAGGAGATATTCAAGAATTCGATGGCATACTCTTCGTAACAAATTAGATTCGATTAGATTTTATTTTATTTTTAGCATTAACAATTTTTTTAATGATATTTTTACAAAAATAAAATAATAATATAAGTGGGCAATGGTGTTGCCGTCTGGCTGTCTTCGTAACAGTTGAGAAGCAGCTACGCATATAGAAGGATCACTCGTATGCCCTTCTTAATAAGGATTCCACTGAACAGAGTGCTGAAGTGTCCCAACTAAACAAGATCTTGTAGTTGGTGTTGACATCAAGCTCTCTTCAGTAGTGGAGATCCAATCTTCAATAACTCTTCTCAAAAACAACAAATCAGCTGGGCTTGATGAAGTACCAGCCACATTCCCGAAAGCTGACCCCGTCACAATGGCTAGTATTCTTCAAGAGCGGCTGTACAAGTACATCGACATAAGAAAGCGAAAATGGCGATGGATCGGTCAAAAACATGGAAATCAAATCTCAGAGAAAGACGTGGCCATAGTTCAAATACCTTGCTGTAGACCTTGAAAGATGGAGACGTTTTGCTGGCGCCGTATACCCCAAGTGGGGTTAGAGGACAAAATGATGATACAAAATCCAAGGATAGCTTTGAAAACTCAAAAAACTTGTTACAAGATCCATAGAGATTATATTTTTTCACTAGAGGGCAATCTTTTTTAATAAAAAAAAATTTGAACTTTTTTTAATTTTAGGAAACAGCATAGCCATCTTTAAAGAGATTAAACTCTTTTTTTATTAGTTCAGAATATAGTATATGATTGATTTCAATCCTGAATATTTAACCGGTTCTAAAGGAAACACTATTTAAGGTTTTTGTAACTGCTCCATGAAAGAATGAAATAATTTAAACTCCAATGCTTGGAATTTCAGCTTACTTACTATTTTAGCTTAGCTTTAGCGCTATTAAAAATAATATTTACTCAACCAAAGACAGTTTGATTCCGGCCTATTCGGTCTTCGAATACAAATGATATCTATAAGCCCAGAGTTGAAATTTCAAGTGTGACAAAATAGCCAAAACACAACATTTCACGTACTTAACCACTCAATCCTAAAACTGTAAGCTGTAGGCCACTTAACTCTGTTGCCATAATATTTACTCTTCCTCCCTAACTCATGAAAAATAGATCAATATTGTTTTTATTTTTGCTGTAGTAAAATTGTTATATTTATTGTCAAATTTTATTGCATTTCAATCGAAAATTTATAAAAAAAAGAGACACAACATCACCATAAATACCAATATACGTATGACGAGGGGATTTTCTTTTGAGTTCTCACAAATTTTGTATTTATGTGTGTTCTAATAACGAATGATCCAAATGGTTGAAGGAGCCTTTTTATGTTTTGCTTAAATGTCGTTCACGTTTCATATACAGCCATAACGACAATACTCTCCATGATGGATATAAGCCCCAAACTTTATATATGGGTGCATCTTCTCCCATTGGGTTAAATCCATCTGACGAGGGTGAAATACCCATGATGGCGGTTGGTTTATACACTTTGACGTGTTTCGCTTGTTTAGAAATTAATACACAAACCCTATTTGTATATTGGTGCGTTGTTTTAAGAGCTCTAATAACTTTTACTCGTGACATTTCAGTTGTTTTAAACATGCACCATGGCATCGTGCACTTTTGCAGTTTCCTATTTTGTACTGTGTGGCTGTGGTTGTGAATATTATTGGAACACTATACTTCTACCACTTTAATAATTGCAGTCCTTCAGCAGTGAAATTTAAGAACTTCAAAGAGCTGCTCTTAGGAAAAACTTTAGTTTTTGCAGTTGCATGTCTAGTACAGTTTTATATCCTTTATTTTCTACCATCTGGACCACCCTAGCATACATATACCGTACGTACACAAGAGGGCTTGGTAGGTGCAATGTGCATGCATATAGGAGTAGGTATATTTAAACTTTGTTAGTGCTGTCTCGTTTTGTGCACATCTTTCGTCGGAAAGCTCTAAAATAAATGAGATATTAAAACTTTTGAATTTAAATAATTTTAAGTGGGTAAGTATGTGATGGTGGCGCCCCCTAAAAATGCAATAGACTGAGACTTTTCCGGACTCTCTAAGGACTGTAGATGGTGATGATGATTGCTTAGTTAAGAGGGTTGCAAGAATGCATAATTCACTTCAACTTGTTCTTATTGCAACCTTTGGAGATGGTTATGAAAGAACTTTTCTTTCTTTTTTTTATTTTAATATTTTTTTTTTTAGAGATGGTAACAACCCGGACCACAGAAAGTAAACTATTTGCCACTCTACAACATAATTCTATTGAAATTGCTATAATTATTTTAAATAAGTACTCATAAAGGTAACTGCATGTACATATATACTCTTTGGGAAGGGAGTTTGCATATAGAAGAAGATAACCTTAACTTTAAAATTAGTATGGAAAACCATTTAGGTAAGTACATAGAAGAAAATTATTTATATGAGTTTTGGTCGTCTATTTCTTAGTATATTAGTAGCAGCTATTTAAATGCACAAATAAATTTTGTTAAATAACATGAGGCTATGAAAACTATTAATGTTGGTACTTCCTAGCTAAATATTAGGCAAAAATGATTTTACTGTGACAAAAATTGCTTTTATAATTTTAGATTTTCTCAATAACTATTCAAAATGTCTAAAATAGCTACATTCCTTGACAGTGCGGCGAAAAGCTTTCTGTCACTCTTATCTCACCATAATCCCCTCCTCACCACCTCCAATTTTTCCTATTCTCTTTCTTCTATTACTCGTTACTAACATCTATACTCTCCATTGCGGTGTATCCAAAACCTATAGCGACGGCCCCGGATCTATGGGGGGCAAACCGGGGCCTGTGCCCCGGGTGGCAGCTTACAGGGGCGCCAAATCTATGTGACTGAACAAAATGAGAATTTCGACGCTTAATGAAATGAAATGAAATGAATTGAGATGCGGCAATGGAATATCAAATTGTATTTCTCCGTCAACCGTTAGCAGTTTTTCTATTATTATTTCTCCATTTAAAATAATTTATAATTAAAAATTAAAAAAGAAACGAGCTATAATACATTGTTCAAAGTTTTTCTGGTGTTTTTTAACAATAGTTTTTTGCATTGTATATAAGTGTATTTTTACAAAACTTCCCCTCCTCCCTTAACTGTAGGAGATATATCCTACTTCTTCAATAATAAAAAAATTGAACTGTGTCCCTCTACAAGCGTCACACCACACCGCCGGCCGTACAAATCCTAGTCTTGCCAAAAGGATTATTTGCTGGATACTGACAACTTTATTACACTGTATTTTAGATCTTTTTTAATTCACACAAAATATAAATACCCACAAAAATGTAGGAAATTAGGTGCTCTAAAAAATCTACTTAGTAAAAATGTTCTCGTTCATAGGAACAAAAAGTGAGATAAACGCTGTCTTCTGTATATATTTAAATTGCTAAGCCCTGTTGACCTAGTATTCACTCTTTCTGGACGTGCAATAAAACATAATGCCAACTATTACGAGGTGCATTATCTTGAGATGACCCATCAGGATCCTTTTTTAACGGCAGATTGTTGGAATGGAAACAAAATGTCAATATATAATGAATTTTGAATATATGCATTTTCTTCAATCCCTTCTTCACATTCAGCGATTTTCAGAACAAGTGTTTTCCTCAAAAGTTTATAGAAGTAGCTCAAATATTTTGTTTAAAACAATTAAGTTTTTAAGATCACTGTTCTATTTAATTGAGTCTTGTACCCATTTCAAAACAAACACTTACTGCAGTGAACACACGAAGAACGGGTATTTAGAATCGGGTATTCATAAAAGACGTGTATACTCAAGGTGTATAGAATACATGGTATGATATTGCGCATGTCGTTATCCTATCTCTCTCACGCATTTTGTCAACTAGTGACGCAATTCACTGAGTACATTTCACACTGAGTACATTTGTGCAAGCCAAAGTCAAGCTTCTTAAATGGCAAATTGGAGAGAAATGGCTCTTGAGAGATTTACCTCAGTAGTTTCTATTTTTTATTTTATTTTAACTCAATTTCTTCATCTCTCAACAAAGCTAGAAACCAAGTATACTTCAAATCGTTTCATTTAATTCACTCGGTGTACTCAGTGTATTTCCCTCAGTAAACATTGTAGACTATTGGCTTGAATCAAGCAACACAGCGTGCAAGAAAAAGAAAACAGTGTACTCATTTTGAAATTAGGTGATCGAATAGAATACACTAACTGCTTCTTATAGAGTGGGTACTTCACTTCAATGTATACTGTGTGAAAAATTGCAATGAATGGTGTACACAAGTATTGCAGCCGTTAAGAGGGAGCAAATGAATACATTCATGCAGACCTCTATATGCATATGTTGTTCCATATTTTCCCGCCTTATAAAAATGTGTATACACTTTTTCAGAAAAAAGTCGTCTAAAATGAAACTACTAATTATTTACCACACAGCGGAAACATTGGATATCATTTTCGCATATTAGTTCGTTCATGTTCAAAGATGTAAAACTTTCAAGAAACAAGATCAAATTTCAAGTTTATTTTGGACGTTAATATCAATTTGCCTTCCTTCTTTTTCTTTGATGGTTTTTCTAATCGTTATTTGTAAAATAATTTGTATATTTTTTTTTGAGTTTAGCGTTAGTATTTAACGGATTAATAAATTTAATTTATAAAATACTGTCCAATTGCGAATAAGTAACAAGCCGCACGAACGTACGTACCTAATTACGTTCAAACCACACATCTCTCACAATTTTATTTTGTCAAAGAACGATGATATAATGGTACACCGAGGCGTATACGTATTTTTTTTTATTATTTTATTATATATGATGACTATCGTTTTTAGAAAAAATAAAATTGTTCAGTAAAACAAATTATCAATCAAAGAAAAATGGTCAAAGTGGAATTGCAGTACTGTTCTTTTCAACATCGTTAGAAACATTTGTATTGAGTTTTGGACAGAAATCCCATCAGTTTTAAGCAAAGATTTGCTTTTTTGCTTCTTATACCAACTTAAACCATTTTTACAATTTTCGACAACAATTTTTCATAACGTCGATAATTTTTGGAAACAAAAAATTGAAAAGATATTTTTACTTACAAAATCAAATAAAAATGCTACTCTCCGAGAAAATTGGATTTACCTTATTAAACACCCTTTTTCAAAATGGCGGATAACACTAAATTTCTCACCAGCCAGAGACTGCTCTCACGCGTATCGAAGAACCAGCCAATCTAAAATTACTTGTGTTTTGACGTTGCTTAGCTCTCGTACTATTAAGGTTTGAAATTTTGTATGTCAATTGCATTGAAATCGTTCAAGGAACAACAAAGTTATAATATGTAAACATTTTTTGAAAAAAACCGGTTGTTGAATATTTTTTTCTGTTACAATTCTGTATCAGCTATCCCCTGAGTACAATTCATTGCAATCTCTCAAGAAAGAACGAAGTTGCAAAACATTGACATATTTTAGAAACATCCTATTTTGAAAATATTTTATTCAGCTATAACTCTGTCTCAGCTATCACTTCTGTCAATTTCATTGATTTCGCTCAAGGAACAACAAAGTCCCGAGGATTTAAAAACTTTTTTCGGAACTTTTTGCTTCGATACTATATTTTGCTTAACTTTGGCTTTTCGAAAGTGTGTCCTGTCGTAAATTTACATTCTCCTTTCTTCGGTTCAGGGAATGGATCTCCAATAGTTCTCCAATGATAAATTCGGGAACGAACTATATTTTACAGATCCATGCAGATTTGATTCGAATGAAAACGAATTTTATTAGGAACCAAAAAATAAGATTCGTGATCGAATCAAAAATAAAATTCTATTGAATTGTTCACGACAGAACGAATTATATTTTATCGTTCTACGAACCTTGGTTGTGTATCGTCTTTGTTTAGGCATTGTTAATTTTCTTATCTATAGTAATAAGTTGGTGAATAGGTACGGGCTGCACATCCATTAAAAAAGTTTATTCTCCCAGTGACAAAAATTCAACCAAGCAGATATGTGGTTTCTTTCACTTTTATCAAAAACGGCAAGGGAGCCAAAATCAAGTTTTTCCCCGGTTCGGAAAAATCGTAGATCCGGGGCTGTATAGCGATATGCTCAAACAATACAAAAAAGATTAGGTAGACTTGGATTGCGTCCATCCACAAAACATTGAAGCTGAGACTCTGTGAGAGGACCCTGGTGCATCCATCACCTTTCCACACATAGTTGATGAGGAATCCAGGTCAGTCATGATAAATTGATAATGGTTCAGTCTTCTACTAATGTCGACAGTCTGACTGAAATGGAGACAGAACACTATCTTTACCTCATTCCTTTGAGTGACGATGGGCTGTTGAGTTAATGCAACGACACCGTCATGGAGGTTGCTCTGCTTGGTTATTGTCAAATGCTGCATTTAGTCCAAATTAACCTTCAAAACTCTATAAAGGCTTCAACCTTCCTTCTCTTCCGCCTATCCAGAAACGTTGAAGACAACAATTGTTCTGATCCGCGATTGTTAAACCCATAGTTATAGGACTATGGATTCCCGAATACTATGTACTGTGTGCATCTGGTAAAGGTGACTTAGATTTTTCATACTAGTTATGAGTAGCACTAACGTGAAAGAGATACCACCACTGCCAGATTGGAAACGGCCAATGGTACGTACTGGTTATAGTGTCGGCGTATCTGGATCAAGACCACCTCGGCCCTCTTCCCAGCCATACAATGAATAAAATCATCGCACAGACAGAACTACAAAAGATATGTCTAATTATTGGGAGTGATGCTAACTCCCATCATTCAGTATGTGGAAGTACTCAGATTCATCACAAGATTTTGAATTGGAAAAAATCTGATGAACTCTCGTTCTCTCATCACACATGCATCCAATTCAGTCTAAATGATGAACCGCTTGGAATTTCGAGACCCTCGGAAAACCGACTGGCCTAAATATGGGATAAAACTTAAAGGTCTATGAAATACTGATTTTTCAAATCTTTCTTCTGATATAAATGAACTTGACTGTAAGGTCAGTGATCTTACCTTAGCCCTTACCAAATAAATGGCTATTTCCTGTCCACTTACTCAATTTTGGGGGAGAAAGCAGCCACATTGGTGTGATTCAGGGCTTGAACCACTCAGGAAAGATAGTCATAAATGCTACAAGCACTCGAGTAATTTTGGATTGGAAATCCTATGTATAGAAAACCCTTAAATTATATACGAAAGCTCTGAGTTCAATTGTTCTGCTGAAAAACCAAAAGTGGGGTTTCAACTTCCACTATGAAACTGGGAGAAAGAGATCTTTCTCGAGAATTTTCTATGGAACAATAGAAACAATTTCAGAGGCATCCAGGCTAAGAAAAATTCTCTCTTCAAATCCAGTAATGCCTATTATAGCTTTTTGAAAAATGCTGATGGCTCATGGACAAACTCTTGTGAAGAATCGCTCAACCTACTAATAGATACTCATTTTCCAGAATATTTATAGCTTCGACCATAATAGGTCAGACAATGAGCCAATATATCCACAAGGTCTGATTACGAGGCCAAGTTACAATGGGAGCTTCAAACCATAAACAAGTCTGCAGGACCCAACGCACGGCGGCGGCGGCGTAGTATCAGCTGAACTCCAAATGAATATTGATTTAATTCTGCCAATTCTGGAGACTTTTCTAACAAGTTGCTTAAACCTGGTTCAAATTTCTCTCTTATGGAGAGAAGTCAAGGTTGTGTTTATAACCAAAGCTGGCAAATGCTCCCAAGTAAACCCGAAAAATCTCAGACCTATAAGTCTATAATCATTCCTTCATAAAATCTTTGAAAGATTGATCGATATCCATCTTCGAACAAGCATAGACACATGAATTTTGTCAACTGCCTAACACGCTTATTGCAAAGGAAAATCGGTAGGAACTGCGTTACATACTATAATTCGAACTATCGAATATTCCCTCCATCATAAGGAGTACACCATGGTCACTTTTTTGCATATAGAGGGTACTTTTAACAGGGTTCACTCCCGATAATTAGACATTATCTTCTGCAGTTCTGCCTGTGAGGGTCTGTCAGTAAGGGGTACGCAGTCAAGAAGGGGTGTTCTATCTCCCCTTCTCTAGAACTTGGTAGTAAATGAGCTGCTTTCTGGAAGCGGAGAGATACAGAGTGATTGCCTATGCGAACGATGTTGATATTTCAGTATCAGGTAAGCATCCTACTGTCTTAAAGTGACTCTTATAAAACGCTTTAAATAAGCTAACTTACTGGGCTCACCGGTGTCGTGTCGGTGTCAACCCTCATAAAACAGAACTTGTTCTATTTTCAAGGAAGTATTAAATCCCTCACATAGATCCTCCTTCTATCAAAGATACTCCAATAACATTCACTGATCAAGCAAAATATTTGGGTCTTATTTTGGATTAAAAGTTACGCTAGAAGCCTAATACACAAAAAAGAGTCAAAAAGACAACAGTGGCACTTTTCTATTCATAAAAGCAGTAAGAAATAAATGAACCCTTCAACCTCGTATTTCAACATCACAGCCTCAGTAACTGCTTAAAAATGTCAAACTTTGAAATTGGTCAACCCTAGAAAACATGTAATCAAGGCTTATAGTTTCTCAAAGTCACGCAAGATTATACACAGAGTAACTTTGGGGTATCGATTAGTGTTTAAATTCACATCCAAGTCTTGGAAAAACCTGGATAACCGACCCTATTATGCATAAGCTTGAACCTGATTCACCTCGATTTTATTTTTAACAAATAACCGACACTATCCGAAGAGGCCAATCCAAAGTATCTAGTTTATATCTACATGTATATCAGAATCTAATACGACGCTCATAGAAAATCTGTAAGTATTGGTTCATTCAACTAAAAACTAAAGTTTAAATTTTATAAAAACAAAAAGTCATGTTTATATACTTGTTGGTTAACCTAAGTTAAACTCAGCTTTAGACCATTTTGAACCCTAAATTTATTAACATCCAAGATTTTATGCTATGCTTAATTCACTTGAGATAATATTTTAATGAAAGTCATTTTGATTTAAATTTTCGTGATTCTCATCCATTAAAAAAAAAATTTTAGGTCGACGACCACTAATATCCAATCTTAGTTTAACAATAAAATCCCTGCATCAAATCCTTGTTCGGCCCTCTTTATTAATATGTATGTATGTTGTACGTAGGACCCCTTTTTACCACAATTATTGTCAAACTGAATTAGAGGTAAATTTCAGAACAGACCAAAGGGACGTTATAGTATATACAAATCGAATCCCGGAACTGATGGAAAATTAACATCCCAAAGGAAGTGGATGCTTTATCTAAATATGAGGTCCTATACCGTCGAGATGGAAAAAAGGGATAACCCAAATTGAATTTTCCTTGGTTCAATCAACATTTAGGGTGACGCGTTAGCCTTACCTTCATCGGCACAACTCTCTCGAGACAAGAAAATACACCGAATTTAAGAAAGGATAAATAAAATAAAATATTTGCCAACTAAGGAGTTGCTGTTTCTTGACTGTATACCTATGTATGTATGAACGGGTAAACAATTTTCTTTCAGTTGTAAAAAAACACAAAACACAAATAAAAAAAAAAAAAAAAAATAGGGAGAAATGCAAAATCCGAAAACAAAGAAACTTTTTTTCTTGCAACATGTTTTATTGTTACTCAGTTTGATTACGAAAAATTCAAGCAATAGCCATGGAAAAATGCCAAAGGAATTGCGATAGCAAAAAATAACGAATATAAAATATACACACACAAAGTAAATTGTAATTTTCAAAGGAGTATAATGTCGGCACTTAATTTATTATATTAAAAAAAAATAACAAAGTTTAATAATATTATTTATCATGATACGAAATTTCTTTATTTCATACATAAACTAGCCCTTACCCGGAATTTCGTCCGTGATAAATTAAAAAATCTGTTCGTTGTACTAATTTTATTCTCTTTATATGCTTCTATCAACGGGACTTTAGTTTACTGGGTTATGAAAAATCCAAAGCTGAACTTAATTTTATTTAAATAAAATCTTTACATCTTTTAGCACACAACATCATTACGACGCACATTGGGAGGTGGTGAAACCTCATATATAAAAGGCTTTGATTTGGTATTCTGATACTTGTGTACTTTACTACTTTTTTTAGTATTATTCAGGAAAAATCCGTTTTTCTGTTTAACTGTTTTTGATTATTCCTCCCTCTCATAAATATTGTTATTTAAAATTTGTCCTTCAATGTAATATCGTCCCCTGATTGCAAGAACTAGGTAACTCAATTTTAAATTTTTAAAATATCCCGGCAAAACGGTATTATTTAGTAAAATTCTCAAGATTGTTTGTTCAATTTTTTTCTATTCTAGACAAATATAGAATATTTCTGAAGTGTAAGAAACATACAAATTAAACTTTCCCTCGATCTTTTGTAGCTGCCATCTATGAACGCCGCCATCTCAAAAATTTATAAAATTGAGTTACCTAGTTCTTGCAATCAGGGGACGATATGTTAATACACTTGTCAAAAAAATTAAAGGAACAATATTTTTTAATTCTTTTTTTGTGATTTTTGAAGAGCTGTTTTGTTGTTGTTTGGAAATAATCTTGCTTACAGTACCGTTATTGCGTTATTGCACGAAATGACACGAGACAAAAATTTTATTTTTTTGAATTTCGTCAGTTGTATGGATAATGTTTTTTGAGTCAATCAAATGTAATGGTCAGATAACTTGGTTTATCTGACTTTTATTGAAATAAGACACTTTTGGGTTTTATTACCAATATCTCAGCAAATAATTATGTCATTCATTATTTAAGGGCAGTTTTGGAAATTTGAGTAAGTTATCTACAAGATTTCTTAAAGATTTTGTTGAGATAATTTTTTACTTTTCACCGTTACTTAAAAAAAAGTACTAAGAATCGAATTTTTGTGGTCTTTCGGTAAATATTTTTTTCCTTGCGACACGGGTTGAATCAAACTGGGTTGACTCAAACGGGGTCGACCCGAACCAGGTTGACTCAAGCCTCAAAGACTCAGGCAAAGTTACGTTGTTAATTTAATTATTTGAAATAAAAGTTAATTTGAAACTAAAAACAAAAACAAACTGAGATGAGAAATATGGCCCAAAAAATAAAGACCAAATCTCAAATTCAGTCGATCTTTTGCAAATAGCTTTCTTGGTCAACAGTACCAGCTTGGCCCGTTATGCGGGTTCAAATGATTTGTACTCTCTCATTCGATCTTCTGTCCTGTTCACCCTACTCCGTTGCTTCGCTTAGGGTAATGTTCAGTTGCCAGGCGGGTTCCAATATCAACAGTATTCTTAGTCAACAATACCTGCCTAAAATAGAGCGTGAAAGCCCAGGAGTATATTCGCAAGTGATGCGTAACATCTCTTTGTATCGAGTAAAGTATTGTAAGAGTCAGATACATACTACTTTTTTACTTGCGATTATAGGTACTATAAGGCAAGTTTTGGATTCGTGCAGTAAAAAATTTTTGAGATAACAATCAAACATGATATTACGATGATAGAGAACACCAAAAAAGTGGAGGGCACAATTCTGTCTGTCTGTCTGTCTGTCTGTTCATCTACAGCCTAAACGGCTCAATCGATTTTTTTCAAACTTGGTACATAGTGGTTTTTGGTGATTCTGCCGACACGTTTTTTTCATTTTTTTTTTAGAACCTAAAATAACGGTACCTGTCATACATTTTTTTTTTGCAAATTTACATAATCGTATTTTTCTCAAAAACGGCTCGACAACTTTTCTTAAAAAAAATTCAATAAATTTATTTTAGTAAAGGCTTTCTTTGAGTGGAAAACCATTTTTCAAAAATGGTTATTAATGGTACCTATCAAGGAACCATTTTTTAATTTTTGATTTTCTTCAAAATGGTATGACCGATTTTAATTATTTTTTTTATACAGAAGCTTCCAAAAAATATAAATAGTTTTGTGCACCAACATTTTTGAAAAAACATTTTTTGGATTTTTAAAAAATATTTCAAAATTTTGTTTGGAAAATCAAATATTTCGAAAACGGCATCATAGATTTTTTTGAAACTCGATATTTAAGACTTTTTTAGTACTTTCTAAAATAATTTTAGAAAAAATTTTACATTTATGAAAAAATAACGGTATCTTCCATACAAAAGTGAAAAAACCGCAAAGGAAAATATTTTTTTGCTTAAAAACGACTCCTACGATTTTGATTAAACTTTTTTCATGTACTAAAACTAGTATGATCTACCACCAAAAATTATAAAATTTTACACATAGCAACTATTAGTAGAACCTGTCATAGAACGGATTTTTTTATTTTGAGTTTTCTCGTTATCAGCTTAACGGATTTAAATGAATTTTTTTATATAGAAATTTCAGATAAGATCAAATAATATTGCATATCAAAATTTTCAAAAAAAAGTTTTTGGATTTTTAAAAAAAGTTTCAAACTTTTTTTTTGGAAATTCGATATCTCAAAAACGGGTTGACAAATTTTTTTTAAATTTTGTTTGTATATTTACATAAATATATAGTTTAAATCTGCATACCAAAATTTGTTCTTAAAAATGTTTTAAGAATTGTATATATAAAAAATTAATTTAAAAAAAAACCGCTTCAACCATTTTAAATTTTTTTTTCCCATACAATCATATTCCATCATGAATTAAGATGGCATACTTTTTTTCACCTCAAACTGTCAAAAGAGTTGTTTTAGCTAATTTAAATGTCATATTTCATGCTTCTCTACATTTTTCTCTCATAATTTCCATGTTTGTAAATACAATTTTCTTAAACTCGCAGTGTCTTGAACATAAGAGCAAGTACGTGCGACCCAGTCGTGCATTTTATTTTTGATGTAACAAAAAATGGAAAACCATAGGCTTTAAGTTTAAAAACAATAATTTCATGACTAAGTTGATCGAATGCTTTCGAAAAGTCTGTGTATATGCAATCAACTTCATTCCCGTTTTCCAATGCATTAGAACATTTATGCAAGAAAGTAAGGAGATTTGTTACCGTTGATTTTCTTCTCACAAATCCATGCTGTTGATCACATATAATACTCTTAGTATGAAATGCTAGGCTCTCACATACAACTTGCTCAAAAAGCTTTGGAATACAAGAGAGCTTTGCTATGTGCCTATAGTTCATTATATCAGATTTGTCACCTTTTTTAAAGATTGGTGTAAGAAACGATTTCTTCCATAAATTGGGAAATATTCCTGTCCTTAAAGAAAACTCGAACAAAAATTGAAGGGGTTGAACTAGTATAAATTTACACTTTTTCAATAGTATAGGTGGAATTCCATCTGGACCAGATGAATAATCATCATTTAATGAGAGAAGGTCTAGAACAGTACTCGGTGGCACTGGGATATTGTTGCAGCTTGTTTGGGCATAAGTATGCAAACTCATAAAATGACTTTCGTCGACATCTAAGGGCTTGTCAATAAAAGAATTACGAAAATTTTTCGCAAAAGCATTACAAATATCAATGGTTTCCTGCAACGAACAGTTTTCATACATGAAGTTCGCTGGATAACCATCTGAGTTTTTTTTCGAATTAAAAAACCTCCAAAATGCCTTTGGGTCATCTTTTAGAGAACTACCCATTTCGTTTACATGATTAGAGTATAGATTTTTTGAATGGGTTTTAAATTCTTCGGAAAGGGTAATGTAGAAATTGTGGTCGATTCGTGAAAGAGTTTTTAAGTACACTTTCCATGGTTTGTTTCTTTTATTTCGGAGTGTTCTAAGCTCTTTAGTATACCATGAGTGGCAAAAGTTTCTATTTTTAGATAATTTTAATGGGATAGTATTATTAATGCAGTTGTTAAGGATGGAAGAAAAAGTAGAAACTGCTTCGTCAATATCGCTAGATACTGATATATTCTCAATACCAGACCTAGCTATCTCATCTGAGAGCAATTGAAAGTCTGCCTTTCTGTAGTCAAAAGTATATGAGCAATCATAAGGGTTACTGTTTTCAGTAAGGTGATTGCTCAGGTCGAAAAAAATATCCAAAGGAGGATGATAGTTATCTATATTAGTAATTCCGGAACTAGATTCTAGAACCAGAGTACTATTAGCGTCTGAAGAAAATACCAAATCGAGAATTCGATTTTTAGAGTTTTTAATACAGATAATTTGCTGTAAGTCAGTGGAAATTATTCTATCAAGAAGCAGAAACTCAGTTTGAGAAGAAGTTAAAGAAGCTACTTGATAGGATTCGTCATCAGAGGGAACCCACTCTATATGAGGTAAATTAAAATCACCAAGGAGTAATATGTTGCTGTTGGAGCAAGACAAGTCAATAACAAAATCTAAGGCTTTAGAAAGTTCCAAATAAACTGTGTCCGAACTTTTCGGAGGAATATATGCATTTAAAATATAAAAATGTTTTGTCTGTATAGTAAATTTTATACAGATTAGTTCAATAGAGACATTAAAGGGGAAAGATATAGACGAAGAAATAAACTTATTTCTAACTGCAATTAAAACACCACCTCCCATTCCTTTTGGCTTATCAACATGACGATCTTTTCTATATACTAAAAACTCTTCATTGAAAAGTTCCGTGTGCAGAAAACTTGAATCCAGCCAAGTTTCAGTCAAAGCAAAGATGTCATGTGAAAAAGCTTGGGAGTTCATAAAAATATCAACAGTTTTGCTGCGAAGCAAATAAGGTATAATAAGGTTCTATTTTTTGAAAATCAATTTACTAGATTAGATAGAAATGAAAACGTGCTTTTACATCTTCTATAATAGTGGAGTTAATTATAATGTCATTACAACAACTGTTGTAGATAATAATATACATAAATACATATACCTACATATATGTTATAAATACATTTAAATAAAACAAACGTACAACAAAAAACAGTAAGGAAATTATTTAACATAACTTAAATAATAAAATGCACGACTGGGTCGCACGTACTTGCTCTTATGTTCAAGACACTGTGAGTTTAAGAAAATTGTATATACAAACATGGAAATTATGAGAGAAAAATGTAGAGAAGCATGAAATACGACATTTAAATTTGCTAAAACAACTTTTTTGACAGTTTGAGGTGAAAAGAAAGTATGCCATCTTAATTCATGATGAAATATGATTGTATGGGAAAAAAAAATTTAAAATCGTTGAAGCGGTTTTTTTTTAAAGTAATTTTTTATATATAAAATTCTTGAAACATTTTTAAGAACAAATTTTGGTATGCAGATTTAAATTATATATTTATGTGTATATAAAAACAAAATTTGAAAAAAAATTGTCATCCCGTTTTTGAGATATCGAATTTTCAAAAAAAAAGTTTGAAACTTTTTTTAAAAATCCAAAAACTTTTTTTTTGAAAATTTTGATATGCAATATTATTTAATCTTATCTGAAATTTGTATATAAAAAAAATATTTAAATCCGTTAAGCTGATAACGAGAAAACTCAAAACAAAAAAATCCGTTCTATGACAGGTACTACTAATAGTTGCTATGTGTAAAATATTTAATGGTAGATCGTACTAGTTTTAGTATATGAAAAAAGTTTAAACAAAATCGTAGGAGTCGTTTTCAAGCAAAAAAATATTTTCCTTTGCGGTTTTTTCACTTTTGTATGGAAGGTACCGTTATTTTTTCATAAATTTAAAATTTTTTTCCAAAAATATTTTAGAGAGTACTAAAAAAGTCTTAAATATCGAGTTTCAAAAAAATCTATGCCGTTTTCGAAATATTTGATTTTCTAAAAAAAAATTTGAAATATTTTTTAAAAATCCAAAAAATATTTTTTCAAAAATGTTGGTACACAAAACTATTAACATTTTCTGGAAGCTTCTGTATAAAAAATAATTGAAATCGGTCATACCATTTTGAAGAAAATCAAAAATTAAAAAAATGGTTCCTTGGGAGGAACCATTAATAACCATTTTTGAAAAATGATTTTCCACCCAAAGAAAACCTTTACTAAAATAAATTTATTGAATTTTTTTAAAGAAAAGTTGTCGAGCCGTTTTTGAGAAAAATACGATTATGTAAACTTGCCAAAAAAAATGTATGACATCACCAAAAACCACTAAGTACCAAGTTTGAAGAAAATCGATCAAGCCGTTTAGGCTGTAGGCGAACAGACAGACAGACAGACAGACAGAATTGTGCCACCCACTTTTTTGGTGTTCTCTATCATCGTAATATCATGTTTGATTGTTATCTCAAATTTTTTTTTTTGCACGAATCCAAAACTTGCCTTATAGTACCTATAATCGCAAGTAAAAATTATACAAAATAGTACTTTAGGATCAGGATTTAATAATATTTAAAATATTTCCGCATGTAAAAAAAACAAACACGTCTTGTATGTTCTGAGGTCCAATTCAAACTGAAACTCTTTTATTCTTTCTGTCTTAGCCTAGGGGAATTTATACATAAATATATAACGATATTGGTTATTATTTATATTGTATACATATTTATAACAGTTTAGGATATTTAAACATAAATGTATTAGTATTGTGTTTGTGACTAGTTGTACATATTTACATATTAATTTTCATTACATTCATAACGTAGGTTAGTGTTGCCATAGGGCTTTATTACTACAATTCGGCCATCTTGACCATTTAAGATCACCTGATCTTTTATTTTCAATGAATATTTTTATTTTTGGCACCTCGACTCCCAAACCATGGTCGCATATTACCAACTGCCCATACACCTTGATATGGTAGTCGTGTCTGTTGAAAATTGTCTACATCCTTTAGCACATACCGATCGTTTCTCAAAACTTTTGTTATTTCATAAGGTCCTTTGAACTTTGGTAACAACTTTTTAGATGCCCCGGGGTGAGAATCAAAATTTTTCACTAATACATAATCTCCTAATTCATACTTTTTGGGTGGTTGTCGTTTCTTATCTACGTATTTTTTGTTATAAGCCTGTGCTTGTTCCTGTTTCAAAACTGCTTCTTGTCTTATTTGTTTGTGATTACCTTCAACTATCTTTTGTTTAACCTCTATCAAATTTTCTTTAAGTTCGTCTACAACTTTGCCTCTTTGATCTACCCCGAAAAGCATTACGCTTGGATGTTTTCCTATCATTCGATTTACGGTGTTGTTCAACGTGAACTCTACAGTTTCCACCACATGATCCCAATAGACTCCCTCCTCTGGTTTGACCAACTTAGCTATCATTGGACCTATATTTCTATTGACTCTTTCTACTTGCCCGTTAGCTTGCGGTGACCCTGTTGCAATCTGTGTATGTTGTATATTATTTTTGGTCAAAAAACTTTTAAAATCACCGGACGTAAATGAACTGCCTCTATCTGATATTATACACTTTGGTCTGCTATAGGAGCGGAAATAATCTGTCAATGCTGTAATCACTTCTTTAGTATTTGTCGTCTTGGTGGTATATAGTCTGACAAACTTTGTGAACGCGTCAATTACTACAAGTATGTGTTTCTTCGAGGCTCGGGAATGGTCAACAGGTCCGTAATGATCTATATGAACTACTTCGAATGGGGTATCTCCTTTGGGTATGTTATTTAAAAAACCCTCTTCTTTCCCGTGCTTGGAGGAATATATCATGCACTTAAAACAGTTTTGTATATGAATACTTACTTTTTCTTTCATTTTGGGAAACCAATAACATTTTTTTATAAGCTCCATCATTTTATCAGTACCAGTGTGTCCCATTTCATCATGATATTTATACATAACATGCCCTTCCATACTTTCAGGGACACAGAATAAAATGGTTCCACCATTTTGTTTTCTATAAATAACCCCGTTACGCATTTCATATAAATGATGTTCTGACTGTAATAACGACTCTTTGAGTTTTATCAAAGTAGCATCTTTACCTTGGGATATAACTAAATTTTCTTCAAAAGTATTGGTTTCCAAAACCAGGATATTCGTCGAACGGCTTAGCGCATCCACGTGTTGCATACGTGTACCAGCCCTGTGTTCAAGTTCATAGTCATAGTTTTGAAACTCAAGTGCCCACCTCGCTATTCTCGGATTAAGTTCTTTTTTGTTGAGTGTCATTGTAAGTGAGTTGCAATCTGTTATTATTTTAAAATGTTTGCCTTGTAAATATACTCTGAATCTTTTGAGTGCACTAACGATAGCAAGCGTTTCCAACTCAAAACTATGGTACTTCGCTTCATCGTCTGTCGTTCTTTTGGAAAAGAAAAATATTGGATGTAGCTTTCCATCATCCTTTCTCTGTAAAAGAATAGCTCCTAAACCGATTGCGTTTGCATCGCAATGTAATTCTGTGTAATCCTTAGGGTTATACAATGCTAATACTGGAGACTCTATCAATTTTTGCTTAAGTATTTCGAATGACCCTAACTCTTCCGTGCCGAAGTGAAATGCTTTGTTTTTCCTAGTAAGATCATAAAGTGGCTTAGCTAAAATGGAAAAATTCTTAACAAACCTACGAAAATACGAACATAGACCTAAAAAGCTTTGAACCGAATGTACATTTTGTGGTATCGGAAAATTTTGTATTGATTCTAGTCCTTTTTCATCAGCTTGTATGCCTTCACCAGTAATGGTATATCCCAAGTACTTTATTTTCGCCTGAAGAAACTCACATTTATCCAACCTTAACTCTAATTTGTTATCGACTAATCTTTTGAAAACTTCTTTTAAAATTATGAAATGTTTACTAAAATCTTTTGTAGCTATCATTATGTCATCAAGGTATATTATAACCTCGTCTTTTCTAATCATATCTGCGAAAATTTTGTTTACATGTCTTTGAAATACGGAAGGAGCGTTTCTCTCCCCGGTCTTTGACAGGCACATTGTTGAGACGCAATACAAGTGATGACTTGGTCCCGTTGCTTGGCATTCCGAGACGTTGCAGCCACTCACGTAGCTGTGCTACCGAAAAATCGTTTGCTTCGATCGAAGTGCTCATTATGAGAGATAAACGCACAAAAGAAAAGAAGGGGGTAGAAATATATTAAGTAATAATAAAAAAAAAACAAATCGCGACAAGAGGCAGCAGTGGATAATAAAAACAAAATTTAGAGGCAGGGAGAAATGAGACGCGCACAATGTAGCAAACGCGCACGTTCGTTCACGATTCACAATGGAGGGGGAAGAAAAAAAAATTCTTATTCGATTTTAATTGTTTGTTCGATTTTAATTGTTTATAAAACAAACTTTTTTAGGGTGGATCCCACTTCTGAGGTTTTAGGATCAGGATTTAATAATATTTAAAATATTTCCGCATGTAAAAAAAACAAACACGTCTTGTATGTTCTGAGGTCCAATTCAAACTGAAACTCTTTTATTCTTTCTGTCTTAGCCTAGGGGAATTTATACATAAATATATAACGATATTGGTTATTATTTATATTGTATACATATTTATAACAGTTTAGGATATTTAAACATAAATGTATTAGTATTGTGTTTGTGACTAGTCCCAGTGGGAAATTTTCAAAAATTCACCAAGGAATCCCCTTCTATTTCCTCGAGGAATGGAAGCTACACCCAAGGAATTTGAGGTGAAATCATCGAGGAAATTAACATGGGGTTGTCATTGGCGTTCACCAAGTATGATTTTCTTGGTGAATATTCAGTAGTGAAATCACTAAGAAGGTGTAACTTGCTTATTCCATAATTAATTGCATTTGATGAAAAATACCGTGAATATACATCAGTGATATCACTAGGTACATGGAGTTGGTTTTTCACCAGGCCATTATCTTTTTTTAAATGAAAAATGCCATGAATGTTCACCAAGGAAATTACTTTGTGAATGGAACCTACTTAATCATCTAGTGAAATCATCAACATCGGTAGTGTACTGTCTACTTTAGTATTAAAACGAACCAAAAAGAAGTTCTTATTTTAAATCAAAAGATATATTTACGTTTTAACAAACGCAATTTGAGTAATGTTCAGTTCATCTTACATTGATTTTCTTACGGGAAGTCAATGTGAACTTTATTTTACAAAAGGAGAACCAAAAAATCACAAGCTCAGGACTCTGTCCATTACTATTCATCGTTGAAAACCTCGTGTTTCTCGAGGCATGATTTTTGCAATGAAATTGTATACTGTATGGGAAGCATTGAATTCAGTTGAATTTTTGCACCAAGTAAAAGAAAGGGTGATGTCATGAAAATAATGAACTGGTGAAAAAGGCAACACCTTTTTCTAATGAAATCATTACATACCTGTTCCTCGTAAAAAGTATTTCATGAATTCATTGTGCTATTCACCGACATTTTTCCTTGAGGACGAAATTTCCTACTGGGGTTGTACATATTTACATATTAATTATCATTACATTCATAACGTAGGTTAGTGTTGCCATAGGGCTTTATTACTACAGTACGCATACGCCACAGAGTGTATCATTTATTCACATATCAGGAATTATTTAAAAAATTTATGGCACATTGAAAGTACAAAAAATTGAACCGATGATGATGAATTCAATACCAAAAAGAAAAAAAAAATCCAATAAAAAGAACTTTAAACAAAACTTCAATTTCATCGTTATTTGTATTACTGGCTTCTGGAATCATTTATTGCAGCTCAAATACAAAGGTAGTATGTCAAAAAAACGTTTAAATAAGAATAAAAAAAAAATAAGTAAAATTACTTAAAGCGAATGAAAGATTTTGCCTATTTTTTTGCAAACACATAAACTATATCTACTTCTACATACTCGTATATATGTAGATATTATGTCAATCAAAAACTCGAGCGAAGCTCAGTCACCCAGGTACTTGAAAATTAACTGTGAAGCTTTGTAAGCAACCTACAGCAATGTTTTATATTTTGAAAAATTTATAACACTTGATGGGCGTGGTCGAAAAATATAAGCCATATAAATTGCGAAATGGAGCAGTTTCTTAATGTAAGACTTTTTTTTAAAACGCAAATAATTTTTATTATTATAATCTTTCATTTGTTATAAGCCACTACTTTTTCAGTTCTTTCATGGGCAAAAAATAAAAGTTGCACTTTTTTAAACGCATTTTTCTTAGCTTTTGCGTTATTTAAAAGTGTGTACTTGTACGATACATTAAAATAAAAGTATTTTTAATTATAAATCAAAAACAAACAAATTAATTCATTCCGTTGGTAATTAAAAAAGTTATTAACGTCTTCGCGATTCCGGGACAATGTAACAAGAAGCATGCTTTTAAATTATGCAATTCAAATATTATTCGTGCTCTCTCGTTGGAAATACAACTTTGTGATTACCTTCATAATATATACATAATGTATATAAACCATGAATTTTTTTCCTATCTTTAATATTTATGTTTTTTTTTTAATTATTTAGGTAACAACAACATAAACTCAAATTGTTTTTACATTTTTTTAAGTTTTTTGTTTCCATATAAAAATTGATATTTTTTTTATAAATCTAACCGCTGTCTAAAACGCAGTATTTTAAGACCTTACACGGAGAGAATTGAAAAGTCACCAAATGCAAAATTTTCTGTTGCAATTTGCAAAACATGTTTTAATAGTAAATTATGGCGTTTTTATGACAGATTGATTCAAAAACTGGTAAATTGACAGTCAAAACATAGCAAATTATAAAATTTGTCTCGTCAAGATTTACAATTAAAATCAATGATTCAAGCTTGCATTTTTCATGGTAAATTACAACTTTTTTGGCGTAATTTATTCTCCAAAAGAATGATCTCAACTTAAAAATTGATTTGCGATCACTTTTTAGTAATTTATTACATTGCACAATCACTGATTTGGAAACCACCAAATATTAACTCTAGGAAATCATGTTTTCTGTGTCACGATTTGAAACTTCATTAGAATGATTCCAAATCAAAAAAAAATTGTTTCCCCAATCACGACTTTCCTGTCAAAATTTACTTCTGCAGGAAATAAAGCACCACAACATGGCATGTTTCTACTTCTTAATTTCTGACAACAGTGTTCTGTATTGCAAATTGGCCTAGTGGATGCGTGCTGGCTCAGTAACTGGAGGGATGCGAGTTCAAATCCAAGTAGAGGAAAGCAAAGTATTTATTTCAAATCAATAAAATAAAATGTGTACACATTCAAAATGAAGGGTGGAGCAAGATTGCTCTTTCAAATGGCAAATCACGAAATGAAATTGGTGATCACAAACTTTTTTAGCGAATTAACAAATATGCAACTGAGTAATATTTGGATCAAATTGCGATTTGTTGGTTGCAATTTTTGTTTTCTCTCAATCGAATAATTGATACTTAATAGCTTTGATTCATGATTTTTGAACATCAATATCTTAATTTTGCTTCGATTTGCAAATTGCAAACAAATAGTTGTAAATTACTAAATCCCGAGCCAAGGTATAAACCGGGATTCATTTTTTGTGATTTGCAGCTCATTTTTCTTGATCTGATCCAAGAATTCTTTCCGTGTATTTTTGAAGATCAATGCATAATTTTGTGAGTAGGTACCTACATGAAATTAATGAAGCCACGTCGATCGATCAATTTTTTAATTAAAATCCATTTTATTAGCAGTTACCATTTATAAATCGTTTAGCATCTCTGTTGTAAAAATGATGATCAAATCGTCGTCGTTGTATCAAAACTCCCTAAGTCCATTTCTCTTGAAAACGAGAACCCTCTCTTGAATACGATATAATATTTATTAAAATATAAACATTTTAGTTCTGTTAAAGGTCTCTAAATCTTATGTTGGTCTATTTATAAATTAAAAAATTCCCAAAATCAAACATTTTCAAATTCTGGTTAGTAAAAATCCGTAAAAAGTACTGATGTCTCAAAATAAATGAAAATGGACCTAGGAAGTTTTGTCTGAACAACGATGAAATATGGTATGACATAATTTTTGAAGGGGAATGAGACAATAAATAAGTTCTGAACATTTTTAACAAAAAAAAAAAAATGATTAATAAAACACTTGTTAATTTCCACAATTTAATTATTTAATTAATTGTGGAAATTAACAAGTGTTTTATTAATCATTTTTTTTTTTTTTGTTAAAAATGTTCAGAACAATAAACTTCCACCAAGTGGCTAATCATCGCTCTATTGAGCATATAAAAAAAAAAAAATAAGTGTTTTTAGTGTTTCAAAATTTTTCAATTTAGTATGAAATAAATCGAACTAAGGGGGGATTTTTTCACCCTTTTTGTATGAAATTTCTTGCTACTCCTCAATGATTTTTCTTACACAACTTACACAATAAAGCCTATTATGTCAGCTTTCTTTAAAGATCCTACACTTGAATATCCAATAAGTGGAACAGGACCTATGATTTTTTTAAAAGCCATACATATCAAATTCTAATAAACACATTCGATATGTAGTAGTAGATAGATATACGGGATCGTCCAAGCAGATAATTTCAATGCAATTTATTTAATTGTTTGGTACCTATGCATGATGTATCAAAATAACCGTATTTTTATTTATATCCGAAAATAGGAAAAACCAAAGTAATCCATTCATGCAATCCAGAGATATGAGTTCATAAGTGTAAGCATTCAAATACTGCCGTTAACTCCATTCAAAAGTATTCTAGGATTATAATTTTTTGAATTCATTTTCAAATCAATAATTTCTATCATCTGTCAAAATTTCGGTTTTCTAATCCCCTTAAAAAAATCAAATAACCATTAAATAATTTTAAAATTTTACAGATTATTTCTTCTAACTGGAAGGATTATGTAACACGGAAATCGATTTTATTTTTTTTACCCCTAAAACGAGTGAATACATCTATTCACACACAAAAACATGAACATGAAATAAAGCCAAATTGGTCTTATTTCATTTTTTAAAGCGAAATAAAACTCATTTAAAAAATAGTTTTGGTACAGGAATCTGAAAATATGGAAAATTACCTATTTTTTCTCTCATTCATGTGGTTTGTTTTGGTCTCCGAAAAAGATTTCTTTCTCAAAACTTACGTCTTTATTTATTTTCGCTCAGGTATTTTTTTAAAGTATTTTGGCTTTGATTATAAAATAATGTTTTTAGGATTCCACCAAAAAAGGAGTGAGTTCTATCAACGTGAACTTACCGTCACTTTTATATGGAAATTTCATTTACAGCTTACTCTTGGCATGTTTTACGAAAAAAAAAAAATACTAAAGTTTAGTGTGGACTCAGCTCGTGTGAAAATTAAATGTTCATATAAAAGTGACGATTAGTTCCCAGCGATGAAATTCATAACGAGAGGTGAGTAGGAGGTACCCATATAAAATATAGAGATGTGTAAAATTTGACATTTGATAAATATGTAGTTTAATTCTAAAAAGATAAAAGTTCAGAAAATTAAAAAAAAAACTACCCTTGAATACATTTTGCCTTTTGTAGTTGTTATAGCGATATTTTTATGTGTTCAGATTCAAAACGAGCTTTCCAAAACGGTCTAACGTGTCACCACAGAATTAATTTTGCTGCTATAATTAGAAAACAATAATTTCATTTTCCCCAAAATGTATAGCTGTATCAATTGTTTGTGTTGTTCTACGTTATTCTATATAAGTATTTGAATGCGTGCTAGGCTGGAGGCAGATCATATTTCTCACGAATATTGTTAATGAAGAAGTTTTGTCATTCAGGCAATTATTATAAGATATGCATTATATGTATACCTACATATAAGAGAAAAATTCTCTAAACGAAAATCCATAACCCTACGGCAAGTATCTCTAATTTCTACCAATTAACCTAGTTGATTACTAATTTATTATAAGTATACCTAACCTATTGTGTATATCCCTTCTTTATAAGCAAAAGATTCTTCCATTTATGTGTCCAAGAAATGCTAAATACTACATTGTTCTCGGACACTGGGTATTAATGAAGGCACGTCTTGCTAAATGTTCGTCATAACGTAAAAACTTTGCTAAGCAATCAAAACGATTGGGGGACAGTGTGTCGGGCTTGGGTTATCGTAGTATCTCTCATCAACTATGGCAGTACTCGTATTCCTGCATCACCACCACCAACTCCCAAGTTCCAGCCATTCTGAATAATGTCAGAGCTGTTAACCTTTACTAACATTGATTACGTGCTCTCGCCACCACTACGCGTGCTTGGGTCGGGTTCTATTCCATCCTCCGGTTTTCAGCACCCAATTTTCTTTGCCTATAGTTTCTCCTTCAATAAGAAGTTGCCCTGGAGGAGCACACGGCACTTTTGCTTTTCATTTGATCATTGGCATACGGCACCCACCGGGATGCCTGGGAAAATACAAAAAAAAAAAACACTAAGAAAACTGAAGTTGCCATCTTGAGAGCATACTTAAAGGTGGAAATTGGAAAAAATATTTCTGAGTCATCATAAACGTTTAAGAAGCTCGAGTGAAGACGAGTGGGGTTGTTGTTGGTTTTGGTACAAGACACGAGTGCTATGTCAAGGTGTGGGGAAGGAGGAGAAAATTAAGTTTTTCCTTATGGCAAAAGTGTGTGAGTGAATGAAAGCATAAAGGAGTAATTATGTGCCCATCTTCTTTAGCAAACATCCATGGAGTAGGACATTTCCTTCAGGTTAATGTTTCTATTCATTCAACGGTGTAGAATGCTCGCAGATGGAGGATATCCACTTATAGAGACGAACTTGTTTAAACAAGGTTAATTGGGTAAACGAATGGCGCCCCGTTTCACCTTTGTTCAAAATTATGAAATTAATTATTATGGTTTGAGATGAATTAATAAAATATTTTTGTATTTTCTAATCTTAAGCTAGGAATTATGTTTCAAATAAACGTGTTGGACTAGATTATAGAAAAAAAATCGGTGTTTAGTGTTAACATGTATGTACTGTACATTAGGGTGGTCGTTATGTGGGTTTTATGAGTTTTTATATTTTTCAGTTCCAAATGAAGAACAAAAGCTCCCCATTTTTTTCAGATTTTTATTTTCATCCCCTATAGTCGCTTTAGGTGTTATTTAAATTGCCTATTTTTTTTGCATACTCGGCGATTCGCGTGAAATCTGCCAAAAAATTCAGAGCATGTCGGTTGGAAATAGACAAGAACAAAATCCCACAGAAGGGGGGTAATGTTTCCCCCCGCTTGGACTGGTGGGGCTATTTTATAAAACATTACATAAAATAAAAAAAAAAATTAAAAAACAACGGCAACACTAACAATATTGTTTTGTAGCTTTGGAAAGCAGGAAGTCCATTCCTTTGGTTTATTTTCAAATAAACTTCTGTTGATAAATAGGTTCAGTAAAAAATGTTTTCCAACTTAAATTTTGAAAAAAAAAAATAATTTGTCTTCAAAATGTGGAGTTTGAAACAATTTTTTGCCTAGCTCGGTCATCAAAAAAACTTTATTTGAAAATAAACCAAAAGAATTGACTTCTGACTTACTTAAAAGCTACAAAACAGTACTGTAAGTGTTGTTGTTTTTAAATTATTTTTAGTTTCATTTTTATGTAAATTTTTTTATAAAGTTGCCCGCAGTTCAAGTGGGGGGAAATATTACCCCCTTCACGCCGGATTTTTTACTTGCGATATAGGTACTATAAGGCAAGTTTTGGATTCGTGCAAACAAAAAAATTTGGGATAACAATCAAACATGATATTACGATGATAGAGAACACCAAAAAAGTAGGTAGCACAATTATGTCTGTTTGTCTGTCTGTGTGTTCGTCTACAGCCTAAACGGCTGGATCGATTTTCTTCAAACTTGGTACACATTGGTTTTTGGTGATTATGCCAACACGTTTTTTCATTTTTTTTATAACCAAAAATAACGGTACCTGCCATACATTTTTTTTAGCAATTTAACATAATCGTATTTTTCTTCAAAACGGCTCGACAACTTTTCTTAAAAAAAATTCAATAAACTTATTTCAGTAATGGCTTCCTTTGGGTGGAAAACAATTTTTCAAAAATGGTTATTAATGGTACCTACCAAAGAACCATTTTTTTAATTTTTGATTTTCTTCAAAAAAGTACGACCAATTTCAATTCTTTTTTTATACAGAAGTTTCCAAAAAATATAAATAGTTTTGTGTACCAAAATTTTGGAACAAAATGTTTATTGGATTTTTAAAAAATGTTTCAAATTTTTTTTTGAAAAATCAAATGTTTCCAAAACGATATGCTCGATTTGTTTGAAGCTTGATATTTAAGAGTTTTTTAGTACTCTCTAAAATATTTTTAAAAACAAATTTACATTTATGAAAAAATAACGGTACCTTCCATACCAAAGTTAAAAAAAACTTCAAAGAAAAATATTTTTTGCTTAAAAACGACTCCAACGATTTTGATTAAACTTTTTTGATAGGTATGCTTTAATTAGTACGATCCACTACAAAAAAATATAAAATTTTACAATTAGCAACTATTAATATAGTACCTGTCATAGAACGTATTTTTTTTTATTTTGAATTTTCTCGTTATTGGTTTAACGGATTTAGATGTATTTTTGTATATACAAATTTCAATTAAGATTTAATAATATTGCATACCAAAATTTTTAAAAAAAAAGTTCTTGGATTTTTAAAAAAAGTTTCAATGTTTTTTGAAAATTCGATAGGTAGGTAGGTATCTCAAAAATAAGTTGACAATTTTTTTTCGAATTTTGTTTTATATACAAATAAATACGTATATACTTAAGATTTGCATGCCAAAATTTGTTCTTAAAAATGTTTTAAGAATTTTATATATAAAAAAATATTTTTTTAAGAAACCGCTCCAACCATTTTAAATTTTGTTTCCCATACAATCATATTCAATCAAGAACTAATATGGCATTCTTTTTTTCACCCCAAACTGTAAAAAAGAGTTGTTTTAGCCAATTTAAATGTCTTATTTCATGCTTCACTACATTTTTCTCTCATAATTTCCATGTTTTTATATACAATTTTCTTAAACCCGCATAGTAGGGGCGTTAGTGCATGATATGAGGGCATACCTTTCATTTCGACCTGACGGGTTGAGCTTTAGTACACTAATAGTTCATGTCCTAACTTTACTTTTAAGAAGTGTTTCAAAGGTGGCAACACTGTCAAAAGGACAAGAGAAGGGTTGCCACAATTCCGAAATGTTGCTTATATATCGAAAACCAAGGGTCGGACGATGACCCGAGAACTCCCGTTGGATTAAACACCCTTGAAACCATAGGACCACATTATTGTTTTTCTCCCACCCCTCCCCTTGCACGAAGTGGTTGGAAAAAGTCGTTTTGGAAACAAAATTTCAAAAGCCAAAAAAAGTTAGAAAAATATTTTTATTAATAAAATTTAATGATGGTATCGACGCAGAATTTCACAATCTACTACATTGCATCCAGAGTTGATTGAAAACCTACTTCGGTTTTTTAAAAAGCCACTTTCAAAGTGCTGGGGAGGGGGCACAGCACTTTGAAAGTGGCTTTTTAAAAAAACCGAATAAATATTATTTATCTTGGAATAATATAACCATATGACACATGTTTTAAGGGTATTTTTGAATGCCCAATCTTACTTAATGAGAATGAACTCGATACAACCACCTTCAAAATAGTTATAGCCTTCTTCATAAATGATGACCGCTACAAATATTTTCGTAGACTCCTTTGATTCTTGTTGCTCATGACAAATGAAATATGTGGACCAAGTTTCGTGTCAATGCTGTTCAAATTTGGTAATATTTTACGTATTTCACTAATAATTCGGTCATCATTTATGAAGAAGGCTATAACTCTAAAGTATCAAGTTTCAAAAAAATCGACCATGTATTTTTCGAAACATTTGATTTGCAAAAGAAAATTTTGAAACATTATTTAAAAATCCAAAAAAAATTTTTTTATTTGGTTCACAATACTATTTATATTTTCTGTATACAAAGAATATTTAAATATGTAAATTGATAAAAAAAAAAATAGCAAAAAATAAACTCTTGACTTAAAAAAAAAAATGTCTGGTATTGTTTAAGAATCTATCCCGTTTTAAACCGATTAAAAAAAAAAACTGAAAAACTACAAATTTAACTAATATTTTGATAAAACCTAGAAAAATATTATGTAAGTATGTACCTATATTCCAATTTTATGGAAATTCTCATAGAATTAAATAATTTCCATGCACTATAAAGATACATCGCAATGCTAAGTGTCACAAATTATTTGTCCTTAAACGACACAAAATAGAAGTTATAAACAATTTGTCATAATGAAGATTTCACTTGATTGTCTCGTCGTCGTCGTTATTTATTTTAAACTATGTCAACTGTCAGTGTTCCTTGAAAGTCTATTTTTATTTTTGTTTTACATCTGCTTTGAAAAGCAAATGCGGCCAAGTTTTGTCCTCATTTAAAACTGAGACCGAAGAAAATAGATTCGTCAGAGATGCATTTTGAAAAAAAAAAAAAAAATGGAAATTAAAATAATTATCCTGCATTTAAATAATGGTAAATCATTATAATCCGTGATTGGTTTTCAGCGGTAATTGAATTTATGCACAACAGCATCACAACCACGAGTGTACTGCTGGACGGTGTGGAGGTAGATTTTTATTAGATTATAATTTATGTAATAATTCTATGGTTATATACGAGCTTATCCAATAATTTACCATGCAATTTTGTTATGTATATTATTTCTTCTTATTAAAATTTAATTTTATTAAACTTATTCGATCATTTAAATTTTAAATTAAAGATTTGAATATCCTATCAGGCTCTTCATCCGCATTATCACCTAACTACCTCTATTTAAAAAAAAGATAATTATATTGATGAGAAAACAATGAATTGAGAATGAGTTAACGGATACCATTTGGAAAAATATTTTAATCCAGCTTAACGTAATTATTTGTGAAACTATACCTACCTGTGCGCTGTGCCTGTGTGTGTACTTTTTTCTGCTTTATTTTTAATCCTCTATTTAGCTATGCATAATATTATCTAAATGCAATTAGTATATCCAATATGTTTAGGCTTTAATAAAATGAGTTAAATTTTTAATCCCAGCTTTTAGTGCAAATTCAAACAAAAATGAAATGCACGAGGCATGACTAGGCACTTGCGCTGCTATAATACAAGTCTATATAAAATGGTCAAACATGGAAAATGATAGCTATGGCTTTCTTAATATGATGATGCCAGGGTCTAAGCATCAAATTTGTGGGATATTGAAAAAAAGTTAACAGTCGGAAAGGTCAGTAAATGGTGATAAAAGTTCATTCAGGTTCTTTTTGTCCTTTTCTTATACTTCACCCATAAAATTTGCTGCCAGCTCTTGGTAAGGTTTTTCAAAATGATCAAATGTTTTTAGCACCCTATTCGTAGAATTGAGAAGAAAAAAGATAAAAATATATACCTACACATTGATGCATTGAAGGTCGAAACGCTTTTATTTGAAGACACCAAAAAGGATTGGGCATTATTAGTTTTAAGTGTTATAAAACTTAAATTTGTATTAACAAAACAAAAGATAATTATTTAAAATTTTTATGGAATCACAAAAAACATAGTCTGGTGGGAATCGAACGTTAATTCAAACCAGGAATATTAAAGAATCTTACATTACAAGTAACAAAAAGAAACGCTTTTCCATTTTTTAGAATCAAAAATAACGGTGATTGTGGCGATACATTGCAATTTAACATAATCGTGTATTTTTCTAAGAAAACAACTTCAAAACTTTTCTTCGAAAAAGTTCAATAAATTTCTTCAAGTAAATGCTACCTTTCGGTGTATATGGTACTTTTTATAGAATGATCAAATTTGAGTGTATTTATTTTTCACACGGAACCATGTTTGTAATTTTTTTTAAATGATTTATAAAATTTATTAGTTTTATTATTAACAGTTCCGTATACATTACAAACTTTTGATAACAACACACAAATATAAAATTTTTGTACTCGTATATCTTTACACGAAATAATAAAAAAGAACAAAACAATTCATTTATTTTTTTATAATTTTCAAAAACTATAATTGAATGCAATTTGGCATGTTTTACATGCCATCATCAACTTCACGCTTAAAATAACGTAAGAAAGTGTTAAGCAACTTGACATTTCGTCGTCGCGTCGTTCAATGAAAACTCCTAAGTCCATTTTTATTTATTTTGAGACATCGGTACTTTTTATGGATTTGTGCTAACCAGAATTTGAAAATTTTGAATTTTGAGAATATTTAAATTTAGAAATAGACCAAGATAAGATTTAAAGACCTTTTACAAAGCTAAAATGTTTATATTTTATTAAATATATCGTATTCACGAGAGGTTTCTCGGTTTCGAAAGAAATTGACTTTGGGAGCTTTCCTAGAACGACGACAATATTTTCATTTTTTTTTTTCAAATAAAACACAGAAAAGAGCAATTTTTTAACGAAATAAAATGCACGACTGGGTCGCACGTACTTACTCTTATGTTCAAGACACTGCGAGTTTAAGAAAATTGTATATACAAACATGGAAATTATGAGAGAATAAAATGCACGACTGGATCGCACGTACTTGCTCTTGTGTTCAAGTTGTGTGGAACTTAAGAACTTTAAAAAATATTCAAGTAATTATAGAAAAAGTTTAAAAAAGCATTTAAATCGTTCTTTTAACTGTTCAAACAGCCTGATAAATAACTTAGAGCGCAAAAAAAAGTATGCCATTTGATTTCTTAAAAAAATATCAATATATGCAAAACAAAAATTTAAAATCGTTGGAGCCGTTTTCTTAAAAATAAATTTTTTATATATAAAATGTTTGTAACATTTTTCAAAAAAAAATTTGGTATACCAATTTTGAGTATATATTAATATACATTTAAAACTGAAATTTCGAAACAATTCATCAACCCGTTTTTGAAATATTGAATTTTCAAAAAAAAATTTTGAATCTTTTTTTAAAAATCCAAAATTTATTTTTCCAAAAATTTTGGTATGCAGTATTATTAATATTCTAACAAAGCTTTTTTGTAAAAAATTTTATTGAAATCGGATGAGCGGTTAATGAGAAAACCAAAAATCAAAAAAACCATTATATGACAGGTACCGTTATTAAATGTTTTTGGTGATGTTTTTTCTTACTAAAAGGTATATCATATCTACAATAATACACTGTTTTTTTTTTATCAAAATCGTTGGAGCCGTTTTTGAGATAAATAAGCTTTTCCATAACGGTTGTATGGCAAGTACCGTTATTTTTTGAGCTAAAAAAAATTTCAATTTCCCCTCTGGAGAGTTACAAAAAAATCTTAAGTTCAAAATTTGAAGAAAATCGCTTCAGTGGTTTAGGCAGACAGAATTGTGCCACCCACTTTTTTCGTGTTCTCTATCATCGTAATGTCATGTTTGATTGTTATCTCGAAATTTTTTTTGCACGAATCCAAAACTTGCCCTATAGTACCTATATCGCAAGTAAAAATGTAGAGAAGCATGAAATACGAAAACATTTTTTAGAACCAATTTTTGGTATGCAGATTTAAACTATATATTTATGTGTATATAAAAACAAAATTTGAAAAAAAATTGTCAACCCGTTTTTGAGATATCGAATTTTCAAAAAAAAATTTGAAACTTATTTAAAAATCCAAAAACATTTTTTTTGAAAATTTTGATATGCAATATTATTTAATCTTATTTAAAATTTGTATATAAAAAAATTCATTTAAATCCGTTACCCTGATAACGAGAAAACTCAAAATAAAAAAATACGTTCTTTGACAGGTACTACTAATAGTTGCTATGTGTAAAATTTTATATTTTTTTATGATAGATCGTACTAATTTTAGTATATGAAAAAAGTTTAATCAAATTCGTAGGAGTCGTTTTCAAGCAAACAAATATTTTCCTTTGCGGTTTTTTCACTTTTGTATGGAAGGTACCGTTATTTTTTCATAAATGTAAAATTTTTTTCTAAAAATATTTTAGAGAGTACTAAAAAAGTCTTAAATATCGAGTTTCAAAAAAATCTCTGGTGCCGTTTTCGAAATATTCGATTTTCCAAAAAAAAATTTAAAATATTTTTTAACATCCAAAAAATATTTTTTCAAAAATGTTGGTATAAAAAACTATTAACATTTCTTGGAAGCTTCTGTATAAAAAAAATAATTGAAATCGGTCTTACCATTTTGAAGAAAATCAAAAATTAAAAAAATGGTTCTTTGGGAGGTACCATTAACAACCATTTTTGAAAAATGGTTTTCCACCCAAAGAAAGCCTTTACTAAAATAAATTTATTGAATTTTTTTTAAGAAAAGTTGTCGAGCCGTTTTTGAGAAAAATACGATTATGTAAATTTGCCAAAAAAAAATGTATGGCAGGTACCGTTATTTTTGGTTCTAAGAAAAAAATGAAAAAAACATGTCGGCAGAATCACCAAAAACCACTATATACCAAGTTTGAAGAAAATCGATCGGGCCGTTTAGGCTGTAGACGAACAGACAGACAGACACATAGTAGTACCTGTCATAGAACGTATTTTTTTATTTTGAGTTTTCTCGTTATCAGCTTAAGGGATTAAAATGATTTTTTTATATAAAAATTTTATAAGCTTAAATAATATTTCATATCAAAATTAAAAAAAAAAAGTTTTTGGATTTTTAAAAAAAGTTTCAAACTTTTTTTTTGAAAATTCGATATCTCAAAAACGGGATGACAATTTTTTTTCAAATTTTGTTTTTATATACACATAAATATATAGTTTAAATCTGCATACAAAAATTTGTTCTTAAAAATGTTTTAAGAATTTTATATATAAAAAATTAATTAAAAAAAAACCGCTCCAACGATTTAAATTTTTTTTTTCCCATACAATCATACTTACTTACTTACTTACTTACTTAAGGTGGCGCTACAGTCCGGGGTGGACCAGGGCCTCAACTAACAAGCTTCTTCCAGCCGGCTCGGTTTCTAGCTAGCTGTCTCCAGTTTCGCACGCCAAGTTGGTTGAGGTCATCTTCCACTTGCGTGCGCCACCTTTTACGCTGTCCACCTCTACTGCGTTGTCCCACGGGGTTGGATTCAAAGACTTTCCGGGCCGGAGCATTGGTGTCCATTCGCTCTAGATGACCCAGCCATCTCAGTCGTTGGCTTTTCACTTTTGTGGCTAGGTCGGTGTCGCTGTACAGCCCATACAGTTCGTTGTTGTATCTTCTTCTCCATTCCCCATCTATGCAGACGGGACCAAAAATCACCCGGATAATTTTCCTCTCAAAACAGCCTAACGCGTTCTCATCCACTGTTAGCAGTGTCCATGCCTCTGCACCATACATCAGGACCGGGATGATAAGCGTCTTATACAGGGACAGTTTAGTTGCTCGAGAGAGGGCTTTGCTTCTCAATTGCCTTCTTAGCCCGAAGAAACAGCGATTGGCAAGAGTAATTCTTCGTTTGATCTCAGCGCTGGTGTCGTTCGCTGAGTTTATAGCGGATCCTAGGTAGACAAAGTCTCTGACTACCTCAAAATTATAGCTGTCTATAGTGACGTTCTGTCCGAGACGTCGGTGTTGGGTGTCCTTTCTTGTGGACAGCATATATTTTGTTTTGCTTTCATTCACCGTTAAACCCATCTTCTTGGCTTCCTTCTCAATGCTCACAAAAGCACCACTGACATCACGCTTTGTTCGTCCGATTATGTCAATGTCGTCAGCGTAAGCGAGTAATTGGACGGACTTTTGAAAGATTGTGCCTCTGGTGTTGACGTGAGAGTTTTGCACTATTCTTTCAAGAACGATGTTGAAGAAGTCGCATGACAGCGCGTCGCCTTGCCTAAAACCTTTTTTGACATCAAAGGTGTCGGTGAGGTCTTTGCCGACCTTGATGGAGCAGCGTGCATTCTCCATCGTCATCCTGCACAAACGGACGAGTTTGGCAGGGATGCCAAAACTAGACATTGCTCTATATAGCTCGTCTCTATAGATGCTGTCATACGCGGCCTTGAAATCGATAAAAAGGTGGTGGGTATCGATTTGGAACTCCTGGGTTTTCTCCAAGATCTGCCGTAGTGCGAATATTTGGTCGATGGTGGACTTCCCTGGCCTAAAGCCACACTGATATGGACCTATCAGGTTGTTGACGAATGGCTTCAGGCGTTCACAAAGTACGGCAGAGAAGATCTTGTAGGCGATATTAAGAAGACTGATGCCTCTGTAGTTGGTGCAGTCCAGAGGATCGCCTTTCTTGAGGATCGGGCAAACAATACTGAGGTTCCATTCATCGGGCATGCTTTCTTCCGACCATATTTTACAGATGAGCTGGTGCATACTCCTAACCAATTCATCGCCAGCCGCTTTGAATAGCTCAGCCGCAAGGCCATCAGCTCCAGCAGCTTTATTGGACTTAAGTTTAGATATGGCTATCCTCACTTCGTCAAGATCGGGTGGACGGAATTGTTGGCCTACGTCGTCCAGGTTGAATGGTGCAATTTGCATGGTAGCGGAATTCGGTTCGTCATCGCCGTTATACAATTTGCAGAAATGATTTTTCCATATCCTCAGCACCGACTGCGTTTCCACCACGATGTTCCCCTGATCGTCCTTGCAGGCTTCGGTTCGGGGTTTGTAACCTTGGGAGGTTCTTTTTACTTTTTGGTAAAACTTCCGAACTTCATTCCTGCAGTGGCATCCCTCTAATTCCTCGATCGCGCGCTTCTCATGCTCTTTCTTTTTCTTTCTGAGAAGCTTGTGTTCCTCTTTCCTCTTCTGCTCGTAGAGCTCGCGAGCAGCTCTGGTCCTTCTATGCAGCGCCGCTTTGTATGCCTGTTGTTTGGCTGCATGTACTTGCCGGCATTCCTCGTCGAACCAGGGGTTTCGCTGTGGTGGTCGTGCGAAGCCCAGCACGTCAGAGGCGGCATCTCTGATGGCTTCCTGGCAGTTTTTCCACTGGTTCTCGATGTTTGCAGTTGGCGGCAAAGGACTAGTTAAGAGGGCGCGAGAGACTCGATCGGAAAAGGACCTGGCGATTTCTTGCGACTGTAGCCGTCCGACGTTGAACTTCCTGACAGTATTTCCCTGTTTTGGCTTTGGTCTGGATATCCGTAGCATTACCTTTGCTACAACGAGGTAGTGGTCCGAGTCAACGTTGGCTCCTCGGAACGTTCGGACATCCTTGATACTGGAGGAGTGCCTTGCGTCGATCGCAATGTGGTCAATTTGGTTGGCGGTTGATTGACCAGGAATTCGCCATGTCCCCTTATGAATATCGAGATGCGGGAACTGCGTACTAGCTACCACAACGTTTCGCCCCGCAGCAAAGTCGATTAGCCTGAGTCCATTATCGGAGGTGGTGTCGTGCAGGCTGTATCTTCCGATTGTGCCACCAAAGACGTCTTCTCTTCCTAGTTTGGCATTAAAATCACCCAAGACAATTTTAATGTCATAGCTAGGGCATTGCTCATATGTCTTGTCCAGGAGCTCGTAGAACTCGTCCTTGGTGTCGTCATCTTTCTCCTCTGTGGGGGCATGCGCGCATATCAGGCTGATGTTGGCGAATTTAGCCTTGATGCGAATTGTCGTGAGGCGCTCGTTCACATAATTGAAACTCAAGACCTCTTGCCTCAGTCTGCCTC